>JAGDYQ010000090.1:2328123-2481329 GCA_021962125.1 Bulinus truncatus | reverse complement strand
TGATATTTGAATCATTTTATACAAAGTCTAACTGAGTGCTGATTTAGAATATGTAAGTGCTTTTGCTAGATTGGCTCTATTTTACGAGATAATTAAAATTAATTAAATAATGTATGCACCGTGTTTGAAAATTGTCAAGAATTGCATGAAGTAAAATAGTATACTAACAAATACTAGTGAAAATGTTAATAGTCATGCAGAATTTTGTTTAAAAAGATATGTGAGAATAGTGCTATAGAAGAAAACATTTTCATTTGAAAAACTTATTATGTCTAATTAATTAATTAATATGTTAATTGTCTATGGTAATGCATTAGCAAATCGCTCTTGCTCGACTTCCTTTTGTGTGTCGTTGGGGCAATTTAAGCTGGGGGCTCCAACAATAGCTTCAGCCATCATTTTATGTCCCATCTTCCTTGATATCTCACCTCCATCCTCATATCCTGATGGAACCTCTCGCCTTTGTTCCTCACTGAAGTCTCCAAGGTTACCTGGAAATTAGTCTAAATGACTGTGCAGGTAATGTACCTTGATGCTTATATTTGCTCCAATGTTTCTGAAGTTATTCAGCATATCTTGTACCAGTTTTTCGTAATTATCTGCTTTGTTATTACCTAAAAAGTTCCTGACAACTGAAACAAAACTGTTCAATGAAGAAGCTTCAAGGTGATCCGTGAAATCTGTAAAATTTGATCGTTGATGAGTTTTCGAATCTGAGGACCGTCAAAAATCCCAAAGCCTTAACAAATTGTTTCATTAAACCTAATTTGATATGAAGCGGTGGGAGAATGATCTTGTTTTGTCAACCAGTGGCTTGTTGATGATATGTTCTTTACCTACAGTCATGGTTTCCTTGCAGGCCATGTCACTTTGTCCAATGATCTTGCCTTGCCCTGCTATCCCAAAGGCACATGAAGCACGGGTATTTGTGTATCCTGACTGCTACCCAAGCAAGAAGTTTACCATTTTTAGATCAACACAAATTGACCACTGATGCTCATAATAACAGACTTTCTGCAATACTGTTTTGATATTCTCATACTTTTCTAGGTGTTGTTGAGTGAGCAAGGGAAGAGATGCGTAACGGTTAAAATTGTGTAACTGAAAGCATTTCAAGCTTCTGATGGAACTGTCTATAAAAGACGCCAGTCTTTGGAATGGTAGTCTTGTAGTCCCATTTGGAGCAGAAATCCAATGATGTCATTACAGGGCAACAAGATCTTCCTCTTGGCTGAAATATGGAAGAAGAAACTCTTCTCTTTTCCGATAAGAAATTTTTAAAATTCTTGTTTGAGAAAATTTCTTTCATTGAGCCTGGACGCTAAAAGCTCAGATGTTTGCTTGGGCATATTTAGGTATCGTATCAGGTCATTGAGTTCTTCTTGACTAAATGGTTGAGGTGTTGAAGAACTTCCTTCATAATCGCTTCCACTTTTTCACCTGCCAAAAAACTCCAGATCTTGCCCTCGTCAGAGTCTTGGGGCATGGTGAAAGCTCTAATAATCCAGTAAACACTGGTAGGAACTTCACTGCTATGTGGAATTGGTCTCCTTGGTAGATTCAAGATCAGGATAATCTCACTTAGATTTCTTGTGGCGATTGAAGCCTTTAACATTCATAATACAAAAATAGCAATCACCAAAATGGTCTTTTCGGCTCTCGCCATACCATTGGTACACCGAAACTTAGACTTTCTTCTCATCATTTGTCCACTGCCGTAGGCTCTCCACACAGTTTTTGCAGACCTTATGGGGAGCCCAAGACTTGTCTCGGTCTCCCAGCTTCAACCCGAAATAAGCCAAATATGCCTGCTGCACAAATTCGATTATATTTCTTTGCTTTTCAATCATGTATTCTCCACAGATGTAACAGAATACATTCGGATTATGTTTGCAGCATCTTCGTGATGAACTCATGATGTCTATAGAAAGCAGCTATAAAAGAGAAAAAACTAAACAAAGTTATAACTTGGTATAGTTAAATTAAACAACAGACACCAAACTTATTGCATTTGTTTTACACAAAGGGTACAATCATATTTTGAAGGATGTCCAATATCTCAGAAACTAGAGCCAATTCAGCAAAAGCAGTGGCAGTTTTAAAATCAGCACCCATGAATTGCTATAAATTCATTCAAACATTCTTGGCAACTCGCAAAAATTTTTTTTTGTTGGGCTGTGTAATTAAATGATCTAACAATTGAATATTATTTCATTGGAATGATACATTAGGCCAAGCAGAGCAAGTAATGGGTCATGGGTTAATAGGTCAAATGGGTCGCAAAATTGGATGGGCCACATGGGTCATGGGTCAAGGTCAGTGACCCATTTCTTGCTCTGAGGTCAAGTGATGGCGGACCTTTTTGGGACCGCGTGCCCGAAATTGAACCAAAAAAAAAACAACTTATTTATAAATAGCAAAGTGCCAACACTCCAATTAAAATTACAGGAAGTGATATTTTAGTCGCGTGCCGACTGATGAGGAACTGCGTTCCGTCTGTGGCACACGTGCGATAGGTTCGCCACCACCGCAGCTGACATTCAACCACAAGACCTTGTATGCCCAAATGCATGACGGATATAAACAAAATTCAAAGGGTCTTAACTCTAACAGAATAATGAACTGCCTTAGATTGACTGACAAAAAACAAAAATTTTTCAATACTGAAACTCTGTACTGTAGATTTTTGAAATATTTCATTTTATTACTATATATATATATATCTAGTGTTATTTATTTCATTACGGATAAATATTGTACGTTATAAATATTCCAAAATGTATATAGATTATATTGAGTAAATAAAAGTATGAACTCCAGTTGGTATCTCGTACAAAAGACGAAATTGGAATATAACAATTCTACATAATGTGTAGTCTTCAAACACTGTTCACCAATCAATAAAATACAGTAGGACTATACTGGAAGTAATCAATCATTGTACTACATTCACCGATACACTGCAAGGGAAATGATTTACCCATATTTGCGTCCATGCCATTTAGTCGATATAATTTCTATAAATATTTGTAGGAAAGGAAGTATATTACTCTTGTTGTTTATAACTTATAACATTTTTTAAATTAAAGTACAGGGGGTATTACTTATAACATTTTTTAAATTAAAGTACAGGGGGTATTACTTATAATATTTTTTTATTAAAGTACAGGCCTTATTATCAAATGTTATAAGCTTATAATCCTTTAACATATCATTAGTTTGTATATTACAACAGGGCCGGATTTAGACCTCAGCTATTTAAGATATGGGGTTATTTTAAGTCCAGATATGTCATTGCCAAATACTTAAGTATCCAAGACAATCGCTCACTCGGACAATTTTTGGGGGCTTGTGTAGTTTATACATAAATCCTGCTCTGGATAACAATAAAAATACTAGCACTGCACTGTGCAATTGGTGTGGACATTTTCTTATTTGGTTCAAGCTGAGTTGTTCCCCTTGCACTATTTACGAAATCCATTCCTTTTCTTTTTTTTTTAAACATAGCATCTAGCCGTATGTCGGATATTGAAAGCACGTAAATAAAACATTATTGAATTAGGATGGGATTAATAGTTGCGACCGCAAATACAATTAAAGCAGACTTTTCTAGATATTTAAAGGCACAAAAATGATAACTTTAATAAAATTATAATGGAAATTTATTCTATTACTGTTAATGTTTAAATATTTCTTTGGAACCGTACAGCGCATTAATTGATACCTGGGCTAGACCAGTTATTTAAAAAAAAAACGTGAATTCTCAATTTCATCTAAAAGTGCTTTTTTTTTTTTTACAAAGATATTATTAACTAGTGTATAAATGTTGTTATATTTTAAACAGCCGTTTGTATACTTCGACTTTAGTAAGGGTTTATTCACTTAAGAAAATTCTACATATTTAAAAAAAAAAGTTTCAACTAATTTTATTTTCGCGCTACTTCTCGTTTTCCCATTAAGCGGAACTAAAAAAAATAACAACATTACAAGTTGTTGCCAAGACCCAATTACCTGTAAGAAAATAGGTCAACTTGAATAGACTTGATTCACCTTGCCTATGTTTCAACTTGCGATTGTTTTCAACTCTAGTGATAAAAAATGAAATACTAAACAAGGTACATTTCCGTTAAATAGTATTCTATTCTTATTAATCAATAGCAATATGTATTTAAAGCTGAGAAAATAAAAGTTAAAACATTTTTTCCCCTGCAACCACCAGTTTTTTTACCCGTTCCTTTTTAAATAGACCAGCCCACTGCCCTACATTTCTATCAATAGGTGGCACTGCTTCCGAAGGTCGTGACGTCAGTTTTCCTTATATGGAGAGAGGTTAATTAAGCTCCCTGCGAAATGACAACACTCTCAGTTAGTATGTTTGAAACAGTCAAACTCTGGTGTTTGCATTCTGTCCCTGCTAGGGTTGTGCATCGATTCATTTTGGATTAACTATTTGTGCTAAATAAAAAAAAAGATTCGATCATTCTATTCTTTATGGATATATATTAAACTTTATTTCGATTCTTTTTTTTAATACTGTCATAGAAATAAATAAATATAGACACATAACTGTGTTTTACCTAGTGCACGTTCGCTTCTGATTGTACTGCTTGCAGAAGTGAAGCGATGGAGTTCCCTTAAAAAACGTGGTAAGCAAATTCCCTATATATCAGTAGTATTCTGCATGCTTATTATTTAATTTAAGTAAAACTATACTTAAATAGACATAGTTGCTAAGTAGGTGTTGCCCGAAAAAGAGTTAGGTAACGGTACACATCTTAATATTAATGATATTTATATTATTATTATTAATATTTTAATAATTTGTAGCCGAATTATGTACACATCACTAGTTACTGATTCCAAATCAACTGTATAATATATTTACTGATTAAATTACTCAGTAGTATAAATGAGCAACGTTAGAAACTTGTGGCAAATTTATGTGAGATTCGGCAGTACATTATAATATTAGCCAACAAATCTTTTGACTTTTTGAGTTAAACTAAACGCGACATTAATTAACATAATTAATGATGTTAATTAATTGTATTATTTAGACTAGCTATGTAATATTTAAATAATTATGGATTGATATGATAGCTAATGTAACTTTGTATTACTTAGTAAGGAAAAGTTTGTTATGTCTTGTCTGGATTAAATAATAAACTTCATAATTTTAGAAAATTATATCTCTGTAGGATTGTTCTCAGCCTATCATTGAGTGGAATGGGTAGGCAAAAATATTTAATGTTCAATAAAACAAACCTTAAAAAGTGAATCATTTATAGGCATTAAAGGACCAGATTAAATTTTTTTTACATTCATTGTTTTTGTTTACATTCATAACTTAAAAAAAAAATCAAGTTTTTATTATCCGCTTCAGATTTTGTTCAGCTCAAATGAATAATTCATATTTTATTAAATATCAACATTAAAAAAAATATATTACATTGTCTGAAGTGCACATTTTTTTTGTTGAGGAAATATTTGATAAATAATCTTCAACAAAAGTACTATTTTTATTTATTTATTTTTAATCTTGAAAGTTGTTTTGAGTAGTCATTTTAATATTGCATAGAGTTGAAACATAAATAATGAAACTCATCTAGAAGAATTTAATCTAAAATTAAAAGAATTTAAAAAATGATTTGATTATATTATTTTTAAATTGAAATCTAAGCTGTGAAACTGAAAAATTTATATTACTGTTATGTTCTGACAGGTGTGATGCTGAAAATAACTTTATATTAGCAATATCAAATAACCAATGCATGAAGAAATATTTTTTTTTTTTGCAGATTAATAAAATTCTTCTCATATTTCAGTTTAAAAATAAAGAATAAAATGCGAATTCTGATTTTCTGAGTTCACTATTTTCTTTTGCACTTGGCTGCATCATATCTGGTTTTTAATTTGTTATAAATCTGACAACTACTTTGATTTGAGCAACCAATATTTTAAGTTCTGCTTTAGTAATCAAATGAGTTGTATTTTTTTTTAAGAATCAAAATCAGTTTAATATTGATTGATACACATTTACTTTAATTAATCTATACTTAAAAAAAGAAATGTTTAAAAGAGGTATGAAACTAGTACATATATACAAGTGGTCTGTAATAAAAAAAAAACAATTTTCTCAAAATTTGAACATTAACTCGCTAACTCTTTTTATTGATATTTATTTGAATGGACTTAAAAATTTTAGTATGTGATGGACTTCAAATATTTTTTTCAGATTCATAAAAATACAATTAAATACAGGTTTAAATTCATTAGCATTATGGGTTATTGTTTTGTTTTTGTTTTAACCTTTTTATTATTTGTATTTACACTTGTATCATTTGTATGCAATTTTTCTTTTCTAAGGTAATTGTCTTAACAAGTTAAACGCTAAAACAGCCTCATAAACCATGAGTGTACCGGTGCCCTAGTGTTGCCTGCAGACCCAGGGCAATGATGCTGCTATTAGTTTTCCCATGGAGTATTTGTATGTCAACAATTCTAGTGACATTCCTGTTTTTCCCATTTGTGTACACAGGTGAGTCCTTATTGAGTTTGAAAGGGGATCAGAACAAACTGAACCCTGTTTGAGAGCCAAACAGACTGGCCGTCCTTTAAATGGATAATAATACTTTGAAAAATCTTTTTTCAAATAGATGAGTTCATTTACTCTTCATCCTTGTTACCTATATGCATTTTTATTTATTCAAGACATTCATTCTTTGATTATTCATCGTTTTTTTTTTAAATTACACTTTAAGAATTTGCGGTTGAAATATTACAGATTGTTTGCGTCCCGTCCCCTGTAGTCTTATAAGACGATGTAAGATTATAAATGTTCAGTTATTTTTTATTGGCAGCTTTGATTTTCTATTTTTTTTAATTTTTGGTCAAGATATCTGTAAAATTGTGAAATGTTTTACTGTGTGTGGATCGTTTATATTCTGTATTGAGGACAAATTTTCAAAGTTTTTGTGACTCCCCTTGTGAAATGAATAATTTAGTTATCTCAGTTTTGTATTGGTCTATATCGCAAATAAAAACGGAAAAAAAATTTCCTGTTTCACCGACATGTTATATTTGACAAAACAATATAAATAGGTGAGTTCCATCACCTTTGTTTTATAGACAGTCAAGAAATGGTGGTTTGTATTAGTACACAGACACAAAGGCCAATGTTTTCAACTGTTCTCCACAAACAAATTGTAATCCCTGCAAAAAAAAAGTTTACTTGATTTTGTTTGTTGTAAAGAGCAGATTTCTAACAAAGTAAAAGTTTTGATGTTTGTGTCTGATCTCTGAGTTTTTCTTTTGGCCCAGAAATTTCAGAAATGTTTGGGAAAGTGATATGGTTGTTTGTATAATTATCTTTTATTTTTTTTTCATTTATACATTTTATATTTTCTTAAGTTGATTTTTGTATTTCAAATTCTAACCAGAAGACACCCCCTCCCTCCCCTATCTTATCTACATTTAATCTCCCATGATACTTGTCCCAATATTCTTCATAATATTGCAAAAAGTTGTAATTTACAATTTTCTCAATTGTTAAAGAGCGAATAAAATTGTTTGTTCTTTCGATATTATGGTATTTGATTAGGCCGCAATTTGACATCGAAAGAGCCGCATGCGGCTCGCGAGCCGCAGGTTGCCGGCCCCTGCTGTAGGGTATTTAACATTTTATGCTTATATTGAAGTCACAAACAATCTGACAAATTGTGCTAATATTTTGACACTGTATGCTGTCGGGTTTAATTAGTCGGTTAATGTCCTATTGAATATGGCTGACATTTAAAAACCAACCATGAAATCGTCTGCGTAATACCGGCAGACGTGGCATGATAATTAATGCAGGGATGATGATTAATTCAT
This sequence comes from Bulinus truncatus, assembly GCA_021962125.1. Lineage (NCBI taxonomy): Eukaryota > Metazoa > Mollusca > Gastropoda > Planorbidae > Bulinus > Bulinus truncatus. Next base: position 2,473,457 of record JAGDYQ010000090.1, on the reverse strand, counting down.
TTAGCAACTATGTTTAGTAACAGCAGGCCGCTCATGGTTAAAATGTAGTTGAGAAACTTGAACCGTAAAAGAACAAATCAAACAATGTATACGTACTTTGACAGTTCAAGAGTGAGATCTTGTCTTTCAGACATCGGAAGGCACTGCAACGTCGACAGTGCTATCTCTCGTGTGCAGCTAACTTCATATGTGTGCTGTGAGCATGCACACCGAGCTTAACACCGCGAAGGCTGGAACTGTGAAACGCGCAGCTGAAGGATTGTGTATTGCGAAAGTTTAAAGAACGGATTCAAGACAACCAGGACTCATTTAATAAGTTTTTTTTAGATTATATCAAGTGGCTATTGGGGTGCTGCCGTTCCACAGTGCCCATCCAGGAGCCACCACAGTTTAATACGTTGTTGTTTTTTTTTGTACTCTCGTCTGCTTGTTTAACTACCTGTGATGCCCAATGTTGTCATCCGGGTGTCGCCTGTAATGCCCGTTGTTGTCATCCAGGTGTCGCCTGTAATGCCCGTTGTTGTCATCCAGGTGTCGCCTGTAATGCCCGTTGTTGTCATCCAGGTGTCGCCTGTAATGCCCGTTGTTGTCATCCAGGTGTCGCCTGTAATGCCCGTTGTTGTCATCCAGGTGTCGCCTGTAATGCCCGTTGTTGTCATCCAGGTGTCGCCTGTAATGCCCATTGTTGTCATCCGGGTGTCGCCTGTAATGCCCGTTGTTGTCATCCAGGTGTCGACTGTAATGCCCGTTGTTGTCATCTAGGTGTCGCCTGTATTGCCCATTGTTGTCCGGCTCATGTAGGTGTCACGTGACCCGCCCCTCCCTGCGAACCATTTTAACCGTTTTGTTTTTTTACTTTCAAATAATTAGGTTGCACGAATACGCACGAAATGTTTGTAATGTTAATTGTTTATTATTTGTTTTAATGAAAAGCCGACACTTGCCGAATGGCTTCTTTTGGGGAAGTAATAAGGAACAGAGAGCTCTTTAGCTCACATAATATCTCTATTTAAAAAGTCACTATACCATTCAGATTGACTAAACAAAGATGCCGCCATTGCTGTTATTATAGTGTAGCACCATATAATACAAATTGTACAGATGGCGTGTCGTTATTAAAAATGTCTCCTACCGTTGCTTATAACAAAGATGTCTCCATGACTGTCTGACTTTCTAATAGTGTAGCGCTTCATTATTGATGTACAATAATTACAATAGCAGTTGTATCTAATAGTGTAGCGCTTCATTATCGATGTACACTAATTACAATAGCAGTTGGATTCAAAAGAACCACTCCCAAAATATGGTGTAGTAATAAACAAAACAATGAATGTCTTATACAACGTAATCCATTTCATAAATAGCATATATATATAAACTGGATCATAGATTGGCAGTGAATATGTCGGTCCGGTATTAAATAAATTAAATGACATTCTTTTGAGTCCCTGCCCATGGAGTATCAGGAGATGCTCGTTAAACAATTAAACAATCACCCAGTAATGAATCACTGTAAATTTTAAAGAGAGAAAAACAGTCAAACAACTTATGTGGCGGCGGTGGGAAATGACGATGGTTGTATAATTTATATTCTGTGAAGTTGCCTGCGACAATCTTTACTCAGATATTTTGTGACACCGTGTACTAGATTTTATCCTTTAAAGAAATATATGAATATTTCAAGGTATGTATGATATCAAGGGAGGGTTTATTCAAGACAGCTAGAGGGTCTTACTGTTTTTATTAGGCATATGCTGAGCTATTATTATTATTATTGTTTGGATTCGTACCCACGTAGGAATTTCAAATTGTCGCAAGTTAATTGGAATTGGCTTTCTGTTCATTAATGGTGGTCTGGGACTTAAAACGTATTGATGAAAAAAAAAATGGTGACAGTCATCTGAATATTGTATAACTGTTGAACCCTGGGGCATCGTCAACACGAATGAACTTTTGCATCTCGAGTCTTTGACTGAACGCATAACTCAAAAAGAAGTCCCTGCAAGTGATACGTTCATGTTCAGTTTAAATCCACAGAAGTCGTTGTGCACGTTTTAGACGATTGGTATGTGGCTAAGGATAACGAGGTGTGTACGCCGTAGTCTGTGTGTCCCACAGCGAATGGGTTTTAATCATGGTGTTTGAACTCGCTACCTTCTACTCTTCCTCTGTGACGACTGGGGCTGTACGCTGTCAACAGTTAAAACAAGTTTTAGTCTGTCCAATTGGTGTGATCTACCAGTGTTTGCGTGTCTGATGTACCAGTTGTTTGTCTGTTTGATCTGTCAATGCACGTGCATGACCTTCAACGAATAGGTATTGTGGTATGGACTAATGGTGCTATTTCCATTTCTATGTGTATTTTTTTTTAAAGTGTGAAATATTTCAACGCAAGTGAGAGCTGATGAATAGTGCTTGTTAGCACCGTGTTAACTGTGCAGTGCTGTGTGTTAGCACTGTGTTAACTGTGCAGTGCCGTGAATGGCCTGTGTTCTAGCACTGTGTTAACTGTGCAGTGCTGTGTGTTAGCACTGTGTAAATTGTGCAGTGCTTTGTGTTAGCGCTGTGTTAACTGTACAGTGCCGTGAATGCCCTGTGTTCTAGCACTGTGTTAACCGTGCAACGCCGTGAATGACCTGTGTTCTAGCAGTGAGTCAGTGCATAAAGTCCGCACTTACAACAGGATTATGTTTCTTGGTCAGAACCAGTCTCCCCCCCCCCTCCTTAAAGTCACTGCATAATGTAGATTGTCCAGTTATTGCTTAGTAGCACAGTGCTTACATTATGTATTGTATCCTCACTTAATGTGTTTTGTCCATATTGGTCAGAGTTGGTCACGACTGACCGTCAACGTCATCCATATTCCAGTCTTTATTCATTTTCCCAAAGTACATTGCCATGAAGAAGCGCCACAATTTAACGGAATAACAGGATTCTGTGTTAGGCACTCTAGGCTTAACCCATATCCACCCACCCCTCATGTCAACACTGCATCCATATCCTCTTGGCCCGACACTCGGGTCAAATTTACTGACCCAATGTGGGCCGCGACGACTCAAGACGTTTGCCCACCCCTAGTATAAATAGTACTTTGTCTAGCGTCAGTCTATTCTAGTTTGAACCAGCCTATAATTTAAATATATCGTCAGTCTATTCTAGTTTGAACCAGCCTATAGTTAATTATATCGTCAGTCTATTCTAGTTTGAACCAACCTATAGTTTAAATATATCGTCAGTCTATTCTAGTTTGAACCAGCCTATAGTTTAAGGGATTTTTGCTTAGTGGTTTATTTTTATCCATGGAACATTGATTTTCGTTTGGTTTGAAATAGAGCAGTGGTATCAAACCCCCGGGCCGCAGACCGGCACCGGTCCGTGGATCAAATGGTACCGGGCCGCCCAAGAAATATTAAATTAATTCCCTTTTTTTTTATTGACTGTTGTGTACTTCTCCCGGGATTGTGCAACTTTCCATGAACAAGAGGTTAACCGGGAGGTGAGCGGCAGTGGAATTGCAAATCAAAACAATCTAAAAAAAAATAAATAATTACCCCAGGGGGGGCCGCGGTGGAATTATCAACCGTTGACCGTTCCGCAGCGAGAAGAAGGTTGGGGACATCTGAGATAGAGTGCGCATTTTTTGTTGTTCATTTAAAATGTTTATCTTCAACTTGTATCTAGAGTATGACGTCTAATTATGATCTGTAAGTAATATGTGTACAGCATTTAATTTAATTTGAAACAACGTGTCTATTTCTATACAAGATATATGATTACACCTGTAACGAATTGCACCACAGTATGCAGGGATATCACATTTAATAGCATTACATTATATATATATATATATATATATATATATATATATATATATATATATAAAATGGACAATTTCAGCGAGACATTGTCCGTCTCATTGCAAACCTTATTTCAAGGCCATGCCATTTCTTTCCACGGAGCGCCTCTCCAAGATGTGCTGTTCTATTGTGGGTTGTTTGTGTGTGTCGCCGCTGTGAAACTGGAAACAAGTGGCTAACACCACCACCCCCATTTTGACTTGTAGTAAGCGATCGGATGTGACAATGTTAAATACAAAGCATTAAAAAAAAGGCTAACAGACGTTAACAGATTAAACAAATAAATAAACAAAACGTAGTTGAATGTTTACAATTGAATGGTTAAGGCGCTGTGCACGATATCCAATGAAGTTTTTTTTTTTTCTGAACACGGATTTTTTTTTTTCTTTTTCAATTTGTAGAATCCTCCACCCCAAACTCTTATTCTGCGCCTCTGTTATGTTGTCGCACCGCATACTCTCACATCCACGGCTATTCTCACGCTTCTCGTTTGCACTAGGGTATATAAGACACGTTTACACGCGTGGCATTAGCACCACTTGAGTGATGAGGTTGATTACTTTTGTATGATGTCATGACTTCCTAGATGTCTTGTCCATTACAATAACAAACACGGTTTATTAAAGAGATGAAGTAAATGTGTTGACATGTAAAATGAAAACATTCACAGACTCCAGTTTCTACCTTTTTTTTTTCTTTTCCGTGATGTGTTATCTTTAATATGATGTTCACGTAAGCATCTGTTTACATATATTCGTAGCATTAATAGTTTGTCGCTTATCAAATTTTTTTGAATCAGTCAAAGAACTTGAATGCATTTCAGTGATGCGCTTGATAAATGACTATTTTAAAATTCAGTCCGTTAATTAGTTAACTCAGGTAATTAGTATTTTCATCTGGCAAAGAGATTGATTTTGAATACTTTAATAACGTTGTGATCAGTTTGTTCATTCATTTAACTTACCTTAAGGATATTTTTCAGATAACCACATATATATATATACACACACACGTTGTGTGTTACATTATGAATGTATTTGTGGCAAATGTAAGCTTGCACAGCATGCCGGCCAATATCTGTCTCGACATCTACATTACGGTCGACTCTGCTTGGTAGGACCTCAGGGCGGAGAGCTGAAATTTAGCTCGTTTGAGATTTGATCCCCGGCGCCTTATCTTCGCACCGGCCTCACCGTCGCAGGGTCGTTCCGCCTGCCCAAATCATCCCCGTCTTCTCTGCTCGGCCACTGCATCGTTAAATACCATCTGATTCGTCCACGTTTATATTTTTTTATCTGCGACCTCCCCCCCCCCACCTGACCTAATTAAGTTTTGATTTCATATTTTTTTTATCGCACGTTGAGATATGTAGATAGTGTCCTCCCCCGCATCGTACGTTCTTGTGTCGTCAAATACGACATATATGACTTACACACATTAGAATGTATCCTACACTAAATGTTCGGTGCCAGTCTAGTTGGACTGAACTTTGCGGGAATTTCCGGTTTTAGAATGAAAAAAAAAACATTGTTTCATGGTGTCTACATTTTTTTTTCTGGTGTTCAAAACCGTTAGCCCCTAACCCCACCCCCCACGGAGGACAGTACTCTTGATCTGTCATTCCTTGCATTGTTTACAACTCTCTCTCTATCTCTCTCTCTCCCCCCCCCTCTCTCTCTTGACTAGTGACACAGTTCAAAGGTACCGATACCAGCGGTTTGGAAAAGTAAAAAAAAAAAGGGGGGGGGGGGTTGGGATTTGTCAACAGTCTGTTTGTGTTCAAAGTAGGTCACGTCATTCACAGTTAACAAATGGAAATAAAAGAAAAGGTCATCGCGGGTCACTGTGTGTTTGGGAGGGGGGTAGTGGTCATTGTCGTTTGTAGTTGGTAAAAACACACGGTAGAGAGAGAGAGAGCGACAGAAACAGAAGTATGGAGAGATTGAATGGTCAGAAACGTAAACACTGCCCTGCTGTCGGTCACCGAGGGACCACAGTACCACGTTTGTTATGTTTTCATCTAATTATGTGAATGGGACTAGACACGGATCCACTGTATCAGTTATTATATATGTGGGCGTGTCGCCCGGGGGGTGGGGGAGGGCATTGGTATGTGCAGGGTGCACACTGAGGCAAATATTTTTTTTTGATTCCTGCTATACATTTCGTAACATGCGTTTTTTTTTCCTTACTATTAATAAATCTCGTAAAGCCGTTATATCAGTGCTATCTTAGTTCATTTAAAAGCTGCATAAGTCCTGACTGATGTTTCGAGATATCTCTTTAATTCTATAGTAGGGTTAGCTAGTGCCGCGCTGGCTAGATGCGGTGTGTGTCGTTCAGTGCCGTTGCTTTGCAATGTTTTGTAAATATTGTTTCTTTGATAGCTTTTTATTTTATTTTTAAACAGATCAGATCTGGTTAAATTTGTTTTTTTTTTAAATTAGGCATACAGTTTTAAGCCATGTATGGTGATGCGCTATTCCAATATTTTTTCCGCGTCCATAAATTAAGTTTTTGTAGAATCAGGGAGCTAATTACTTTTAAGTGTTGTTTATATTGGGGAAAACCCCGCATTGAGATTTCGATGTCAAGAAAATTACGGAAGTACAGAATCGATGAATACGTGTGCAAAATATCTTTTATAGAGACTCGCCAAAATAAGGCTAAGGTTTGTACCAAACAGTATAAAGTTGAATTCTTTCAAAACTAAATGCATGTAGTAGAAAAGAAAAAAAAATCTTTTATGAGTATGCAGTATAACGGAGATAATGCATCATTACATTTCTTGATAAATAGAAATAATAAATAATCTATGTGTCTAGAATGGAACGCACGGTTATGTTTTTTTCGTAATGATATTGGGAAGGATCTAAGGAATTATCATTATTAGTTTACTTTGTACTGCATTTAAAGAATTATTTTCATCTTTATATCTGGTTTTTTTTTTTTAAACCTGAAGGAAAATGTTGCTGGTTTTCACGACCCACATGTACATGGAGACCACGATATAAGAACAAAGAATAAAATAGGCTAGTTCGTGAAATTCATGCATTGACTGCCCCTTTTACTTTTCATGTTGGTATATATATATATATATATATATATATATATATATATATATATATATATATTTCTTCAAAAAGTTGTATCTTGTAGAGATATAGGGTTGTTGTGTAGAGAAGTAGCGTTGTTGTGTAGAGAATTATGCTTTTCATGTAAATATAATTCTTGAACCTAAATTTTTAATCTTTTGTCGCAACCCATCAGTGGGTCGCCTCCCAATATGAGAACTACGTGTAGGTTTACTTCTGTTATTCACATCGCTGAACACATTCATACCTTGAACAATTATTTATGGTCAGACCGTCTGACCAGTGGCATTTTTTTTTTTGAAACATTATTACCTCTGTCGACATATATCATCAGTCCCTTTTCTCTCTGTCTCTCTCCCCTTCTATCTCTCCCTCAACCCCACCCTCTCTCTCCATCCCCCTCTCCCCCCTCCCCACTTCCCACCCGTTATGTATTGTCGGTTGTTGGGTAGGGTGGGTGTCGATGGTTGATTACATCCTATGGACTTCCGGGTTTTCCCGGAGAAATCGTTAATTATCTATTAGCTTTGTCGGCGTTATTGTTATTGTTGTTGTGGTTTGTTAACCTTCATTGTTTGTCCTTAATGTTTTTAAGTAACCCGCTGATACATTTCACGTCTGTCAAAGCATTTATACATCTCGGCATTTTAAAAAAAACAAACTATTTTGTGTCTGCACGCATACTTACTGACTAGGTAGATTGCCGTCTTGTGATCTCTCTGGCATGTGTATACTTAATAGCGATTTGGGTTCTGCGTTAAATCGAAAGTAAAAGAATGAATACAACAGTATTCCAGTTTAAAATACAATCATGAAAAAATCGGATCTGCCCGAAACTAAAAATAACCTAGCCTACCGATCAAGCCTATGGTGGATAAATTAAACTCTATGCAAAGGTTTAGCAGGTACAGCTAGTTAAATTAATAATGCGGGCCGTGTCATTTGGCGGTTGTGGCTGACATGCAGTGGGGCTCAGTCGTAGTGTATGGCAGTGCCAGAAGTGTACTGTCTGGTGAGCCCGTCATCGCCGTGCTACTCAGTCCACTACTGCACACAGGGACCTATGTGAAGTTCCAAACCACAATGAACGGGTTCAAACTCAAACCTCTGGCACTAGACCACAGGGGTGCGGAATTTCACTTCCGGCTTTAATTTGAAGAAGAAGAAAAAAAACCAACAATAAAAAAATAATCTCCGCGTCTAATTATCAGCCACTCGTCGATTGTTGATTTCACTGGGTTCTTCTGCCGCACGGTCATCATTAACTGGTCCCTGCGGGAGCTGTCCTGACAACGTTACGTCAGTGTTAACCTTGCAGTCCCTTAAAAAGAAAATACAAGAACAAGAAAGCAAACACCAAGTAGTACTGTTAGTATGCTAGTCACCGTATCGATTAATTTCGACTGCAACTAGTTATAGTCAGTATCGATTGATTTCGACTGCAACTAGTTCTAGTCAAACATACCGTGGTTTCACAGTGCTGAACGTGTTTGACTCGCCGATTTTAAAACCTTTGAATAGCTTTTTGCGCGACCATCCCCCTTCCCCCAACCCTCTCCCCACCCACATATCACTATTTGATTGTCAAAGTCTTGGGATTGTTTGTACTGAACGCCAAACGGCAGAGTCGATTTCTTCAACATCCCCGGGAACTCGCCGGCGGAATTCCTTAATGATGTTCACACACAAAGCCCAGCTTCAGAATTTACGTCTCCGTCCATTGCTATAACATTGTACGGACCACTGATTTTAGTGTATTTATTTTTTTTTTACGGTATCCACTATGAAATCCCATCACAGTATTTATAGCGTCCAAACCTGTTTTTTTTTTTTATTTCACGACATTTTGAATCATCTTTTCCTCCTCACCCCCCTCCCCCCCGTTTCGTTCCCTTAACCGATAGATACTTCCGCGTGTCCTCACAAACTTTGATTTTTAATATCAGAAGATGGAAATCAAACACCCCCCCCCAAAGGCTTTTAGATCCATGACTTGTGCCCAGGTCTCCACCCCCCACTCCGCCTCCCTCCGGCCCGCTGAAGCTATTCAAGGAAAGAGGCGACATTCATCAGAGCCCGCACCCGGGCGCAACAGGCGATACGTTTTAATTGGCCGCTTTCCAACACGATCTGTCCATAAACCAGAGGAACGTGATACTAATGATATTTACCATCTTGTCATCATCTATCATAATGACGCAATCATATTTCAAGTTTATTGTTGGCGATGACAATTTATTGGTTCATGGCATCTTAATATAGAATGAAAGTTGTTTTTGTTTTAATTTGCCTTGCCGCGACATTCGACAAGCAGATGTCATAAATATCAAAACGCAGTGGCTACGGTTCCAAGTAACGGGACTCCTCGTGTTATTTTTTTTTCGGGGTCCAGCTATAGATGCGCATGCGCCGCAGACGGGCTGCTTATTATTGCATATTTTTTTGTTTTCAGGGCTAGGAATAGGGTTAGGATTAGGATTATGGTTAGGATTAGCATTATGGTTAGGGTTAGGAGCAATATCTATAGCCGGATCCCCGAAAAAAAAATTCGGTGTCCGGCTATCGCGCATGCGCACATCTACAGCCGTGAAAACAAATAAAGTCCGTCTAGAGCGCTAGAGCGCATGCGCATCTATAGTTGGAGCCCGGAAAAAAAATAATATGGAATCCCATTCCTTGAAAACCGCAGCCACTGCGATATCAAAAGCCCTCCACACGTGGCGCTGTCTGGTAATTTGAACAGCTTTGACGGGCTGGGTTTAGCAATCAACAGGTAGATGGGCCCTCTGCGTGTGTGCGCGTGTGTGTATCTGGGGGTGGGGGGTTTACGGCATACATACATTTACGTGTTTCCATAATCCATATCTGATTCCTGTCATACACCAAGCTGTAAGCACTCGTATGTTCTTCCCGCCACGCCCGCGTGAGTCTGAGCTCTTCAAATTTGAATTCGACATCATCCGGGGGGGGGGGGGTGCCCCTTGCCTACTATTTTAAAAAAAGACTGTTTAGCTTCCCCCCCCCCCACATATATTTTGTTCAAAACTTATCTGAATGTATGTATAGAGTAAACTGTTGCCTAGTAGCACCCAGTGACGGGACACGCGGTCATAGTCATACTTAGTAGCTGATGGCACAACTATAGATAGGACTTTTGTTTTTAACCAAAAAAAAAATCTCCGCCAATAAAACGACTAATCTAGCAGCACACCGATGCCACACCCCCCTCCCCATCCCCCACCCCTCTTGTATTTACGTCACAGCCACCGGGTACCGGATATTCTCCAAGTTGTGATGTCTATACCAGCCATGGGCAAACTGCTGCCCGCGGGACTGGTTCATCCGGGCCCGCCACTCGTTTCAGGGTGAAGCTCGGTATAGGCCCTGAACGCAATGTTTACCATTTTTTTTTTAATTGGTTCTTGTTAAGACTCCATCCATCTGCCGTTCAAATTTACTAGCCCAATGTGGCCCGCCGTTCAAATTTACTAGCCCAATGTGGCCCGCGCGTTTTAATTCACTAGCCCAATGTGGCCCGCCGTTCAAATTTACTAGCCCAATGTGGCCCGCCGTTCAAATTTACTAGCCCAATGTGGCCCGCCGTTCAAATTTGCACTAGCCCAATGTGGCCCGCCGTTCAAATTTACTAGCCCAATGTGGCCCGTGACTTAAAAAAAAAGTTTGCCCACCCCTCGTCAATATTCTTAATGTAACACGCGTGGGAAGACCTCAACGTAGAATCTGAAATGATGTTTCACAAGCGTGTCTTCCAGAACTACTAAACATGACTTTATGACTTGGAAACAAAACATTCCCGTTTGGAATGTTTAAAGTGGGGGGGGGGGGGGTCGAGTTTTGCGCTCGATGGCAACTAGTGAGTCCTGTAAGTGCGCGCTTGTGGCGCTCCCTCAACCACTGCTCATTGAAATGGGTGGCCCCCACGACTGAAGCAAACACATGTGTGCTGTTAGAACTATGTGGTGGTGGTGGTGGTTGTACCTATGTGTGCCGGCCCGTTTAAGTCGATACAAGGGCCGCTCGAGTTGCACTAGATAAATAGGTCACCTCACCAGCAGCGGGTTACTTCACCAGCAATAGATAGATAGATAGACCTTTTTCTGAACAATCCTTATGTATATCGGCGCTAAAGTAGGTCAAGGTCGAAATGTATTCTTCTCATTGCCACCACCTCCCTCCTCTCCGCTCTTTCTCTCTCTCTCTCTCTCTTTCTCTCTCTCTCTCTCTCTCTAACTCTAACCCCCCCTCTCTCTCTCTCTCTCTCTCTCTCTCTCTCTCTCTCTCTATCTCTATTAAAAAAAAATAGTACCAGTATTGTACCAGCCGCTGGTATATTTTATTGAATGTTTCCATACTTCAGGGACCTACCTATATACGTGTTTTGACAAGATTTTAATGCACGCATGACTTGCACCCAGCAGCGAGCAATACGGGTTATGTATGGTAGGGTGACTTTTATGTTGATACCTATTTAGTACTGCACCTTGATCGGCGCTCTCCTTAGCAGCCCCACCCACCCCCACTCAACCCCCCTCACCTGCCCCTCCACCCACTACGCATAGCTTTCTAATGATCATAATGGCTGCGTCGTCTCTGTTCTGGGTGACTCAGTACATTGGCAGAACAAAGTTTTGTGTGGGTGGAAAGTGGAGAGAGATAGAGAGAGAGGTATGTGTCCCGTATAGATGACCCCTTAGTGTGACCCACTTACGGAATCGAGAACCACATTGGAGTTCTCAGCTAAAAACAGACGGGGGGGGGGCCGGAGCAGGAGCGGACGGATGGAGGTGTGTTATGTATGAAACGTAATGAGCTCTCGGTGCGTTGAAGCCCTCTTTACACGTATGGGCTGAAAGGTAGAGGGGCGTGGTCAAACAGCATTAACGGGGCCGTAGTCTCCCCCCTCCCCTCCCCTCCCCCCTCAAACTCAGTTTAATCCAAGAGTGTGTGTGTGTGTTTACGCCATGTCACGTTAAGAAGTGCTGTCCCAGATTAGCCAGTCTATCGACAACCCCATATGTAGACAACCCCACTTTTAAGAAAAAAGATGTCAACGAGATAATGTGATGTAGTCTTTTGTTCTTAAACCCGTCGTTTGACCACTGGCCAGCACAAATAATTGTGGGCCATGAGAATGGTTGAGATGTTAATCGCTATATGAGATAGTATAATATGCCAGAAATGTTCAATGAACATTATCATTTTTTAACACATTAGTTTGCTTGAAGGCTTTTTTTTGAACATTTCATGGTTATACGGACGTGTAGATGAACATTTTGTAGACTAAATGAAGTCTTATATTGCCACATTTACAAGTCATAATTGTTTGCCCCATAAACATAAACATGTTCATGGTTTACATCACAACTAACAATGTGCCTTCTAATGGATATCAAATTGAACAGGGCAGATCTCAGTCTTTTAAATGTTCAGGAGTAGGTGTTATAATATTCTCATACGCCACTTTTTTTGCAAAAGAAATGTTGAACTTATTTTAAACGTTGTTTATTTATTTTTGTTTGTATCATTCAATAGCGTTTTAATCACATAAAATACGCTAATTTTTTATGAAACTTGCATTGGCCCCGAGAGAACTCCTCCAGTTTTCCCGCTATCTTTAAGACGTCATCTTTTTTAACCCCGGAAAACACAACCTATACACACACACAACCTATACACACACAACATATACACACGCAACCTATACACACAACCTATACACACAACATATACACACAACCTATACACACACAACCTATACACACACAATCTATACACACACAACCTATATACACAACGCAACATGTACACAACCTATACACACAACCTATACACACTCAACATATACACACACAACCTATATACACACACAACATATATAATCGCAGCTTATAAGAGCGCTACCTATATACACTTACCCAATAAAAACACAACTTATATGCACACAACTTACATACAACCTATACACACACATCCTAAACACCCACAACCTATACAAACACAGACTGTATTAACGCAAAGTATATAAACTCAACCTATGAAAACACGACCTGTTTAGTAAAAAAAAAAAAATCGGATGGTGTCCGAAAAACATGTATTACAACTTAGAGCCACTCGCCCTAACTCGGTGTATGTTCACGAAACAACTGAATTCGGTGTTGATATGTTATTATCTCTGAATTCATCCCGACACAATTTTTTCTTTTTGTGTGTAAATATATATTTTTCACTAATTAATTGTTCTCCCTTTAATGAAACATCTATCTGTTCAATAATGTGTATGCTACTAACAGATACAAGTTCATAAATTATGTATATGCATAATCTCCCATGTCGCCGTCAGCACGCAATATCACAATTTATAAGTTAAACAAAGCAGTCAACTAACGTATTAATAATACACCTGGTTATACAAAGAAATGAGAAAAAAAAAACCAAATATTATTGCACCCAGTTTGGCAACACATCAACAGAACTGATGCGTAGGAAGAAGACGCAGCATGCGCATTAGAAACTGGAGCTTTAAGGCTGGTTTAGCATGTAAAGCAGGCCTGCTAACTATTTTCTTGAAGACTCATCCTGAAAATTATTTTAAGAAATATGTATATTAATTAATTGATTGCGAAAAATTCAAATTATCCAAATGTATTATTTCATAGCATTTTAATTATATCTTTAAAAAAATATCTGGGTGTAGATAACTGAAAAATTCCTATATCGGCAGCTCAGATTTTTTTTTAGCTATATTCAACATAGTGCAGATACCGTTTGGTGAAAGGTGTCAAATTATACACGATGCAATTTGGTGATAGCCAAGTTGAATCGACTGTATGTCTTTATTGATCTCTTAATCTTTCTTCATCTTGTGTGTATGGGAGAAACTACATGAAACGGCCTTTCCCTTTTTTTTTTTTAGATAATATACGGTCCTTTTTGTCAAAGCCAGTCTTGGATTAACCCAGATTAATGGTTGACTTAAGCAGTGGGTTGTAGATAGAAGCCGACGATATATCCCTTGCAGGCCCCCATGGCTAAAGTAAATCTCGTTACATCCTCAGTGTTTGTTGCTCTCGTGTCGGTGCGAGGAGGTCACAACCTCTAGATGGTCAGTTTGAAAAGTTGACAGACCAATGAGATATCGACCCAAAATAGTCGGGGATATTTTCTTTTCAGTGCTAAATGTGAAGAAGAACCTCGTGTGTGTGTGTGTGTGTGTGTGTTTCGTCACAATCCCGGAATATCAATTTATTCCTACAGAGATCCTGTACATGATACGTTTATCTGTTGATAGTATGCCCTGCTTGTGACCACAGCTGGGACATCTTAGTGACGCCCTTTTCTGTACTCTCCACATAGATGTGACCACAGCTGGGACGTCTTAGTGACGCCCTTTTCTGTACTCTCCACATAGATGTGACCACTGCTGGGGCATCTTAGTGACGCCCTTTTCTGTACTCTCCACATAGATATGACCTCAGCTGGGGCATCTTAGTGACGCCCTTTTCTGTACTCTCCACATCGATGTGACCACAGCTGGGCATCTTAGTGACGCCCTTTTCTGTACTCTCCACATAGATGTGACCACAGCTGGGGCATCTTAGTGACGCCCTTTTCTGTACTCTCCACATAGATGTGACCACAGCTGGGCATCTTAGTGACGCCCTTTTCTGTACTCTCCACATAGATGTGACCACAGCTGGGGCGTCTTAGTGACGCCCTTTTCTGTACTCTCCACATAGATGTGACCACTGCTGGGACATCTTAGTGACGCCCTTTTCTGTACTCTCCACATAGATGTGACCACTGCTGGGACATCTTAGTGACGCCCTTTTCTGTACTCTCCAAATAGATGTGACCACTGCTGGGACATCTTAGTGACGCCCTTTTCTGTACTCTCCAAATAGATGTGACCACTGCAGGGACATCTTAGTGACGCCCTTTTCTGTACTCTCCAAATAGATGTGACCACTGCAGGGACATCTTAGTGACGACCTTTTCTGTACTCTCCATATAGATGTGACCACAGCTGTGACGTCTTAGTGACGCCCTTTTCTGTACTCTCCACAGATGTGACCACAGCTGGTCGTAATGGCGCCCATAGAGCTATCGGATGGAAAGGGCGGAGGAGTGTAGTGGGCAACGATGGGGCTCGGACTCACGCTAAATCTACAAGCCCCCCTCCATGACCCCCCCCCCCCCAACCACCACCTAACACCGTTTATTGCATCAACAATAATACATTATTGAAGTAGAATGGTCAGATCACCATGATAGACTACGTTAATGTAGTTGATACACCATATCAACATCGTACGGTAATCGATTCATCGATAGTAGACCAGGGGGGGGAGTCCTGGTTTATTTGATTCGCCATGTCCTAGGAATCATCGTATTCCAGCCCTTTATTTTTTTCTATTTTGACTCGTAAACAATAAATGCGCTTGAACTTAAAGAATGTACTCTTTGTCTGTTGATATTTGTTTGTAAACAGCAAACCTTTGGGCGCACTAAACTGAGGAAAGCGTCCATCACAGAACAAGGGATCTGGTTTTATATTCCGGTGCTGTAGTTTAATATGTTAAATGTCTGGTGTGTGTGTGTGTTTGCCTGTCAATTGACTGCGCAGTTTTTGTTTTGTTTTAGGCGCAGTTTTGAAATTTATGATGCAAAACATTTTTTTTTCAAATCTGCGGCTTTATTAATGTGTCGGATGATTGTCAGGTTTTATGAGAGTGTGATGCATATTTGTTTGGCATTTGGAGCAGGCTTTATATATATACATGTATATTCATTTGGTATTTATTACGAATTATAGTTGCTATGGTAACGTGCTGTGGTTTCTGTGGCGGTGGGAACATTGAGAAACAGGGTGCACCTGGTCAGGGCCGGCATTACCGGTTGCGGGGACCAATTTAAAAGGATGCTTGCGAGGCCCTCTTCCAATTTTTTTGAACAAATGACTGATAGTAAATATGTTCATTTTAAATTGCGGAGTCACTCTCTATTCCAATTTTTTTGAACAAATGACTGATAGTAAATATGTTCATTTTAAATTGCGGAGTCACTCTCTCTCCCAATTTTTTTGAACAAATGACTGATAGTAAATATGTTCATTTTAAATTGCGCAGTCACTCTCTCTTTTTCATTTTTTTTCTTTCTGTTACACTCTTTTTCACTTTTTCTTTCTGTCACTCTCTCTTTCACTTTTTCTTTCTTTCTGTTACTCTCTTTCAATTTTATTTTCTTTCTGTCACTCTCTCTTTAACCTTTTCTTTCTTTCTGTCACTCTCTTTCTATTTTTCTTGCTGTCACTCTCTTTTTCAAATTTTTATGTCTTTTTCACTTTTTCTTTCTGTCACTCGGTTTCAGTATTTCTTTCTGTCACTCTTTTTTTCCCTTTTTCTTTCTTTCTGCCAGTCTCTTTCTCAATTTTTCTTTCTTTCTATCCTTCTCCTTCTCACTTTCTCTTTTTTTTCTGTCACTCTCTTTCCTCTTTATCTCTCACTTTCTTTCTCTCACAACACTCTCCACACTTACTTCTCTCTGTCTGGTTAAGTCGACAATCATGTCCAGCAGCCTCAGCATCGCACATGTCGGTTGTTATTTTATT
Organism: Bulinus truncatus; assembly: GCA_021962125.1. NCBI lineage: Eukaryota > Metazoa > Mollusca > Gastropoda > Planorbidae > Bulinus > Bulinus truncatus. Next base: position 2,456,877 of record JAGDYQ010000090.1, on the reverse strand, counting down.
TGAAATGGAACATTGTTTTGTATTTTTACTCCTAAACAGTTGCTTTCAAATTAAATTGCCTAGTCTGGTCTTTTTATAACCTTGTTTGTTTTTAAACCGAGCGTTGCTCAGAATTTCAACTGACCCTTCAAGGACTCCCGGATTAAAGTTTAAGAACCACTTCTTAAAGAAAGAAAGACACACGTCAAGTTATAACACGAACTTGTTATACAACGTATATTGAATGTTGTATGCAGCGCAGTCGATGTACATATATGTTTATTTAAACATCAAAGCTAACAGGACTGGAACTGTTTTTACCCATTCCGAATACAGGAAAATGTTTGTCCACATCATTAGTACTCTGTAGTGATGAAATAGAATACATTGTGTTACATTTTACACTCCCGTATTGCTCAATGGACAGAATGAATGAACATGAGAGAAATGAAATGGTATCAATGTCATATTACTACCGTAAAAATAACCCATGGCCGTCGCTTGCTAATCTTCGCACCCCTGATGTCTGTTGACGTTTGTTATCCCTATGGTGGAGCGTGGTACTGAACCAGTTATCAACAGTCAAATTCAAATTTCATGGATTTAAAATTTATTTTACTGAAAACACGAATAATAATATATATATAAAAGCGATTTGGGCTCTGCGTTAAATCGAAAGTAAAGAATGAATACAACAGTATACCAGTTTATAATGCAATCATGAAAAAAATCGGATCTGCCCGAAACCGAAAAAAATAACCTAGCCTACCGATCAAGCCTAAGGGGGATATAACTCCATGCAAAGGTTTTTCAGGGTACAGCTAGTAACCATATAAAACACACGTCTCCGTACAGTACAAACTGTTCAAACATTTCTTTTTTCCTTTACGATATTTTCTTTCGTAAAAATCCATCACTTGGATCTAGATGTCACCAGACAGAATGTTTGTGTCATTTATCTAAACACAGATAAGAACCAATTGCAGAAACAAAAATAAAACAACGTCGAAAGTCGGTCACGAGAAGATGTGACGTCATGTGATTTAAAAAAAAAGCACAATTTTAAAATCGGGAATTTCTAAAAACTATTATCGGGACTTACTACAATACAAATTAACTAATTACACATGCCAATCTCCACCTATCTCGGACCATCTGATGGTACCCACCAAACGGCTATGCCATTCTATTTTAGATTACTGTACCTGCCTTGGCCCCCTGGCATGCGCTTGTGTACCACTCCTTTCCCTGCGACTGCCCTGATTGATATAAGGTCGGTTGTAAAGATCGCGAATGACGACTAGGCTGTCACTTCTTAACTTCATCACTAGCGTCTCCCTCCGACCACCCCCCCACCCCCACCCTAGTTTCCGGACAAAACTCCCACTGGACCTAACCCCCACTTTTGCTATAAAATTTATTAGTTTGCCCCCATTTTTATTAAAAAAATAATATATAATACCTGGATATAAATATATATATAAATACACTAGTTGCAAGTACCCGGCTTTGCCCGGGTTTAAAATAAGGTTTTCTGTTTACCTTTTGTTTTCTCCCTCCCCCCTCCCTCCCCCTCCCTCTCCCTCTTTACCCCTCTCTCTCTCCCTTTTCCTCCCTAACCCCTCTCTCCCTCCCTCCGTTCCCCTCCCTCCCCTCTCCACCTCTCTCTCCCTCCCCCTCTCTCCCCCTTCCTCCCTCATTCTCTCTCTCTCCCCGCCCCCCTCACTCTTTATCTCTCCCTCCCTCTCTCCCACCCTCTCTCCCTCCCTCCCCTCTATCTCCCTCCCTACCCCCTCTCTCCCTTCGTTCCTTTCTCTTTCCTTCCCTCCCTTTCTCTCTCCCTCCCTCTCCCTCCCTCCCTCTCCCATCTCCCTCTCTCCCCCTCCTTCTCTCCCCCCTGTCATCAAAAGATATTACCATCACTTAAGCGGGAATATAAATTATTTCATTTCTCTGTCTTCTCTCTCTCTCTCTCTCTCTCTCTCTCTTTCTCTCCACTTTCTACTCTCTCTCTATCTCTATCTATCTATCTATCTATCTATCTATCTATCTATCTATCTATCTATCTATCTATCTATCTATCTATCTATCTATCTATCTATCTATCTATCTATCTATCTATCTATCTATCTATCTATCTATCCATCTATCATCTATCTATCTATCTATCTATCTATCTATCTATCTATCTATCTATCTATCTATCTATCAGTCAGTTCGTTCAACTACCACATATGTGTCAATAAAGTTTTTATGCGTTACTTTCTTCCCACCCACCCCAAACCTACTCACGATTGACAATCAACAGGTTATCTGTCAATATTATAAATGAAGAAAAAAAAATCAGTACTTTGTGGGTGGAGAGGGGGGGAGAGATTTGGTCACGTTGTTACGATCTCAGGTCATTCAAGGTCGATTGCTATGGAGCTCACTTGTTTCTCCAGGCCACAAAACGCCAGCTGGATATCATGCCCGCTATTCTTCAATCGGACACACCACCTTTTGTCTACATTTTAAGCTGGCTGGACTTTGACACGTAAAGTGTCACCGATTGGGACTATTGAGTACGAGATCTTGGTATGGAGAGCAGTTGCTCGCTGGTATCGCACTGTTACACACACAGCCCCGTGACGGACGGCTATTGTTTCCCCGTTCATGAAATTTCAAGAGATGACCAGTCCAGTCCTGGCAATGTATCTAGCGAAAAAAAAGCAAGACACTTTGAATGTTTCAAGGCGTTTTCGTCGGCTATTTAATTTTATACTTCACACACGTAAGCGTTTGATGAATCTGTGCTAACTGGGTAAATTTAACTTTGTTATTTATTTCTATTCACTGTCTGTCTGTGTCTTTGTGTGTGTGTGTGTGTGTGTGTGTAGCCGTATGTGTCACGTGGTGATTCTAGTTTTATCCGTGTCGTGATTGGAAATATCTTCTTACTCCGAATGACAACAATAGCTGCTCTGTATTAATGGTGGTGGGAGAAAAAAAAAATAAACGTAGATTTAGTTTCGCATTTTTTTTTGGAGCGTGGTCAGATGTTGCACTTTTAATTGTGAAATCCGTGATTGTGAAAGTTGACCCAACATTTAGTATTGTTGAGGTTCCATCTCTTATTTCATTTTGCTAATTACTGCAGAATTTTCGAGTACGTTTGTCTTTTATGTCCGTTTCTTTCTTTTTCTTTTTGCTTTTTTAATTCATTTATCGTAAATCATTATTGTTTTGTGTTTTTTTATTAGTTTTTATGTATGTATTTTAAACTAACCCTATTTCACTGTGGTAGTAACGGGACTGGTCGTGTTGACGTGTGACATCCACCTTGGTGCCTTTCCCCCCCCCTTCCCTGGCACTGCACAGCGGTCTCATCAAGCGATAGCATCTCAACCTTACACCTCATTTTTTTTTTAAAGTCCTTGCAATTGATGAGACGTTGATCCCATACTGTAGTCAAGTGAATCTCTAACTATTACATTACGCCTCGCGACCCACTACGACAATAGTCTTGCTTTCGTGACACCCCCCCCCCCGTCCCACACACACACACAATTCAACGGTATTGTTTTCTCAAGCCACCAGCAAAAGAACAAACCGTGATAAAAGTTGTAAGATACAATCGTCATTAATTGTATACCAGTCCTCCCCCCCTCCCCCCCCTTTATTCTGCTTCTTTAATTTAAAAAAAAAATTATGTAACATATCGAGAAAGACGGCTGTGATTATGCATCTACGTTTTTCTCGATACATTTAAAATTGTGTCGCCTCCTCCACTTTTAGAGCAACTGCTATGGACCACTGGGTGGGGACGTTGGTTTTGTTTGTTTGCAGTACCCTCCTATTATCATCCCTGCCTTGGCTCTATGGCGTAGACACCACGTCGGACGGAGGTAGTGACTGGACACGCTGGGATTCGAACAGTATGCAGGTTTCGGGCTCACATTCAGGGAAGCATCCCCCAGCCGTCTTATAGTCAGGGTCATGGATGCACTACACTTGCCAGGGCTCGCATCGATTAATTATTTCGTGTGCACACTTGCGCATGCTTCGGCATGCACCACACATTTAGCTGGTGTGCGCTCACTTGCATGTCTCGGTATGTGCATCAAACTTCGCTGGTGTGCACTCACTTGCATGTCTCGGTATGTGCATCAAACTTCCCTGGTGTGCACTCACTTGTATGTTTCGGTGTGCACCGCACAGATTTCGAAGAGCTGCCGGGGCCCGTTATCGCGAGTGCAATGAAAGAGTGACACTTATCGCTGCTGCAGATATCACCTGTGTTTACCCAGATACCATCTTGATGGGCCACTCTGTTTTATCTGTCAGCATCTTCAACATTTTCTTTTCTCTTCTTTTTAATGTTTAGATTAGAAAATGAAGATGCAAGGTATGAAGTGACGGGGGTGTATGTTGTTTCTTCCCCCTCCCCCTTCGTTTCGGGCTTGTGATTAAGAGGTGGGTAGATTGTAGGCGCTACGGTGGCGAGAGAAGCAGTTTACTTATTTCAACGGATCAAAGTACGCCAGCACTGCTGCTAAGTAAATATTTGAAAGTCCGCTAATCGTTGACATACACGGCTAATCTTTCACCTCTGACCTTTGTATACCGCTACGACTCCCCCAATCGTAGTTGTTCGCTTAATAACGAATAAAAAATGATGCATTAACAAATTGGTATTATCATTCTATCGATTGTTTAGTGTAGTAAATGATCTGCATAAATAATTATCAGAGTTGATAATTGATAATTTACTTTAGAGCAGAGGTCGGCATCCTTTTTGGTAATCGTGGGCCACTAAATTCGCGCGCTTCTTTTCATCGGACCAACCAAATTCATTCCAGCACACCACTGAACTCACCATTTTATTCACCATTCACCAACTCACCGGTTTATTCCCGTTTGACTATTTTGAAATACAAGGCTAAGCGTGTAACAGGTATCTACCGTACTTTGTAGCGATGTACCACTCACCTACCGTGCTTTGTAGCGCATGTACCACTCACCTACCGTACTTTGATTCGCATGTACCACTCACCTACCGTGCTTTGTGGCGCATGTACCACTCACCTACCGTACTTAGTAGCGCATGTACCACTCAACTCAATACAATCGAGAAAATTAGAATATCACAGTCCACTTAGTTAGCTCAGTTCTGATGAACTTTTTAAGTTTAATTTTTTATAACTTAACCAAGGAGAAAAATTGAAACCGTTTGTCATCTTCAACTAAAACACTTTATTGAGTTTTCCTCTTTTCTCGAACGGAACGAGTTCACCTGGTTTACTGGTTTCAGTTGGAACAATTTTATTTTTTTTCCCCTTGAGATCTATTCCTGAATCTGTAAAGACGCAGGTAGAGAGATGTGTTAATTCATTGATCACATTCCAGTTGGCGTGACGTGGCAGTCCCCGGTACTCTTTATTTCTGGCGTCGATTTACTAGTAACTTGCATTGGACTTTGTACCCAACTGAAGTTTTTTTTTTTTTTACCTTACATACTTTTTGTTTGTGGGAGTTCCTTTTTGTATCCCTCCGCATTTCGTATTCAACGACTTTGTTTCCGTCTTACAATCACCTGCCTATATATAAGTATTATTTTGTTCATTTCCGTCTTATAATCACCTGCCTATATACGCATTGTTTGGTTTATTTCCGTCTTACAATCACCTGCCTATATATAAGTATTATTTTGTTCATTTCCGTCTTATAATCACCTGCCTATATACGTATTGTTTGGTTTATTTCCGTCTTACAATTACCTGCCTATATATGTATTGTTTGGTTTAATTCCATCTTACAATTACCTGCCTATATAAGTATTGTTTGGCTTAATTCCATCTTACAATTACCTGCGTTATTATTGTCATAGAGCGAGTTCGCTCTTTTTTTTGTGTTTACTTTTCCTGTAGTATGGGGCGTTTGGCTTCGGCGGCTAGGGTGACCGCACCCGGTCCCGTGTCTGGGGGGGGGGTGCGGCGCCTAAGTTTCTCGCCCTGGGTTTCACGCACTGTCCCCTCCCCCCCCCCCAACACCCTCTGTAAATGCCGCTTGTGTTTCGGCAATTCATGCAAAGATTTGAACCTGGGACCCAGCCATTATCATACACGATCTCTACATTACGACCATTCCGAAATCGCAAGTTTTTTTTTTTTAATCCCAGTTGTTTCACAATGCGGGTGATGTATTGACAACGCAACAAGTGCTGTTCAGTTTATTTAGGCGACACGTTTAGTTCGCTTAGGTTACATTTTTTGTTAATGTATATTAGTCTGGGATGTAATTTAGTTACTTTGACGTACCCGGGGTGACGCAGACCGCTCGAGTACAAACAAACAACAACATGAAAAGGTGGGGGGGGGGGCGCCGAGACGTAATCGAATCACAGAGTGAACATCATTGATTCTGGACCATTTGTGTGTGTGTGTGTTCAGATTGGTTAATTACCGAAGTGAACTCTTTGTCTTCTGGGCACGTTGCCTCCATTTATGTGTAATTCGGTGCGACATTTTTATGCATTGGCGTACTGTTGTTACCCCGACCAGCAAGTGGTGGGTGAACCAGGGCCCATCTTATTGATAAACTGGGCGACTGTCTAGCGGCCCATCAGTAAAGCCCCCCCTTTCCTATTAAATAAATCGTTAAGAAGGCCCGGTAACTTTACTACCCCCTACCCCCTCCCAATAAATACCCCTGGAAGTGTCTGCCTATACTTCCTCCTCCCCTATCCCCCCATAATATCGGGAACTCTATATTTGGAAGTCACTGCCTATGCACACCAATCAGCTCTGGATTGAGTCTTGTGCTTTATAATGTCATCTCGCTAAGCAGTCGACTTAGTGGGCGTCAGTGTGATCAGAGCGTCCGCCCCATGGGGCCAGTCATTGTCCGGTGAGGTCCACGGTCTGTGTGTGTGTGTCAGGTGCAGGCTTGCGGAGCCGCCATATTTTTTTCGGCTCCGGCTCCGGCTCCCACAAATTTGACGGCTCCGGCTCCCTATTAAGATAGTATCACACGAGACAAAAATTGTTGTAATTGCTCCACGCTAACATGCCGCTGATAAAAAGTTATGCAAATTTTGCCGCGTTCACCCCCATAGTCAGAAACTTGAAAAATATACGCATTGTCGGTTTTACTAAAAACAAACCATTTCAGTGCATCCAGAAACATATCATTATTTTCGATCGAGAATTCACTAGTCGCCATTTTCATAAGAAATAAAAAGTTATTTCAATGATCAAATTAGCCAATAGTAAATTGATACATTATTTAAAATATTTTAAAGACTTCAGTATTTATATTTATTATTTATAAATTCGAAGTGACTATTCGGACTAATAAAGTTTAAATATAGCTAAGCTTAGTACATATTTGCCACGGGTCCGAATAAAAATTGGATTTTATTGGGACCCGGGTCCGAATAGCCACAGCCTTATAAATTTATCTACTCTATTTCAGATATTCTGTTTATAATAAAATTGTTAAATACAGAAAGCGACCATTGTGTTTTTAGTCTATTACAAATTCGCGGTCAAATAATACACAAAATGACGCGTTCTATTTGTCTTCGTAGTAAAAATTTATTTTTAAATGATTGATAAAATTATTCTATGAAATAAAACTGTTTTAACTTTATATATAACAAAATAACATGCCATAAAAAAAATTTCGGAGGGTAAACAAGATTTAAAACGTACATAAAACGATTCTCCATTAAAGATTTCTTGTGGTGATGTGCGTGTTACTGTTGTGGCGTTCGTAAAACATGACAACATTTCAAATTGTAGGAGGCAAACAATCAAACAAATTTGCAATTTTAAAGCTAAAAAAAAATTCTGCTTTAAAAAAAAACATTTGGGAGCCGTGGAGCCGCCATAATTTTTGGCTCCGGCTCCGGCTCCAGCAAAAAGTAGCGGCTCCCGGCTCCTCGGCTCCGGCTCCGCAAGCCTGGTCAGGTGCATTCCAGGTTTATGAACCGTGTTTGAGTATTGGCACTATTCAGTACCATCCCGGTATATCTGTGTGTACACAAGCTCATTGGCGTGGGCGATCTTTTTTTAACCAGGGGGAGGGGGGCGCACACGGGGTTCCCTAACTTAGACAGAAGGGGGCCCCGAGCCCAGGGTACAGATGGAAGTTAAAAACTTTAATGATAAAGTTTTGCTTCTGGCTCTAAAAGACCATACTTTGCCCGCGGGACGTGGCTTGCACACACCCACACTAATTACTGATGTCTTTTTTTTTTTATACGTCTTCTTCCACGTTGTTAATAATGGCAGATACAAATAAAATGCACTTACGGTAATCTCTCCCCTTTGCCCCCTTTTTTTCTTCTTCTTTTCTAAACTGCTTTGAATAGAAAAACTATTTTATTTTGCTTTTTTTTTTTAAAAGACGGTTTAAATTTCTTTTTGTGACTGTATCGTTGGTGGAAGGACAACACCACGTGACTTCATTGTACATGCGGGTGGACTCGCTTCAAGGAACACTTCACGCTTAATGGCAATGAATTTATTATTGCGCGCACAGAAGTATATTATTATAAAAACAACCTTTCCGTCAATTCAGGCGCTAGATATAAACTATACACACACACACGTTGCTGATAGGACGTGAATGGGACAGGTTAACACCAGCGGCCCGGATACAACTGGCTAGATTTGTGACATTTCCACACGTGTGTAGCAGTAGTTCGTATGTGTGTATATAAAAAAAAAACATGGGAGTTGATTAGTTTAGAGGGTGTGAATGAAATTGTAAACTCTGTCTTATCGCGTGGGCTGTTAATGTTTACAGTTGGATTCTTTCATTCATGACGGTATCGATTACAGCAATATCTCCACACAACACTGGTATCGCGTGTGTGTGTTTGTGTGTTTTTTTTTGTCTGTTTCGATTATGCTGCATTGAATTGAAATTTGCGGCTGTGTAAATGAGTTGAAGACATAAGGAGCCATTTTTTTTGTTTTCTTTTGTTTGAAAGCAGCGGGCCATTCATACTGTCTTCTTCCTTACATTGATCTCAAACAGTTGTGTGGACTTAATTGCCGGCGAACCGCGCGCGAACCTGGGGGGACCCTAACATGGACGCCCACATTCTCACAAAACCACCTTTTTTTTTTTGAAGTCAATCTTTTGGGTAGGTAGATAAGCTGGACAGAAAGTCATAATAGTGATTTCAACAGAGAGCATTGAAAACAGCTGTTGGGAAATTTTTAGTGAAGATTGTTTTCATAGCAGGCAGCTCTCAAACTGACCCGTGGTGGAAGCTTAGGATATTCGGGCAGGCACTAATTGCCCAGTTCCGTACTGGTCATTGTCCTATAGGCGCGTACTTTGGGAGGTTGAGGCCCCAATGTCGACATCCTTTGCAGACGTGGAGGAAACCGTGGATCATGTGCTTTTCAAGTGCCCCAGGATGGCGGACGACAGGGTGGACCAATCCGGAAGCTTGCTGGCCATTGGGCTTTATGGCAGACTCCAGATGTTGAGAGACACATCGAGTCTGATCTCACGGGCTCTAAGAGACTAAGTCTCAGCCCGCAGTATTCACTCAGAGAGTTCAGAGAGAGAGAGAGAGAGAGAGTGAGAGAGAGAGAGAGAGAGAGAGAGCAATAGGAAGCGTACAAATAGTATAGCAAGCTGCGTTAACAATTGACCTCAGTAAAATAAACACACACGCAGATGACAACAACTGGGGTGATAGAAAATAAACGGAAACGACCGTAAACCAGCTAGATTGTGTCACAGTACAGGCTAAACTTTCTGCATTCTATTGTCGAATACACACAGTGTTTTTGTTATTAAACGATTACTTTATTTTTTTATCATTTAGATGTATTGTCCATTGTGGAGGAATCGCTCGCTCACGCGGCTATTTTTCCCATTTGCGCTGAACATGCGTACGAATGAGTTCATTGCCCGCTGGACTACACCAGCACGGCCATCTTGACCTATTTTAGGTGGCCATGACTGCACTCGGGTTAAGGTCACTCGGTGTATGTATGATAAAGAGAAAAAAAAAGTAACAGTGTCGCCGTGGCTCAGCCCGATGACCTCAAAATGAAGTCCGGTGACTGCTGGCTTCGTTAGGAAGCCATTTCACATTCCTGGCAGGTACAACAAACTGGCGACCTGGCCTGACCTCTGACCCTCTCCTCTCCGAGGTAGAAAAAAAAAAACCCGACATGTGCTAAAACGTTCTCGCGGTCGAGCGATGACGTTTACTTAGCTCCTCCCCCACCTTCTTTTTTTTACACTCACCTCTAGTAGGACTTGAAGACACATCTCACAGATTTCCTCTAGCTCCAGGAGTTCTCAAACTGGTGTGTGTGTGTGTGTGTGTGTGAAGTCCATGTAAGGATAAGATGAAACCTTTTAGATCCTATAAATCACTATTGGGACGGTTTTTATGGTTCACTTCTTTCATCTCTCCACCATAACCGATAGTGCAATGTCCAAGGAGGCACCATAGGAGATATAGCGGGGGGGGGACTTAAGCCGTGACCTGAAATATCCATTGGTCCTCAACGGAGATCGAACCAGGGACCCTCGGGTTGACAGTCGAGCGCTCCATTATACGACCACCCGTCCCTCGTAACTTTCAAACCGGTGTCAATAAAAAAACATCTTCAGGATAATATTATGCAGTGGACATTAGTTAAATAGCATAAATAGTGAGTCGGGTTACCACACCCAAACAACGTCTTATAGAATGCCTTGGGTGCAGGCACATGTGAACTCATCTCCATCTCCCTCCGATGGTATGAGAATATTTGCTGTCTTTTGTAAATAGCACATTTCATTGTTTATATTTTGGGCAGCATTCAACAAAAATGTTGACGCCTCTAAAAAAGTCTTTGTCAATCGCTGCAGGAAACTTCTGGGTTTTTTCGAGGGCAAATACAGAGACCTAGCTAACCCGGACGAGTATAGCTTTTATGTATTACTAGTGACCTGCTCTCACTGTCCTTAAACTGTTCTCGTGTCGCTAGTGTAAAAAAAAAATGAAGGAGCCAGTGTGGAAAAGCTGTGCGCCATTGGGAAGTGCTAAACGGATCCAAAAACAGTCCATAGGTTAGAAGATGTGCAGTTTCAAGAGTTGTAAATCTGCAGTAAAGAGAAGTAATATTCGATCTGTAAACAGTATTTTAGTAAACGAGATATCGCAGTAAATATATCAGGTTATCGCCACCTGGTTTAATTTGTACGGTGCGCCGTTTGTGTATGAATTTATAATGATTATTTCTCCGGAAAAACTCATTACATAGGCAGTAAAACGATTCTTTTGATATGCGAACAGTTTGTTTTTATTGCTTACTACATGACGGACTGTGATTGAGAGATATTAGTTCGTTCCACTTTGCTGTTTCCGCTGCTAAATTTCATTTTTTTTTTTTCAATTTTTAAAAGAAAATTGGATCTTTGGTTTCACAGTGTTTATCTTGCTCTCGCTGATCATGGACGGGTGCTAAATGAAAGGAGGCAATATATAGGGATTTGTAGCAACTACTCATTAAACCGTACAATGTATGTGCTATTATTTTGTTTCTACATTCATTTTTTAATACGATTTAGCGTTATTTCACCTCGGTGTTTACAACCAAATAAATTGTAAGTAAAACAACTGATTAGGAAAGGGGGGGGGGGGTTCACATAACTGTTCCCAGGCAACCCGGGCATTTTAGCTAGTTGTATATATGTTTATATATATATATATATATATATATATATATATATATATATAATATAGTCTGGTCTGAAACTTTCCTTTTATTTCTTAATTTTCTCCTTTGGCTGGTGTGCAAGGGAGACAAATATTACTCAAGACAACAACATGAAAAAACAACAACTCGTGGTAATTACCTCCTCATGACAACTTGCAACATGGTTTATGTCACACACACACACACAAGAGCTGCAGCTACTGGCATCATTTTTTTTACAAAACACTGTCCAGTCTCTGGACTTGGGTCAGTGTGTCTCAACTTCTCGCTACGTCAACATATTCAACAGTTGATATATGTGGCACCGGCAGTAGTAAGTTTGCTGTGTGAATGCCTCGTCTAGCACATATCATTACATCTTCTGAGAAGTTGTGGTCTGGAGGGGGGGTGTGTGAGTGTGTGTGTGAGTGTGTGTTAAGAATACATTTTTTATTGAGTTGTTGTGTGTCGGTGGGTCCTCAAAACGCATACAAATTCGAGACACACGCGTAAAGATAGAAAGTATGACGAGAGAGAGAGAGAGAAAGATATTCAATGAATTGTATGTACTATCGATGAAGTACTCATTATGGTTTCGGGTGTGAAACCTTGTCGGCCAGTCAATGGGCACCAAACTAACAACCAACCGTCCAAACAAAGAAATACAATAACCTCGCCGCCAATGATGTTGACTGTCCGTTGCCTTGGACCCTTGTGTCCAGCCAACTCAGTAAGACTGGGGGGGGGGTGGTTTGAAAGGAGGAAAGCACACATTCCTCCTCCATGCCCAGTGATGACCAGATCTTAGAGCGTGCTGACCTGATATGACGCAGAGATGACCTGCAGCGATGTCCCGTGGAGCGATTTTTGAAACGGTTTAGCCAGGGTGGCTGATATCCACCCCCACCCACCCTATCATGCTCCCACGCGTCACCTACCACAGATCTTTTGCAGGAGCTCAAAACACAGTTAGAAGCACACACACACACACACACACATGTATCTTCTAATAGTATAATAGCGATTTGGGCCCTGCGTTAAATCGAAAGTAAAGAATGAATACAACAGTGTTCCAGTTAAAAATACAAACGTGACATATTCGGATTGCCCCGAATCCAAAATATAACCTTAGTACCTTGAAGAATTATCCGGAAAATATGTGAAAAATATATTGATTATACTAAATATATAGCCGACAAAAATCAAATGTGAAACTAATTATCAAAGTAAAAAAAAAAAAACACTACCTTGGAACTTAATTTTTTTAACGCTAGGCCACAAAAGTATCGAAATTGCGGTAAGTTTCGCGACCAGGCATACCTCTACACACACAAAGTGTTTTATTTCGCGGTCATCCTGGCTGAATTATCTGCCCCCGTTTCATTTGACCCAACAATGTTCACGGTGCAGTGGAGGTTTATCTACGCCGCAATAGTCACTAAAGTGTATTTATTAACTGACATGACATCCCTCCCCCCCACTCTGCCCTTTGTGCTACTGATGCAACTACGTGCCGCCCGCCACGTTGTCGTCAATAGTCCCTGACCTTTATAGATGCCAGTTACACTCAAACGTTTTTGCTTACAATGTGGATATATATATATTTTTTTCATTGATCGATTTAAATGGAGCTCATTTCCTCATCTCTGGTATTCACTCACAGTGCTGCTTCTTTGATTGTCTCTGCTGACTGAGTTGAAGCGTTGTCGGACGTTATGGTTATAATATGTAAACCCCTCACCCCCAACACTAATCACCCTTAAAGACCATTGGATAGCAGATGCGTATAACGTATGAAATATATATATATATTTGGCTTCTGTATGATGTGAGCCCATTATGTGTGCTTTGACGCCTTTGAAAAGGAAAGGGGGGGGGGGGATTAAAAAAAAAAAGCATGAGGTGGTTAGGGTGTGTGTGTGTGTCAAATAGTCCCTTTGTGATCCCACCCTCCACTGTAATCGATACTATAGCCGTTGTTACGTTGTGACCTTTTTTTTTTCCAGAGGTGTTGGACTATCTCTGTTTGACCGTATGATAGCCCCACGTATGTGTGTGGAGTGTGTGTGTGTGTGTGTGTCAAAGACAACCATGTCTGACGGAAAGAGCGGATCAGATGATCGCTTCCCCCCCCCCCACCCACCCCCGTCCTTAATTTTTTTTTTATTTGATGCTTGCATAGATGATGGCGTTGACCTCTCTCTCTCTCTCTCCTAGTGTTAGCCCTATTCACCGGAAGTCGTAGGCGAGAGCAATCTTGGATCCGTCTGCGCATGACAGTGTCTATTTATAGCAACTACGTGGTTCGTTTCACCGCACCGGGAAAGATGTACACCGGAAAATGAGTGGGTGGAGGTGGGGTGGGAGAAGATAGCTTTACTGTTAGTTGTTTGTTCTCGCAGTGGATTAGAAAAAAAAGGGGGGGGGGGGGTAGTGCCTGGTCCCTCTATCGTGTGTGTGTGTGTGTGTGTGTGGGAGCGGGGGTGGTGGGGTTAGAGGCTATATTGCTCAGTGCCTGGTCATATATCTCAGCTTCATATCTATTTTACAACGTAATCGTCTATTTTGTTGAAAGTCCATGCTGCAGTGCAGACAGAAATAGGTGACTACTAATAAACTGACTGGGTTGAAATGTAAGGCTCTAGACTAGAGAGCAGCAGGAGCGACGGCTGTTTGATGGGACAGAATCGTCCCTCGCCCACCACCGCGGGGTTTTTTTTTTTTGGAAGCGGTTGGTCAGTCCACTGTCATCGTGTAATTCCATGGGCAGTGGTCAGTCGCGGGACGGTGAATGGTAACCTTGGACATATACCATCGGGCATCGACACACTGTCAAACAGGTCAAGGATGTGACGTCACGCGAGACACCTAGATGTCGGGTGCTAGTGCATTCTAGAAAGTCAGTAAATACAGCAAAAAAAAAAAAAATACGCCCTAATATGAAGGGGGGGGGGGGTCGTGCTTGTAGAGCGCTCGACAGTCGACCGGTGAATCCTGGGTTCGAATCTCGGTGAGAATCTTGGAATTTTTCAGGTCCTGGTGTAAGTACCCAAGTCCACCCAGCTTTAAATTGCTACCTGACTTAAAGTTGGGGGAGTAAAGGCGGTTGGGTGTTGTGCTAACCACACAATCCCTTCTTATGCCGAGGTTATTGAAACTCGATGAATTGTACACTTCATTTGCCCCGATGAGCCCTTAAGGGTTTAGCGGAACTTTACTTTTTTTGTATTAAATGAAGGTTACACAATTCCGTAATTGATGTCATCTCTTTCATATGACATAGCTGGACATCGACATAGCCACGTGGTAAATTAGCTCAATTTAGCATTTAGCTTTTTCATTAGGGGTCAATGTGTTCACTATTGGGGGAGGGGGGCTTTCCTCAATCGGCTACGGCGGAGATGAAAGAATGCCACACGTGGATTATAGCCAGCCAGGCATTGAGAGCCGAACGTAATAATACGTAAACAAAAAGAGAACCTGTCTTGATCCTTTCAACCAAACAGTATTTATACTTTGTTCAAGTTCTGATTGAGCCAATAACATGAAGCTAATATTGTGTATCTCAACCAAACTGTATTGACTTTGTTCAAGTTCTGATTGAGCCAATAACATGAAGCTAATATTGCGTGATACGGCACTCAATAATTCAAACATTGCGTTCTCTGGGGAGGGGGGGCTGTTTTTTTTTTTTGAAGTGACGTGCATTGGATAAACCAAGCGGCTCCGTTATATACGTACATGTATATAAATATAAACATACACACTCGCCTAACCTGTTCAGACAGTACGGTACCTACAATTAAAAAAAAAAAAAGTTTCAGTCCGGTAGGCGACTACCACACCTGGTCACGCCTCATTAAATCAGTTAAAGTAGTACGGACCAAAAGCTACTATACTACGCCCTCAGATGTTTTGTATAGTCTCTCTCTTCCCCCCCCCATTCATTTCGCAGTAAGTGGTTCTTGAAATCTGAATTTATTACGTTTCATTATGCTATCCCCTCCCAACCCACCCCTCTCTCTCCCCCAAAATGCAAACGGAAGAGAGGATCACTTCAAAGATCCATAACTCGATAAACTTTGAATGAGAGCGGGCATACCTTACTGGGTTCAAGTGTTGAACTCTGTATGTTATTGGTAGTCAAAATGACGATACAAAGTGAACTGAGGAAATGTGGCTTGTTAATAGTGTTGTTGGATTTGAAATGTTGTTTTGATTTCCCTCTCTCTCTCTCTCTCTCTGTCATTTTTATCTTTCTTTCATTCTGTGTCTGTCTGCATATCTATCTATCTATCTATCTATCTATCTATCTATCTATCTATCTATCTATCTATCTATCTATCTATCTATCTATCTATCTATCTATCTATCTATCTATCTATCTATCTATCTATCTATCTATCTATCTATCTATCTATCTATCTATCTATCTATCTATCTATCTATCTATCTATCTATCTATCTATCTATCTATCTATCTATCTATCTATCTATCTATCTATCTATCTATCTATCTATCTATCTATCTATCTATCTATCTATCTATCTATCTATCTATCTATCTATCTATCTATCTATCTATCTATCTATCTATCTATCTATCTATCTATCTATCTATCTATCTATCTATCTATCTATCTATCTATCTATCTATCTATCTATCTATCTATCTATCTATCTATCTATGTGTCTGTCTGTCTGTCACCTATATGTCTGTCAATTATCTATGTCTGTCTGTCTAGTCTATCTTCTATGTTTGTTTATCTATCGGTCTGTCTATTCACGGCTTTCACAAGGCCAAGACATGCCGAAGGCTCCGACGCTGAGCGGCCACACCCAGGTCCGTAAATCAGAAATATCATAGGGTCTGTGGGTCTGTCGGTGGGAATCTTCACGAGACCAATCTGACGGCAGTCATTGTCCCGTATTGTTCTTCTGTGCATACATCTAGTGCTTTTTCTACACCCTCGTGGTCAGATCCGACTGCTGGTCATTGTCGGCCCCTGAATGAGTGGTCAAATTCAGTACCTCCAGCTGGGAATCGCCACGCGAAATCTTTTATGTCGCCCAACGAGCTAGTTTAATATGTCGCCCAACGAGCTGGTTTAATATGTCGCCCAACGAGCTGGTTTAATATGTCGCCCAACGAGCTGGTTTAATATGTCGCCCAACGATCTAGTCGAATATGTCACACTATTAGCTAGTCTAATATGTCGCCCAACGATCTAGTCGAATATGTCGCCCAATGAGCTAGTCTAATATGTCGCCCGACGAGCTGGTTTAATATGAAAAGCCAGAAATGTATCCTCTGAATTTGGCTGCACTGTTTGAGCAACACTGAAATGATTCCGTTCTTGTCTCCAGCCAAAAGAACGTGATTCAACAATACATAATATATGAACATGTAGTCTTTTCCAGTGTACCAACATTTGTTACATCGATTTGTGTAGTAACAACAAAAAAAAAAAAACCTACAAATGATAATTTTCTTATTAGCATTAACGTTGACATTTTATGGCAGTTGTTGTCTACGTAGTTACAGCAACAATTGGTGTGATTATGTCAACATTGGACACGGCTTTGTTGATATAAACACATGAACTGTTGCTGTTTGCATTCTGTATTTTTTTCCCACCCAATCCGCGTTCTTTTAAAACAGTGCCCCGCCCTCTACCCCCCCACCCCCCCTCCCACCCCGGTTCAATTTGTTCCCGTTAACAATTTTGTGTTTGTCTTTGTATGCATGTGCGTGTTAATGTGTTTTTGTATGGTAAGCGTTCGCCGGATGCATGCACACAGAGAACCAGGTACCGGCCGGTCAATAAAGTGAATCTCCCCGTGCCCTGGCGGGATATAGAGCCAGGAGAATGTCAACATGCGATGGGGTTAGGGGGTTTAGTATTTTACCTAAAGTTCCAACCGTTTTACTGGCAGTGGAGGACTAGGTGTGCCATATGTGCGCCCTAATGTGTTAACTTTTAATATTGTTTTAGTATTGTGTTTGTCGGCCGTGAAGACGACTAGAGATTGTAAAGGGGCACAACCCAATATTAGTCTACACAACCCTGAGGTTAATCGTTATCTGAATTATGGCATACTGTTGGAACTGGACTGGGTGACATCTGAATGAAAATATGATCGTATATTACGATTGTGGACAGATAGCCCTGCGGTGTCGACCTGGTGAAATTCGGCTTGAAATTACCCAAGTTCACTTTGCATTTAAGTGGGCACCCCGACTTTAATAGAAGTAAAAGGCGGCTAGGCATCGTGCCGGCTCAGGGGTTGGCAAAACTGTTTGAATCACGAGGCACGTAAATTTGGCCGGCGGGGGCCGGACCAGGATCGTATAAATGGAGGGTTGACATGAAGTAAGTCTAGTTTCAGGTGAAAGTCGTAACGTAGAGGGCTAGTGATTTCCTTCACACAGAAACGAATGATGGGTCGGATTAAACAGGCCCGCGGGCCAAATCTGGCCGTAGTTCGCCCGTGTCTGTACCAGCCACACAATCCCTTAATGGCTACTGTAACAGTTGAATGCTACACTTTAATTTGTCCGGATGGTCTTCTTGGGAACTTTTCCTTCTTTTTTTAGTCAATTAGATCACATTACAACATTCTATCGATCCATCAGTAAAATTGTTGCTGAATAACTTGGGGGTTTTACGCCGGTATTTTAATTTTATTATTAATGAACTACTAAACCTGATGCCATTATGGTCGTATAGTCCTAGCCTATGAGTTTAAAACGCACAAGTCTGGGGTAAATCTGTGATATCTGTGTGTGTGAGAGGTCGTGCTTGTATATATATATATATATATAAATCAGATTTCTGTCAGACTTAAACTCAAAGTTTCAATATAAACCAGCGATCCTCAAAGTGTGTATTGCGAATTGTTCAGGTGGGGCGCGAAGAAATTAACAATGTCAAAACTAAAGTATCGAAGAATCATCTATGTGTGTGTGTGTGTGTGCATCACATTGGCAAGTCTAGTTCTGTCTGTGCTATAAATAGGACGGGCGGGGTGGGGGGGGGAATGACGCATTTATCACCCCCCCCCCCCCCCGTTTTATCAGATTTTTTTTTTTTGTTTTGTGGATCGCAAAAGCTAAAGTTATTCATGGCAGGGCGCGAACCCAAAACTGAAGCGTAAAACTTTGAAAATCGCTGCTTAAAACAAAGAGTACATGTGAACTTCATCTCGTTTGGAAAATAGTACGCCCCCCTTAAAACTATTAGTTATTTGAAAAAAAAAAGGAGAACAACATCAACATTGTTTGATGCTTTATTATTATTACACTTTTTGTTATAACTCAATTTGAATTTATTTGATTTTTGTTGTTAAAGTTAGATTTGGTCCACGCACGAAACAGTTCGTTTATTTTTTTTTATATTATATAACCTGCATCGTCCTCCTCAGAAAACTTTGACTTTGCCAAATGCGACATCGCCGAGGACTTCCAGAGCCGGTACGCCAGCTCCAGTTTCCGGAGCCTGAAGCCCGGCCAGTCCTGCGAGAGCAACAGCACCTCGTCCTCTGGCCTGGAGGTCCACGTCGTCACGGTCAACGGCCCTGCGGATCAGAGTGGCTGGGTGACGGTGAAGCTGAGTATTCACTCGCGGCGGCAGTCGAACCTGAAAGGTGAGTGCAACCTTTTTATGTGTGTGTGTGTGTGTGTGTGTGTGTGTTTTGTTGTTCTGTCGGCCGCTGATGTCTCCATACTTTTTATCTGTCCGACACAGCAAAACTATAATATCAGCGCTGTGATCTAATTGACAAAAAAAAAAAAGTAAAAGTTCCGTAGAAGACCATCCGGACAGATTAAAGTGCAGCATTCACCTGTTACTGTAGAGAGGAGGGTGGAGGTAAAGGAAGAGGAGAGAGGAGGGTGGGTTTAAGAACCAAACCATTGACCCTCTTCCTTTACATCCACCCTCCTCTCCCCTCTTCCTTTACCTCCACCCTCCTCTTTCCTCTTCCTTTACCTCCACCCTCCTCTTTCCTCTTCCTTTACCTCCACCCTCCTCTTTCCTCTTCCTTTACCTCCACCCTCCTCTTTCCTCTTCCTTTACCTCCACCCTCCTCTTTCCTCTTCCTTTACCTCCACCCTCCTCTTTCCTCTTCCTTTACCTCCACCCTCCTCTTTCCTCTTCCTTTACCTCCACCCTCCTCTCTCCTCCTTTACCTCCACCCTCCTCTCTCCTCTTCCTTTACATCCACCCTCCTCTCCCCTCTTCCTTTACATCCACCCTCCTCTTTCCTCTTCCTTTACCTCCACCCTCCTCTTTCCTCTTCCTTTACCTCCACCCTCCTCTTTCCTCTTCCTTTACCTCCACCCTCCTCTTTCCTCTTCCTTTACCTCCACCCTCCTCTTTCCTCTTCCTTTACCTCCACCCTCCTCTTTCCTCTTCCTTTACCTCCACCCTTCTCTCTCCTCCTTTACCTCCACCCTCCTCTCTCCTCTTCCTTTACATCCACCCTCCCTCTCCCCCTCTTCCTTTACCCCCACCCTCCTCTCTCCTCTTCCTTTACCCCCCCACCCTCCTCTCTCCTCTTCCTTTACCCCCCCACCCTCCTCTCTCCTCTTCCTTTACCTCCACCCCTCCTCTTTCCTCTTCCTTTACCTCCACCCTCCTCTTTCCTCTTCCCTTTACCTCCACCCTCCTCTTTCCTCTTCCTTTACCTCCACCCTCCTCTTTCCTCTTCCTTTACCTCCACCCTCCTCTTTCCTCTTCCTTTACCTCCACCCTCCTCTTTCCTCTTCCTTTACCTCCACCCTCCTCTTTCCTCTTCCTTTACCTCCACCCTCCTCTTTCCTCTTCCTTTACCTCCACCCTCCTCTTTCCTCTTCCTTTACCTCCACCCTCCTCTTTCCTCTTCCTTTACCTCCACCCTCCTCTTTCCTCTTCCTTTACCTCCACCCTCCTCTTTCCTCTTCCTTTACCTCCACCCTCCTCTTTCCTCTTCCTTTACCTCCACCCTCCTCTCTCCTCCTTTACCTCCACCCTCCTCTCTCTCTCTTCCTTTACCTCCCACCCTCCTCTCTCTCCTCCTTTACCTCCACCCTCCTCTCTCCTCTTCCTTTACCTCCACCCTCCTCTCTCCTCTTCCTTTACATCCACCCTCCTCTCTCCTCTTCCTTTACCTCCACCCTCCTCTTTCCTCTTCCTTTACCTCCACCCTCCTCTTTCCTCTTCCTTTACCTCCACCCTCCTCTTTCCTCTTCCTTTACCTCCACCCTCCTCTCTCCTCCTTTACCTCCACCCTCCTCTCTCCTCTTCCTTTACCTCCACCCTCCTTTCTCCTCCTTTACCTCCACCCTCCTCTCTCCTCTTCCTTTACCTCCACCCTCCTCTCTCCTCTTCCTTTACATCCACCCTCCTCTCTCGTCTTCCCTTTACCCCCCACCCTCCTCTCCGCTCCTCCTTTACCCCCACCCTCCTCTCTCCTCTTCCCTTACCCCACCCTCCTCTCTCCTCTTCCCTTTACCTCCCACCCTCCTCTCTCCTCTTCCTTTACCCCCACCCTCCTATCTCCTCTTCCTTTACCCCCACCCTCCTCTCTCCTCCTTTACCTCCACCCTCCTCTCTCCTCCTCCTTTACCCCCACCCACCTCTCTCCTCTTCCTTTACCCCCACCCTCCTCTCTCCTCCTTTACCTCCACCCTCCTCTCCGCTCTTCCTTTACCTCCACCCTCCTCTCTCCTCTTCCTTTACCCCCACCCTCCTCTGCGCTCCTCCTTCTACCCCCACCCTCCTCTCTCCTCCTCCTTTACCTCCACCCTCCTTTTCCTCTCTTCCTTTACATCCACCCTCCTCTCTCCTCTTCCTTTACCCCACCCTCCTCTCTCCTCTTCCTTTACCTCCCACCCTCCTCTCCGCTCTTCCTTTACCTCCACCCTCCTCTCTCCTCCCTCCTTTACCTCCACCCTCCTTTTTCCTCTTCCTTTACATCCACCCTCCTCTCTCCTCTTCCTTTACCCCCCCACCCTCCTCTCTCCTCCTTTACCTCCACCCTCCTCTCTCCTCTTCCTTACATCCACCCTCCTCCTCTTCCTTTACCCCCCACCCTCCTCTCTCCTCCTTTACCTCCACCCCTCCTCTCTCCTCTTCCTTTACATCCACCCTCCTCTCTCCTCCTCCTTTACCCCCACCCTCCTCTCCCTCTTCCTTTACCCCCACCCTCCTCTCCTCCTTCCTTTACCCCCCACCTTCCTCTCTCCTCTTCCTTTACATCCACCCTCCTCTCTCCTCTTCCTTTACATCCACCCTCCTCTCTCCTCTTCCTTTACCCCCACCCTCCTCTCTCCTCTTCCTTTACATCCACCCTCCTCTCTCCTCTTCCTTTACATCCACCCTCCTCTCTCGTCTTCCTTTACCCCCACCCTCCTCTCCGCTCCTCCTTTACCCCCACCCTCCTCTCTCCTCTTCCTTTACCCCCCACCCTCCTCTCTCCTCTTCCCTTTACCTCCACCCCTCCTCTCTCCTCTTCCTTTACCCCCACCCTCCTATCTCCTCTTCCTTTACCCCCACCCTCCTCTCTCCTCTTCTTCCTTTACCCCCACCCTCCCTCTCTCCTCTTCCTTTACCCCCACCCTCCTCTCTCCTCCTTACCTCCACCCTCCTCTCTCCTCCTCCTTTACCCCCACCCACCTCTCTCCTCTTCCTTTACCCCCCCACCCTCCTCTCTCCTCCCTTTACCTCCACCCTCCTCTCCGCTCTTCCTTTACCTCCACCCTCCTCTCTCCTCTTCCTTTACCCCCACCCTCCTCTCTCCTCCTTTACCCCCACCCACCTCTCTCCTCTTCCTTTACCCCCACCCTCCTCTCTCCTCCTTTACCTCCACCCTCCTCTCCGCTCTTCCTTTACCTCCACCCTCCTCTCTCCTCTTCCTTTACCCCCACCCTCCTCTGCGCTCCTCCTTTACCCCCACCCTCCTCTCTCCTCCTCCTTTACCTCCACCCTCCTTTTCCCTCTTCCTTTACATCCACCCCTCCTCTCTCCTCTTCCTTTACCCCACCCTCCTCTCTCCTCCTTTACCTCCACCCTCCTCTCCGCTCTTCCTTTACCTCCACCCTCCTCTCTCCTCCTCCTTTACCTCCACCCTCCTTTTTCCTCTTCCTTTACATCCACCCTCCTCTCTCCTCTTCCTTTACCCCCACCCTCCTCTCTCCTCCTTTACCTCCACCCTCCTCTCTCCTCTTCCTTTACATCCACCCTCCTCCTCTTCCTTTACCCCCACCCTCCTCTCTCCTCCTTTACCCCCCACCCTCCCTCTCCCCTCTTCCCTTTACCCCCACCCTCCTCTCTCTCCTCTTCCTTTACCCCCACCCTCCTCTCTCCCTCTTCCTTTACCCCCACCCTCCTCTGCGCTCCTCCTTTACCCCCCCACCCTCCTCTCTCCTCTTCCTTTACCCCCACCCCTCCTCTTTCCTCTTCCTTTACCCCCACCTTCCTCTCTCCTCTTCCTTTACCCCCACCCTCCTCTCTCCTCTTCCTTTACCCCCACCCTCCTCTCTCCTCTTCCTTTACCCCCACCCTCCTCTCTCCTCCTCTTCCTTTACCCCCACCCTCCTCTGCGCTCCTCCTTTACCCCCACCCTCCTCTCTCCTCTTCCTTTACCCCCACCCTCCTCTGCGCTCCTCCTTACCCCCCACCCTCCTCTCTCCCTCTTCCTTTACCCCCACCCCTCCTCTCTCCTCTTCCTTTACCCCCACCCTCCTCTCTCCTCCTTTACCCCACCCTCCTCTCTCTCCTCTTCCTTTACCCCCACCCTCCACTCTCCTCTTCCTTTACCCCGTTCCCTCCGCACTTTTTGAAGCTATCTTACTCCAACTTTGATGTGGCAGCCAAACTATTACCGATCTTTTTATTTTAGTTTTTTTTTGCACACGTCCCTGTCATGCGTCATCGATCATTGGCTAATTTTTTTGTTTCGTTTATTTTTAGTACGTGGAATAAGTGCCTGCATGTGTGTGTGTACGTTTGTGCCTGCCTGCACTTTATTCTGTTTACTCCTTAGCTCGCGCGGGAAGACCTTGAACCACGCACCAGTGGCTGGATTATTTTTTTTCCTCCCCCGTAGTTATTTATAGCTCTTCTTCAAGCATGAACATAACAAAATGAAAATTCCGATGAGATGAAACGTCTTCATTAAACATACATGCACACACACACTCACACAACCGTTTGAATGCTGAATACTTTGTGCTGTGCCTCCCAACTCCAACCATATGTCGCGGTTCAACTACATTTCACGCATTTCGATGAAATATTATTATATTTTTACCTGAGGTCCGCAACAGCTGCTCTCCATCGCTGCACATTTTTTTTTGGAAGTTTCTTTCTGTGTGTGTGTGTGTATGTGTGTGTGTGTGCGCACTTGAAAGTCAAGAGTAGGTGCCAAGTTATTTGGACTTTTGTTGTTGTTTTGCGGTTGCACTGAAGTACTGCGGGGTCATCTGTAGTAATGATGTTGTTTGATTGTGTTCAATCCGAGGTTCTCACAATTTTTCTCAACCCCTCCCACCTGTTCCCTTTCTCGCCATTTCTCACCCCCCCCCCCTTTTCCCACCTGCAAAGAAAAAAAAACAAGTGAAGATAAAAGAAATATTTCTAAAAACTAAATGCACCCTGTAACGATTTCAAAAATAAACCAAGCTGGTACAGTGATAGGACCAAACCAAATCACCAAGCTGGTACAGTGATAGGACCAAACCAAATCACCAAGCTGGTACAGTGATATGACCAAACCAAATCACATAGCTGGTACAGTGATAGGGTCAACCCAAATCACCAAGCTGGTATAGTGATAAGACCAAACCAAATCACCAAGCTGGTACAGTGATATGACCAAACCAAATCACATAGCTGGTACAGTGATAGGACCAAACCAAATCACCAAGCTGGTACAGTGATAGGACCAAACCAAATCACTAAGCTGGTACAGTGATATGATCAAACCAAATCACAAGGGTGGTACAGTGATAGGACCAAACCAAATCACCAAGCTGGTACAGTGATAGGACCAAACCAAATCACTAAGCTGGTACAGTGATATGATCAAACCAAATCACAAGGGTGGTACAGTGATATAATCAAACCGCATCGCAAAGCTGGTACAGTGATATAATCACGACGAGGTAGTTAGAAGACATAAACCAACTATGCAAGATTCTTCTCTTCTTCTCGATTCAGTCAAAAGCTTTGGCGACGCCATATGTTTGTATTTCACTGTTGATTTTTTTTTCTTTATTATTCCATTAATTAGTGCAACCGTGTAGCTGTTGTTACTAAATGTACTAGTATAGTGTATGTAGCACTTCTTTGTTCTTATCATGAGTTGCGATTTAATGTAATTACACGCAGAGTGATTTCCCCAATATGTGGGCCATTTCTTATGATGGACACAGAGGTTACATTTCCTATGATGGACACAGAGGTTACATTTCTTATGATGGACTCAGAGGTTACATTTCTTATGATGGACACAGAGGTTACATTTCCTATGATGGACACAGAGGTGACATTTCCTATGATGGACACAGAGGTGACATTTCCTATGATGGACACAGAGGTTACATTTCTTATGATGGACACAGAGGTTACATTTCTTATGATGGACACAGGTGACATTTCCTATGATGGACACAGAGGTTATATTTCCTATGATGGACACAGAGGTTACATTTCTTATGATGGACACAGAGGTTACATTTCTTATGATGGACACAGAGGTTACATTTCCTATGATGGACACAGAGGTGACATTTCTTATGATGGACACAGAGGTTACATTTCTTATGATGGACACAGAGGTTACATTTCTTATGATGGACAGAGAGGTTACATTTCCTATGATGGACACAGAGGTTACATTTCTTATGATGGACACAGTATCTTTTTCGCAATGATGTCCCCATCTTTCATCTTTTTTTTCTTCATGCATCAATTAACTTGTGGTTTTAAATGAAATGACACTTAGGTAAAACGTTTAACGGCACGCTGGTTTGACCCCACCCATCCTAGTTTCTCTCATTCTTCCCAGCCACCTCTCTCTCTCTCTCTCTCTCTTGTTTGTCACCCATCCACCCACTCATACCAACTGGCAATATATTTATTTAAACGACCTTGACTTGATCTGACCCTTGTAGCAATAAACATTCCTGCCAACGTCACCACCCCCACCCACGAATCTCCCCCTTTGATCTCGTCTTTCTGCTTAAAGGAGGTGTGTGTGTGTGTGTGGTGGGTTGGGTGGGGGAGCTTATCGTGGAACGAAGTACCTTTGTCGTCAGCACCATCGCTGCAATGTTTGGCACGCCTGATGCATTCTTAACATCTCTACCGCCACCTTTTTTTCTAGTTCTATCTAATATATATATATATATATATATATATATATATATATACCTTTTATCTCCCCCCCTCTCCCGGCCATTTTCTAGTTCAACTGTTTAGCACCTCTTTGTTCAATCCATTTGACTCTTCCATCAATCAAGTTTTGAGGCTAAAAAAAAAAAGAAAAAAAAAAAAAAAATTTCCATCGGGGAGTCTCAAAGAATGGTTTGGTATAATTTAGCGTGCAAATAAAGACGTGCAATTGAGATCACGTCGCCACGTGAAATTGTGATCACGTTTGCCATGTCGTTGAATGCCGAGCAATCCTACCGCTTTGCCTAATGAATCTGCCCTAATGGCAGGGATATATCTATGTATTAGGCGAAGATATGTTTGGGGTTTCGGGAAGGGGTGGGGTGGTATATGGGGAACGGAAAGAGGAGTGATGGGTCTTGGTTGGAGTCAGGAGTTTGAAAAGACACAAGTGGTATAGATGCTTGGCCCTTGATTTGGTGTGCCAAGAGAGAGTGTATGACAAAACCCCCCACCGGACAAAACCCCCAGCGGACAAAATCCCAGCGTACAAAACCCCCAAAATATTAAGATTGAATATAAGTCTATATTATTAATACTTCTATATATTTACGAAGTTGACCATGGGCTATGGGAGATGTTTGTCGATATAAGAGATATCACGTCTGCCAACACAGTCTATCATTAGGCATGTTTCTATGCCGTTTTACCTAAATAAAGGTTTGGCTTTCGACCACAGTGGTTCTTATGCTGTTTCTTTTACCGTCTGCTATAATATATATGTCTTGCGCGAGAATTAACAGGTAGAATTAAGATACGGTCAGTATTGACCTTGGGCTAAAACCTTTAATTTTTTTTTTACCTTGTAAAATAAGCTTCCTGTTGATGTAAAGTTAACAAGAGATTGACTTTTGATCACTGTCACTCGACGGGCTAATGCAGCTTATTGGAGTACTTTGAAAGAAAAATTCACTTAAAATTACGTACTTATATATATAGATTGACATCCAGGTATTATATATTACATTTTGAAATAACAATGGGGGCCAATGATTAGATTTTATAGCAAAAGTAGGGGTTAGGCCCAGTGGGGGTTTTGTCCGCTGGGAGGTTATGTCCGCTAGGGGTTTTGTCGGATACCGCCAAGAGACGGTCTAGGATGGAGATATGAGAAAACACAAGTGATATGGATGCTTGGCCCTTGATGTTGGTGTACCAATAGACGGGCTAGGATGGAGTTATGAGAAAACACAAGTGATATGGATGCTTGGCCCTTGATGTTGGTGTACCAATCGACGGGCTAGGATGGAGATACGAGAAAACACAAGTGATATGGATGCTTGGCCCTTGATGTTGGTGTACCAATAGACGGGCTAGGATGGAGATACGAGAAAACACAAGTGATATGGATGCTTGGCCCTTGATGTTGGTGTACCAATAGACGGGCTAGGATGAAGATATGAGAAAACACAAGTGATATGGATGCTTGGCCCTTGATGTTGGTGTACCAATAGACGGGCTAGGATGGAGTTATGAGAAAACACAAGTGATATGAATGCTTGGCCCTTGATGTTGGTGTACCAATAGACGGTCTAGGATGGAGATACGAGAAAACACAAGTGATATGGATGCTTGGCCCTTGATGTTGGTGTACCAATCGACGGGCTAGGATGGAGATACGAGAAAACACAAGTGATATGGATGCTTGGCCCTTGATGTTGGTGTACCAATCGACGGGCTAGGATGGAGATATGAGAAAACACAAGTGATATGGATGCTTGGCCCTTGATGTTGGTGTACCAATAGACGGGCTAGGATGGAGATATGAGAAAACACAACTGATGTAGATGCTACAAAATCGTTTGTTTTATATTTTCTAAAATGTTATACTGTTTTTAAATGAATTTCACTTGCTTTTGTTGGTAAAGCTTATATATAAAAAAATATATATTAAAAGTAGCGCACAAGAGTGGGGAAAAAACGAACAAACTTCATAATTGAGCACATGCATGAACCCGTTCTCAACTTGTGGCACCATGATCTCTTTCTGCCATTCCCCCCCCCCTTTTATATACACGCGTAATCAAAGGTTAATAGCTTCGGGCCCCACAAGAATCGAATTAATTGACTAGAACATTTTAAAATACTGCATTGTCACCGAGAATACACAAGTGTTCACATTTTTAGATGCTCTATTGTCCCCGTTTTGTCTGTCTGTCTGTCCGTCCGTCTGTCTGTCCGTCCATCTGTCCGTCATCACCCTAGATCTCAGCAACCATAAGTCCTAGACCCATGATGTATATATCATTGTGTAGGTGTTGGCGTGCCAAGTGTACATCAAAAGTCCATTTCGCGATAGGACCTCTGAGGGCCGTAAAAGGGGCCTTATAAAGTACCGTTTTTTACTATATAAGCTATTTTAATAATGGACCGCCCTATATCTCAGCAACCATAAGTTCTAGACCCCATGATGTATATATTAGTTGTATGTCTTGGTCTGCCAATGTGTACATCAAAATTATTTTGCGATTTGACCTCTCAGGGCCAAAATATAAGAGTTTTTTATGTACCGTTTTACTTTATAAGCTATATTAATAATGGACCGCCCTATATCTCAGCAACCATAAGTCCTAGACCCATGATGTATATATCACAGTGTAGGTCTTCGCCTGCCAAGTGTACATCAAAAGTCCATTTTGCGATTTGACCTCTCAGGGCCAAAATATAAGTTTTTTATGTACCGTTTCGCTTATATTTTAAATATAAATAATAAAAGCTAATCAAAGGGGCGTAATCATTATTTATTTTTGTAACAGTT
Source organism: Bulinus truncatus (assembly GCA_021962125.1). Lineage (NCBI taxonomy): Eukaryota > Metazoa > Mollusca > Gastropoda > Planorbidae > Bulinus > Bulinus truncatus. The sequence goes on along the minus strand of JAGDYQ010000090.1, from coordinate 2,428,000 downwards.
ATTCAACATACCAAGAAATTTGGATGAATAACACCGATGTTGCGGAGATTCCAAATATGATTGAAGTCGTGAGAAATCCAAGCACCAGTAGAAAAGCAGAAGGTACGATTATCTACACAAACACAAATTCTGGATTGATGGTATCACAGGCCAAAAATCTGGATTAAACAAGAATCTGGTCAACATCAACACATCGAAGCAACATCGTTAACGGTAGATAACATTGTTATTATCAACGTATACAAAAACCCAGCAATAAACAATCGGTTTGTAAAAGATTTCTTCAATGACAACTTTGCAGCACAACTCAATCAACCAAACGTCATCATTTGTGGGGACTTCAATCAAGATTTCAAAGAGCCCGGGGCAGAAATTGAAAACTTCTTCGAAACTAAACTTCAACATTGAACTACTTTTACCAAGATTGGGAACAATAATTTATCAAACAACAATTGAAGGAGTTTTCGGACGATTAAATGACTACAATTTAGAATGTTTCAATTATGAGTACTATTTCAGTGCCCACAAACCACTTGTAGTTAGATTTAAGAGAAAATAATTTTGTTTTCAATTATAAACAAACGTCTTTTTAATATATTTTTTCAGATATATGCATTACACAATTGAATTTGTAAACATTTCCAAAATTTACAAATATTTACTGAAAGATAGCATACGTACTGATACATAATACGAAAATGCGCTAACACGTCCTGTGTCCAGAATGGAACAGGTATAATTGCTTGTTTTCAAAGCGACCGGATATGTTTGCGCTAATGAATTACAAATTTCCCCAAACATCTATCTACTCGGTATCGGGACAAAACCCCCACGGACAAAACCCCCACTGGACCTCTCCCCTATTTTTATTATAAAATCTATTATTCGGCCCTGATTTTTATTCCCTTAGCCCATGGTCAACTTCGTACATATATATATATATAAAGAAGTATTAATAATATTGACTTGTGTTAAATTTTAATAATTTGGGGGGGGGGGGTTGTCCTACATTCGTCAACCCGGCCGACAGAGTGACTTGGATAAAAGCCTGCGACACCTAAGGTAAAGGGAAAAAATAAAGAAACAGCTGAAATGAATTCCCCATTCTCCATCAAGTAATTAACTTGTCATTTTTAATACAATCCTATACGAAACTCGTCAAACTATGAGGGCGCACCCCACCACCCACCCCCACCTTCCTCCAACCGCCCCCACATTTCAGTCAATTATACATCAGCCGACTGGTTAAAATGTGGGTCAGTATGAACTTTGTTTTTGTTTTGTTCACGTCAGTGTGGCAATAGTGGAAGAGGGGGGTAAAATTTTTATAAAACATCAATTGTCAAACTTTGCCGCCTTCTGCGATCTTGCTTTTTCCCCTTTACATTTCCCAAACTATGTGCAGGTACCCGTTTTAATCTGGTTGGACTTGGAAACTATCACCAGGACCGGGGGGGGGGGGGGAGTCCTTGAGGTAGACAGTCGGGCGCTCTATAGTCAATGGCGTCTCGGGTTTTTTTCGAACCCCTCTTTTTTTTTTTTTATAATAACCATGCGTCGATACACTACCGCGACCGAACTACTCACCTAATCATATGCATTCCGTGTACTCTAGCGCAAACAAAAAAATATGCGTGGGTTAACTATTTTGAGTCATATAGTTTGGGAAGGTGGTTTTAATCGATTCTCGCCTGGAGCATTGCATCTTCGCCCCGTCCTACCCCCCCTCCTCCTGTCTCTCTCTCTCTCCTTCGCACGGCTCCCTCACCCACCTCCCCTTTCCCCGGGGGCGACCTCTCAAAGAAGCTGTGAAAGGGATGTACGGCGAATGCTATCTCTGTCCCCCCCGCCCTTTTCCCCTCTCTCCACTTGGCTTGCATATCAGGCCAATGTGTGTGTACTGTGTCTGTACTGTGTGTGTGTGTGTGTGTGTGTGTGATGGTACGCAGGAAGAGGAGGGTCTGTGAATAAACATGTAAATAATCGAGACACACGTGTGTTACACCCCGTGTACTCTGTGTGTGTGTGTGTGTGTGTGTACTGTGTCTGTATTGTGTGTGTGTGTGTGTGTGTGCCTAGATCACAGCCTCAGGGAATCATGGTCGATGCTGTGACGGAAACCCCACCCCTTCTCCCTCTCTCCCCTCCACCGGATGCCAGGGGGGTGGTTGGTAAAACAACTAAATGGTGCAATGGGCAGACCACTTGGCTTGAGTTATTAGCATCGCTGATGCCTCATGTCAGGACCACCGTGAAGTTATCTTTCCTTATACCACATTTCTTTTTCTTTACCATCTTCTTTTCTCTCCCCCCCCCCCCCCCACTTTCCACCACCCAGTCTCCTTTGAAACATGCAACTGTTGATGAAGGATCCAAACAAAAAAAATAAGGTGTAAATAGATCTCAATTTTTTATACTTTATCTGAACTTTAAAACCTAGCGAGGTCACAAGATTGCGTAATTTTTTTTTTGGATCAGCCCTTTCCAGGTCATCAACTTTTGGTTTATAAGCTAATCACGGTGGGTTCTTTTTCTTTTTTAATTAAGCTGACAGATAAAACTAAATGTGTCTCATCTACTTAATAGTTGTGTGTGTGTTTCTGTGTGTATTCGGCATCTCAGTTATACAATTGTTTCGTATTTTAGGTTCTTTCTTTTTTTTAATAAACCGGGATCCACTCAATTGTTGTTGTTTTTTTTTTTTATAATATTATTATTTGAGTTTCTCTAGAATTGTTTACAGAGATGGTCGTTTCTATGCTCTTTCTTGAAGTGCAGATTCAAAATTTACAATATCTTTTTACTCACACTCAATAGCACTGATATCTCAGTATATTTTTTATATGCCTATTTATCTATCTGTTTATCTCTTTTTCCATCCATCTATCTTTCTATCTTTTTTATTTTTTCATCCGTCAGTTTGTCCGTTTGTCCTTGTGTCCGTCCGTCTTTCTCACTGTCCGTCCGTCTGTCTGTCCGTTCGTCTGTCCATCTCTCCATACATCTGCCCGTAGGTCTCTCTGTTCGTCTGTCTGTCTGTCTGTCAGTCTATCTGCCCGTCTATCTGTCCTGTTTGACTATGTACGTGTGTGTGCCAGTATGTAGGCTAGTACGTATACGATGCTCCGTATCCAACAGTTTTCTTTATGTTTGTGTTTTTTTCTTCAGTGTTTCATTTCCGCCTTTGTCTTTACGTTAATATTCAATAGTTTAAAAACAATCACAGACATCTATCTACATGTATGTCTATGAGAGGAACATTATCCGGCGAGGATGGTTTGAGCCAAAATGGCGCTTGTGACGTCAGACTTTCACGACCTATGCTGGCATGGCTCACCCCCCCCCCCCCATCTTAAGAATGCCGAAGCCATGGGAATAGAAGACAGTGTACAAGTGTGTGTGTGTATGTGTATGAGGCCTTGGGGGGGGGGGATAGGGTGTCTCTCTGACCCAGGATCCGTGCGGTAATGTTATCTCTGGTCACGATTGGAGAGTGAGAACTAATTGAATATCCCGGGCAGGGGGAAGGGGGTCAGATGACCCTTCGAACTGGGCTAACGATATGTTCATTCAGAAAAGGAATACAAAACGTTAATTGACTTTCAAAAGCTGTCTCTTTTAACTCTTTGGGGGGGGGGGTGAGTGGCCCCGGGGGGAAGAGGGGGTTGAATTTTTTTTTTTTTTTTTTTTTTAATTCTATTTTCTACCTAGCGAATGACTGAAATTGTATTTTAAAATAAAGAATTATTGTACAAGCAAGTTCCGTTACAGTCTACCCCCCATGGAGCTTTTCATGTCGGCGGTGAAAAGTTCAAGTCAATGTTACTGTGTATACAGTGTGTAGGATGAGTTGGGGAATGACCTGTATCCACGTCATAAAACGGGTTCTGTCTTTTAGTAAATCTATACGTACATACAAACATACATATATATACATGTATATATATATGTGTGTGTGTGTGTGTGTGTGTGTGTATGTTTGTCTGCGTGCGTGAAAAGTCCCTCTCAAACGCAGAAATAACAGATCTATGAATTAGTATAATTTTCCCCCCATCCGGTCGACATTTCAAATGTTCAGATTTCAAATTATGAATGTAAAATCGTGATAAAACCATTGAACATTATCGGGATTTAAATATTTATTGAATATATCATCAAAATTAGTTTAAGGGAATTCTTATTTTTAAAAATAAACTGATTAATGATAAAGCCATCGGACTTTGACTATTTCCTTTCTCTCCATTAGCACTTTTCGGTGCGCGGTGGAAATAATAATTATGATAATGAAATATTACATTCGGGAATCTAAATACCATGTTGCGCAACTCACTTCATAGAGCAGAATTAGATGATAGGAATGTCTCCCCAAGGCTAGGGGCTGCCGATCTTTTAGGGCTGAAGAAAATGACAGAGGGGCGTAGACGCATTTTAATGTGTTTAGATCAGTTATTGAATGGTACACAGCAGATGGCGTTCAATGTGTTTAGATCAATTATTGAATGATACACGGTAGATGGCGTTCAGTGTGTTTAGATCAATTATTTAATGATACACAATAGATGGCGTTTAGTGTGTTTAGATCAATTATTTATTGATACACAGTAGATGGCGTTCAGTGTGTTTAGATCAATTATTTAATGATGTAGATGGCGTTCAGTGTGTTTAGATCAATTATTGAATGATACACAGTAGATGGCGTTCAGTGTGTTTAGATCAATTATTGAATGATACACAGTAGATGGCGTTCAATGCGTTTAGATCAATTATTGAATGATACACAGTAGATGGCGTTCACTTCGACCCGTTCTCGCTTGCAGAAGGAATAATTGTTCAGGGTATTTGTATAACCACAGTATTGTGCACAAAATAAACACCAATATGGCGGCTTTCTGTCATGTGAATTGACGATGCGGTTTACGGTGTGTATAAAGGAACTATTATAAAAGTTGTATATGTAGGTAAGAAAGTTTGTTTATTTATAGCTTAGAGCGTGCAGAATGCGTGGTTCTTTGTCTCGGATGAATATTTGCTTGATTGCAATAGGAATGCGGTGAACGCGAATTGACTGCCAAGGTTTTTGCATAATGGTGGGTGCGCAAATGTTGTACACCAATGTAATCTATCGCTGTGCCTCATACAAACACGAAAGTAAAATCGTTTATAACCTAGGTAAAGACTCGAGAGATATCAGGGGACTTTATGAGTACCTATCGGGCCCGTTTAGCGTCAGTTTTGACAGGAATGTATTCGAGAAGGGAGGGGCTGATTGCAGTGTGTGCCCCAGGTGGGCACGTAATTAGTCTGTCCATTGGAAGGGGGGGGCCTGCTTGTGAAATTCGCTTTGTAACTAATATTATGTGTGTACTGTTTAAATGGAACACTCTGGAGTAGTGTCTAATCGCCGAGCAGTGACCTCACCATGTCTATCTCTGGCCACTGCTGTGGTGAGGTGTATATTTTCAAACCAATATTATGAAATGGAGGGCTGGTCCCACTCCACTCGCTCGTTGGTAAAAAAAAAAATATTTTTTTACTTGCGGGTATGCCCCCCCCCCCACACACACACATCAAGTACCTGTTAAGACGGCCACTGGTCAGTGTGGTCATCGGTCACCGAGTTCATTTGAAATTCAACACTCATCACCTGTACACCGGTACAGGACAAAACGTTATTGCTATACACACAGTTGAGGCAAACTGCGCAGTGATGATTATCATATCACTCAACCCGTGGGTTGTGAGGTGATTTATTGTGGGTAGCGAGTTGATTAATATGGGTTGCGAGTTGATGATTTATTGTGGGTAGCGAGTTGATTAATATGGGTTGTGAGGTGATTTAATGTGGGTAGCGAGTTGATTAATATGGGTTGCGAGGTGATTTAATATGGGTTGTGAGGTGATTTAATATGGGTTGTGAGGTGATTTAATATGGGTTGTGAGTTGATTTATATGGGTTGTGAGTTGATTAATATGGGTGTCGAGTTGATTTAATATGGGTTGCTAGGTGATTTAATATGGGTTGTGAGGTGATTTAATATGGGTTGTGAGGTGATTTAATATGGGTTGAGGTGATTTAATGTGGGTTGTGAGGTGATTTAATATGGGTTGTGAGGTGATTTAATGTGGGTAGCGAGTTGATTTAATGTGGGTTTTGAGGTGATTTAATGTGGGTTGTGAGTTGATTTAATGTGGGTAGCGAGTTGATTTAATGTGGGTAGCGAGTTGATTTAATGTGGGTAGCGAGTTGATTTAATGTGGGTAGCGAGTTGATTTAATGTGGGTAGTGAGTTGATTTAATGTGGGTAGCGAGTTGATTTAATGTGGGTAGCGAGTTGATTTAATGTGGGTTGTGAGTTGATTAATATGGGTTTTGAGGTGATTTAATGTGGGTTGTGAGTTGATTTAATGTGGGTTGTGAGTTGATTTAATGTGGGTTGTGAGTTGATTTAATTTGGGTTGTGAGTTGATTTAATGTGGGTTGTGAGGTGATTTAATATGGGTTGTGAGTTGATTAATATGGGTTACGAGTTGATTTAATGTGGGTTGTGAGTTGATTTAATGTGGGTAGCGAGTTGATTTAATGTGGGTAGCGAGTTGATTCAATATAGGCTCCTCTCACTCTATCTCTAATCTTGGACCAGTGGTATTGAAAGCTGTGTATCAAATGAGCATAGAGCTTAGAAGAATGTAACAGACATTCGCCTTTGTCCAGCCTTAACATCTATTGTCAGCTATCATTAAAATAATCTTTGTTGTTTTTCTCTATGTAGAGCATGGTCTCAAAAAAATTGTTTTTAGCGCAATCAAAGAACACTTCATCAAACTTTTTCTCGACTGTACTGCTTAAAGGTGCGAAATAATGTATATGTACATATTTTATGAATGGAATGTGCTCTACCGTTCTAATGCGATACTTGGACACGTGATTTGTGTGAATGGGACACGCAGCGAAATGGCGACCTTCCTACTCTTGGTTTTGTTTGAAACGAAAAATATGAACGTCTCTGCGCAGCCTGGCTTAACCCTCTCCCATACCCCGGGGTTGAGAACCGTGCGGAGGACTTAATCGGTCTCCACCCACCACCCACATTTGACTCACATCTCCCACCTTTCTCCCATCACTGTCTGTGACTAGTAGTTTATGCAACGCCTTCAAAGTGTCTACCCCCCCCCCACCCCATACCATCTCCTCTTACAGCGAGACTTAATTTATATTAATGACGGGTCGTCTTATGAATCGTAATAAGAATGTGGGCGTCTGTTGGTCACGGGGAAGGGTCAAATATATACTCCCCCCCTCCTTCCACTGTGTCCATCTATTGTCTGTTTGAGGCCGTGCTCGCCCGCGTGACCGATTGGGTTTTCCCCGTGTATTACATCTAAATATAGCCAGTTGTGTGTGTGTGTGTGTGTTGTTTTCCTTCTGATTTTCATTCTTTATATTGAAATTCCGTTTTGAAATATATCTTTTTTTCTCTTTCTTCCTCCCTTCTCTCCCCTACCGGCATAACCCACTTCCCTCTCTCTCCCCTACCGGCATAACCCACTTCCCTCTCTCTCCCCTACCGGCATAACCCACTTCCCTCTCTCTCCCCTACCGGCATAACCCACTTCCCTCTCCTCCCCTACTGGCATACCCACTTCACTCTCTCTCCCTAATGCCGGGCATAACCTACTTCCCTCTCTCTCCCCTACTGGCATAATAACCCACTTCCCTCTCTCTCCCCTACCGGCACAACCCACTTCTCTCTCTCTCCCCTACCGGCATGTGAAGTAATTGTTGCAGAGTCAGTCAATATATAGATATATAGATATATTTTTTTTTAATTTTTGACTTGGATATTATAGTTTGTACGGTTTGGGGTTGGGGGGGGGGAAGCTGTTAGTTTGTTTAGGTTGTTTCTGTAATATGTGTGAGAGAGACAGGTTGGGACCTGGGGGGGGGGGGGGGTAACAGTTCTTGTGTTAGTAGTTGGAAAAGGGGTGGGGTGGGGTGGGGTGGAGTGTGTCTACCAAAAATATAAAAAGAGAAAGGGATCATGCGTCCTTGCATAATTTGTAAACTCTCTTGGAAAATAAGAACCCGTTGGGTGGGGGGGGGGGTGTGGTGTCGACGTGCGGGAGGGAGGATTGAAAGGGCTTAATTTAGATTGGGGGGGGAGTAGGGGTAGGGGGATGAGCAGGGATGCCGGGGAGAATTAATGGGGGAGGGGGGGTTAGTTGGACCAGATAATAGATTTTTAATAGCGAGGGGAAGTAACTTGGTGGAGATGACAAGCAGAAGCCAAAATGTCAGTATTTGATATGGAAACAGAGTAATAAACTGAAAACGTTGGATTGTCGCTCTTAGCTCTTGGCGTGTTTAATAAAGTATATACATTATAGTTGGGGGAGTTGAACACTGCCCAGTTTATTACCGTTAGAATCATTAAAACCACTTCAACTTCATGCACCTTGGGTGATCTCGTTTGTTACGCGTGATTCAGCGGTTATTTATTTTTATATTATTATTATCATGTAAACTGTATCGTCATCGACAGCAGGGCCGGCGTGTCCATATGGGTACTGTGAGGGGGGGTGCAAACATGGGCGTCGCTAGGAATTTTTCCAGGGGGGGGAGGGCAAAAATTTTCCGAGGGGGGGGGCAAATAACAACTTTATGACATTTTTTTTAAATGTAAGGGGGGGGAGCAAATGCCTCCCTCTTATATGACATTTTTTCAAAATGTAGAGAGGGGGCAAATGCCCCCCTTTTGCCCCCTCCCCCCCCCATGAATACGCCCATGGCTGCAAATGAAAATGGACTCCTACACTGAAATGGACTCCGTACAATATCTGTTTTTGTTTTGAATCGTGGTTTAAAAATAATTTTACGAAAAACTAATTATCGCTCCCGAATTTGACTCTACTTGAGAGCCCCCAATGTTATCACACGGCTAAAAATGGCTCCCAAATTTGGCTCCGTATTAGAGCCCTTAAAGTTATCACACGGCTAAAAATGGCTCCCAAATTTGGCTCCGTATTAGAGCCGTTAAACTTATCACACGGCTAAAAATGGCTCCCAAATTTGGCTCCGTATTAGAGCCGTTAAACTTATCACACGGCTAAAAATGGCTCCCAAATTTGGCTCTGTATTAGAGCCCTTAAAGTTATCACACGGCTAAAAATGGCTCCCAAATTTGGCTCTATATTAGAGCCCTCAAAGTAATCACACAGCTCTCATCGACCTGATGCGTTGGCCACCCCCTGATACATTCTCTTCAGCTAGACAGACATATACGTGTATCGTGAGAGACAGACGTGCATATCGTATTGCAATGTTTAGCATTCAGTGGCCGATCACCGGCTGCCAACTATTTTCTCGGTGGGTTATCCACTAAATATGTGAAACTGGATGGTACAAAATGTATGATGTTTAAATACAAATACTTACGTCAGTCCTGTCCTAATTATCCAGTTGTGTTATTTTACACCATTGATGTCTTCAAAAATATGTTCATCTGGAATCATACGATGCTACATTTGGTGCTAGATACATACGATGCTACATTTGGAGCTAGGTACATACGATGCTACATTTGGAGCTAGGTACATACGATGCTACGTTTGGAGCTAGATACATACGATGCTACATTTCGAGCTAGGTACATACGATGCTACATTTAGAGCTAGGTACATACGATGCTACATTTGGAGCTAGGTACATACGATGCTACATTAGTGTTGTTTTCGTTGACGAAAACTAAAACTAAAACCTTTCGTTAACGAAAATGTTGACTTTTCGTCAACGCTGAGAACTAAAACTAAAATTAGCAGCAAGACTAAAACTAGACGAAAAGCTGAAATTATTACAGAAAAACAAATAAAACTGGGAAAACTAAATATATGTTGCTTTCATTAACGAAAACTAAAATACTTCGTTAACAAAAATGTTGACTTTTCGTCAACGAGAACTAAAACTAAAACTAAAATTAGAAGCAAGACTAAAACTAGACGAAAACTGAAATTATTACAGAAAAGCGATAAAAACAAACTAAAATATGACCTGGGACTAAAACAACACTAGCTACAATCTGACCCAGATGTTAGCTAACTGAGCAACCTGTTTCGGTGAAGCCCTATATTGTAAACAAGTAAGGATTGAACGTCTCCCGTTTAGCGGGTCTGTATAAACTCAATACTTTATTCACATGGGCCTCTGTATTCATCCTTCCACATTCATCTCGTATACCAATGTTATATCTGTATGAGATTATCTGTATGTACACCTTAATTGAAAACAAAAAAAATTCCCCATAATGACTTAAGCTCAATATTTTTTTGTCAGCTAAGCACGCAATTGGCTTTTATAATTTTTTTTTCTGCAGACTCGCCATTCCCCCCCCCCCCTCCGGACCACCCGCTGTCCGACCGCTGAACTACACCATTAAAACAGACTTTGTGTCATTAAACACACACCACCCCATTACCTGGCTGTATTGCAATGATTTATTGTTCTCGTTCTATGACTTTGTTCCTTGTTATATATATAACACTGGTGGTATTAAACAGACAAGTAGAGCTCATTATTGATTGCCTTGAGAGTGTGTGCCATTGGACAAGGTTTATATTTGTTTTTTTTTTAGTATTATTTACAATAATTGATTACTTAAGTGTTGTTATTTCTAATGTCTCCAGTCACGTCTTCAGAGCTTATTACGTTAGACCGTCTCGCAACATCGTAAAAATATGTTCATTACTTAATTGTGTTACATTACTTCCCTGATGTGTGATGGTTTCATTAGTTCATTGCACAGTATCAACTAATTGCTTCATTGCGAAGTATCGTTACATTAGTTCATTGCACAGTATCAACTAATTGATTCATTGCATAGTATCATTACATTCGTTCATTACACAGTTTCAACTAAATAGTTTATTACACAGTATCATTACATTCGTTCATTACACAGTTTCAACTAATTGGTTCATTGCGCAGTATCATTGCATTAGTTCATTATTAGTTCATTACACAGTTTCAACTAATTAGTACATTACACAGTTTCAACCTATTAGTTCATTACACAGTTTCAACCTATTAGTTCATTACACAGTTTCAACTAATTAGTACATTACACAGTTCAACTAATTAGCTCATTACACAGTCTCAACCTATTAGTTCATTACACAGTCTCAACCTATTAGTTCATTACACAGTTTCAACCTATTATTTCATTACACAGTTTCAACTAATTAGTACATTACACAGTTTCAACCTATTAGTACATTACACAGTTTCAACCTATTAGTTCATTACACAGTTTCAACTAATTAGTACATTACACAGTTTCAACTAATTAGTACATTACACAGTTTCAACCTATTAGTTCATTACAAGGTTTCAACTAATTAGTACATTACACAGTTTCAACTAATTAGTACATTACACAGTTTCAACTAATTAGTACATTACACAGTTTCAACCCTATTAGTTCATTACACAGTTTCAACCTATTAGCTCATTACACAGTTTCAACTTCCTTTTTTTTTTCCCCCCCCCCCCCCCCCCCCCCCCCCCCCCCCCCCCCCCCCCCCCCCCCCCCCCCCCCCATTAGTTCATTACACAGTTTCAACTAATTAGTTCATTACACAGTTTCAACTAATTAGTACATTACAGTTTCAACTAATTAGTACATTACACAGATTTCATTTTGTTCAGTGCAATGACTCTTTCCTATTTGCCTCTTGGTGAAGTAATAACATTTGTCCAAAACAAACTAACAAACCCACAACGTGTCTTTTTGAGGCTCTGTCAAGGATGAAACAATCTCTGGTTAAACCTCTCATTACCCGTGTGCCATGTCTAGTTAGCCACTCAAACGTCGTCAACCTATCACATGCATGTGGTATGAACCCCCACCCCTGACTCGAGGAGGGGGGGAAGGAAATCAAGAGTTTTAGCGGTTCTCTTCGCTGAAGGTTGGGCTTAAACGTGAATGGGATGCACTATCTCTCGATCCCTCCGTCACTATATCGGAGGGGCGGTTTCACCAGCGCCATGTTGATGTCCTCACCACCGCCGAGTGTAAAGGCCAGGTGGATGGGACTGGGGGGGGGGTGTTACCACAGGAGACTTTACCAGTCGCCAGAGTTCAAACCCTTAACCAATCGGGGACTCACAGCCGAAGTGCAACCGAGTCAGCCAGAAACATCATCGGGTTTTGAACTCGAGACCCAGGCGCCGCGTCTTGGCAAGCGATCGAATAACTTTTGCGCGTCAGTCTCATTGTGTGGACGGTCGTCTCATGCGCGCCAACGTCATCATTTCTCTATAAATACACTCGCGTCAGATCAGTTACGCCGACAGTTAAATGTCACGAGTTCACTTTACACACACACACACACTCAAGCGTGTATCGCTTGTGTCATTTAGCGTCTCATTACCTGAAGCCGAATGTCACGTCCCCGTTTCGGCTCACACTGTAATGCCATCGCCCAGAGATTAAAACCGGTCCAACTCTCTTATCCCCACCAATAGCACTTGGATCAGTATTCATTTACGCACCGAGACCGGGCTATAGTCTATTCGTCAAATAATGAATAGTTGTCGTATCCCCACTTTAAGGTCACAGAGCTAGCTATTCGTTCCCTTCCTTTTGTTTTTTTAAAGAGATCTGTTCAGTCCTAACAACGGTATCTGATACTCCCCTTTTCTTCTCTGGATAATTTTTTTTCTAAATCTGGCCTATAGCTTTGATTGATGTACTGGGTTGTTTTTTTTTTGTTCTTTGGTGTGTAGGTGGAAGGGGGGGGGGGAATGGCACAGAGCTTGGAAGATAGTCATTATGATTAGGTCATGCTGACTTTTTGAAGAGGGCAACTACTTTAGATTTGTTCATCTTCGGTCTCACTCTAAGAAACTTTAAATTTTCTACTCGCAGCAGTGTCGTTGGGATAGGTTTCTAACGGTAGGGCTGCGTGTGTAAGTGTGTTTAGGGGGGGGGGCGGGGGCCCCGTTTGAAGATGGTGTTGGTCAGATCAAGTGGAGATTTTCATCTTCGGTCTCACTCTTAGAAACTTTAAATGTCCTACTTGCAGCAGTGTCGTTGGAATAGGTTTTTTAACGCCAGGGCTGCGCGCGTGTGTCTGTGTGTGTGTGTGTGGAGCGGGTAGGAGGGGGGCCCGTTTGAAGACGGTGTTGGTCAGATCTCTATGCGTGCGCAATAATTCTTTCCGCCCAGTTCACAGGATGCAGTGCGCGAGCCTGCGCCCCCCGTCTTGGCCTCACGCAGTGCCGCAACCAGCAAAAAATGCTCACATTATGAAAAAAGATAGTTTGTCAGTCTTTTTTGTAACTTTATAACATTAATTATGTATTGATGATTTGGCCTGAAGGGGGGCTCAAGCCCCCCCCCCGTTTGCGCCACTGGCCTCACGTAAGGTCACCTTGGCTTCAGTCTACACAGGTCAACGCCTTTGTAAGAACTGTTGCGCCCTCAGCCTAACTAGAACAACGTTGGACGCGTGCTGCTTACATTGGCGCTCTTAAGCCAGGTCTTGACTTTGGTGCACCCCGCACCCCCCCCCCATTACACCCCTACCTTAGGGTATATGATGCGCGACGGTCCTAATCTGACCGCCCCTTTCACGACAATTTTGTGTGTGTGTGTGTGCTGCTTTTCTGAGAGGGTCTGTTACAGTTGTACACATCAGTAATAAACTGTTGCAGTCTGAGTACGTTAGAACTTAAAACCCGCGTTACATGACATAGCCTAGTAACTGTATCTGTGGACCCTAGCAAATCAAGTGTCATTACACTGTATAGAGCTTACATTAACTCATTCACAACTTAGTTTATAGCCCTATATTACAGTGTATAGAGCTTACATTACCTCATTCACAACTTAGTTTATAGCCCTATATTACAGTGTATAGAGCTTACATTACCTCATTCACAACTTAGTTTATAGCCCTATATTACAGTGTATAGAGCTTACATTACCTCATTCACAACCTAGTTTATAGCTCTATATTACAGTGTATAGAGCTTACATTACCTCATTCACAAATTAGTTTATAGCCCCATATTACAGTGCATAGGCCCACATTACATCGTGTAGGCCCACATTACAGTATAGGCCCACATTACAATGGGTAGGCCTGGATTACAGCATATAGACCTACATAACATTATGAATGCCTACATGACAGTATTAATGCCTACTGTGCAATATTAATGCCTACATAACATAAGGTCTACACTGCTCATGAATATGTAAAGGTCCAACCGACCGAGTAACTCTGTTGGTACTCACTGTTTGGTACTCATTCACTATTTGGTACTCACTATTTGGTACTCATTCACTTTTTGGTACTCATTCACTATTTGGTACCCACTATTTGGTACTCATTCACTATTGGTACTCATTCACTATTTGGTACTCACTATTTGGTACTCACTATTTGGTACCCATTCACTATTGGTACTCATTCACTATTGGTACTCATTCACAGTTTGGTACTCATTCACTATTTGGTACCCACTATTTGGTACCCACTATTTGGTACTCACTATTTGGTACTCACTATTTGGTACCCACTATTTGGTACTCACTATTTGGTACCCACTATTTGGTACTTTTTATTTGGTACTCACTATTTGGTACCCACTATTTGGTACCCACTATTTGGTACCCACTATTTGGTACCCACTATTTGGTACTCACTATTTGGTACTCACTATTTGGTACCCACTATTTGGTACCGACTATTTGGTACCCACTATTTGGTTCCACTATTTGGTACTCACTATTTGGTACCCACTATTTGGTACTCACTATTTGGTACCCACTATTTGGTACTCTTTATTTGGTACTCACTATTTGGTACCCACTATTTTGTACCCACTATTTGGTACCCACTATTTGGTACTCACTATTTGGTACTCACTATTTGGTACCCACTATTTGGTACCCACTATTTGGTACCCACTATTTGGTACCCACTATTTGGTACTCACTATTTCATGTATCAGTTTCAAGTACACGGCTGGTGATGTACTTTTACATTTTGTAGCCACTTTATCCTCATCAGTTGCTGTTTTTTCATTTATTATTTATTCTACTTTATCTTCAGTTTATAATCGTTTTTACTTTCTCTCTTTCTCTCTCTCTCAACCTGCACCTCCATCTCTCTCTCTGTCTCTCTTTCAGTTCCACCCATACCACCTATTTGCTGTACTCTCCTTCCCCTCCCCACTCACCAGTATAATTCTAAATATAGAAACTTGATCGATTTACTCCTCCCTCACTCCTACCCCCCTGCTCTCCTCCTGATTACGGCCACACACATGAGATCGATAGTTTTCTAAGTTTCTCCCTTTCGACCTTCACCTTTCTTGGCGGAACCATCATCTCCCCTTCCTCCCTCTCTTGCTGAGAAACTAAAAGAAAATTAGAAACAAGAACTTGTGGGGGGGGGGGGGGGTAAATATAGAGCTGGTGCCTCTGTTGCTTTCATCCGCTTCCTTTCAAAAGATGCCTGTTTGGACAGTTCATCTGACCTGTATATCTTATTGCTGGCCTACTTGAAGGTTTACCTCAGCCTGTTTGGACAGTTCATCTGACCTGTATATTCTTTATTTGCTGGCCCTACTTGAAGGTTTACCTCAGCCTGTTTGGACAGTTCATCTGACCTGTATATCTTATTGCTGGCCTACTTGAAGGTTTACCTCAGCCTGTTTGGACAGTTCATCTGACCTGTATATCTTATTGCTGGCCTACTTGAAGGTTTACCTCAGCCTGTTTGGACAGTTCATCTGACCTGTATATCTTATTGCTGGCCTAGTTGACTTCAGCCTCGAACTGTAGCCGTACCCGGATTGTAGTTACTTTATACTCCTAATTGACACACCTTTTTTTCTTTTAACTTGCTATCTTATAACTCTCTTTTAGTTTATTTTCCTTCTCGCACTCTCTTCTTTCTGTTTCTTCTTTCTGTTTCCTCTTTATGTTTCTTCTTTCTGTTTCTTCTTTCTGTCTCTTCTTTCTGTTTCTTCTTTCTGTCTCTTCTTTCTGTTTCTTCTTTCTGTCTCTTCTTTCTGTTTCTTCTTTCTGTCTCTTCTTGTTTCCTTTTTTTTTATTCTGAGGGCTCTAAAGATTAAACGAGAAATTTTGAATTTTAAATAAATATATATGTTGTATTTGTATGTATGTATGTATGTGTATACATGTATATGTATGTTTATATATATATATATATATATATATATATATATATATATATATACTTTTTATGGTGTACGTTTTCAGTGTTACATAAAAATTGTCGCATTTCCTACCCCGGTTGTGTGTGTGTTTAGGGTCAAATAAAAAAAAATGGTTTTTCCCCGTTTTTGTAAAGGTTTCTTTGCCCCTCCGGTAAAATGACGTCGTATAACAGTTTTAAAACAAAATAACCGGGTTTCCACGGGGCTACGGGCAAGTTTGATTCAAAATGAGCGCATCACATTGTGACACATGAGATGTTGACTGGTGCAGGCAAATGGACGAAATGTAATAAAAGAATGAATACAACAGTGTTCCAGTTTAAAATACAACCATGAAAAAATCGGATCTGCCCGAAACCGAAAAATAACGCACAACCTGCCGATTTCAAGCCTATAAGGGATATAGCTCTTCATGTAAAATATTTATGCAGAGTACAGCATAGTTTCCTTGGTTGCAAGTGTCTGTGTGTACATTATATATTGACTGCATCCCTGTTTATTCGGCAAAACATCGGATATTCTCTCTCCCGATGTTCAACAGTGTGTAGGCGGTAGGCGTGCTATTCTTCATCGTCCCCAGGGAACCACAACAATAAAATTCTTTTTAAGAATCAACTCTGGTGTCACTTTACTTTGAAAAAAGTCATTTATTGCATTCGCTACTTCCTGGTTGCCTCCTCACAGCCTAAGGTCGTCTGTAATTGGCCCGAACTGTTTGTTTTTTTATAGATGTTTTTTCTAGGAAACAACCCGTCACGTGTCCTTTATGACGCGTGAATTGTGTCGTAAGGAGTTCGTCTGCAGCTTAGTCGTGGTGTCATTTCTGTGTGATTCTTTAGTAACGGTGTTGTATGTGAATGTTGTATTGGTTTATATGTGAATGTTGAATTTTAAATGTGATTTTGTCTAACTCTTGTAACGGTTTAATGTGAACCAGGCTTGCGGAGCCGGAGCCGAGGAGCCGGGAGCCGCTACTTTTTGCTGGAGCCGGAGTCGGAGCCGAAAAAATCTGGCGGCTCCACGGCTCCCAAATGGTTTTTTTTTTACAGCAGAATTTTTTTTTTAGCTTTAAAATTACAAATTTGTTTGATTGTTTGCCTCCTACAATTTGTAATAGACTCAAAACAAAATGGTAGCTTTCTGTATTTAACAATTTTATTATAAACAGAATATCTGAAACAGAGCAGATACATTTATAAGGCTGTGGCTATTCGGACCCGGGTCCCAATAAAATTCGATTGTTATTCGGACCCGTGGCAAATATGCACTAAGCTTAGCTATATTTAAACTTTGTTAGACGGAACCCGAAAAAATAATAATACAGAGTCCGCTTAGTGAAACCCTAGACACTGAGTAACGATTAAATCATACAATTCAAACAATTATAAAAAAATAAACAAAAAACAATAATAAAGTTTATGTATAGCTAAGCTAAGTGCATATTTGCCACGGGTCCGAATAACAATTAGACTTTATTGGGACGGGGTCCGAATAAAAATCGGAGTTTATTGGTACCCGGGTCCAGACCCGTAGCCAGAGGGGGCTAGAGGGCTGACCCCCACCCGTTCATGACCTGAGTCAGAGTCCCCCCCCCGTGCATGATTTGAGCTTTTTGACAAAATTTTAATAATAACGGCTATAAAACATCAATCATTTTGTTCAATTTTGTTTTAGGGGCCCGGACTGAGCTGGCCAATCAACTTTTGAAAATATTAATATCAGCACGGGGGCCCGTTTCACCCCTGCCTAGGGACCCGAAATGTCTGTCGGTGGGCCCTTTTCGTAACCTTGTAATAGTTTTATATATTGATATCTTCTGAGGACAACTAGCAACTTATTTAAGTTAATAAAATAATATTGACTTCTGACTTCACTTTTATACATATGTATAATAAAATAATAAAGTACAAACTCCGTGATTTCTGAGTGATGTTATTTATTTTGCAAATTTACTTTTTAGCAGAATTAATTTTATTTTAAATTGAATAATTGCGACTGGTCATTTGTTGTTGATAGATCTGTTCTTTGTTTTCAATATTTTATAAGAAATATCACACAAATAGCTAAGCTATATTCGTGCATCTTTGTCGTTCTTCCCGGGTTGTACGTTTAACCAACAGTATAATGATATAAATCAGGTATCTATTATGTAACAATTGTGTAGCAGAACAAATGGTCAATATATTTATAACAGGAATCAGAAATTGCTCCAGCCTCAATAAATTTTTGTCATTAAAACTCTTTACTATTCTAAATTATTTTTAACAAAACTGCAACATGCATGCACTATTGAAACGTAGTTAAAATTATATATTTCTAATTAATAGCTAAACAATCGGTACTAAAATGCACCATTCCAGATATGGAACTGCAAAAAATTTCTTGGGGAAGGGACTCACTGAGGTCCCCTCCCAAAACCCCTCCTCTCCGTTCGCAAGCTTTCGGCGCTTCGCACCTCCATCTTCGCCCCCCCCCCAAACATTTCTTCTACCCCACCGGGGCGGAATTATGGGGGGAGAGGCCGGGGGGCATATCCCCCCACCTCCGGTTATCGCAAGTTTAGGTAATGCATCATTAAATTATCGAAATATTTTTTGTTCAAAGACCAATTTTCAACACTGAAAACAGTTTCGCCCCGCCCCCGGGGGTCAAAGTTTTGCCCCCCCCCCGTCAAAGTTGTCTAGATCCGCCGCTGTACCCCAGAATCAGTTCTTCGGCACGCCTCCCCCCCCCCCCGGCCGAAAAAAATTCTCCCCCCCCCCAATGCAATAATCCTGGCTACGGGCCTGCCCGGGTCCGAATAGTCACTTCGAATTAATCAATAATAAATATAAATACTGAGGTCTTTAAAATATTTTAAATAATGTATCATTTTACTATTTGCTAATTTGATCATTGAAATAACTTTTTATTACTTTTGAAAATGGCGACTAGAGAAACCTCGATGGAAAATAATGATATAATTCTGGATGCACTGAAATGGTTTGTTTTTAGTAAAACCGACAATGGACAATGCGTATATTTTTCAAGTTCCTGACTCTGGGGGTGAACGCGGCAAAATTTGCATAACTTTTTATCAGCGGGATGTTAGCGTGGAGCAATTACACAATTTTTTGTCTCGTGTGATACTATCTTAATAGGGAGCCGGAGCCGTCAAAATTTGTGGGAGCCGGAGCCGGAGCCGAAAAAAAATATGGCGGCTCCGCAAGCCTTATGTGAACGTTGTATTGGTTATATGTGGATGTTTTATTGGATATGTGGATGACTAAGAGCAGGTAACAAAATACACGGCCCAGTGTTGTGCTGCACCGTAATAACTTGGTTGGCTGCGTGCCGTATAAAATAGTCCGGCTGGATTCATTTGACCCGCGGGTATACTTTGCCTTTGAACTGCTCTATAAAGTTGTCTCTCTCAGTGTATGTTTCGCCTTCTACCCCCCGCCCTTCTCCACACGTAGTCATAGGTTCAGTTGAACAATAGCACGCAGACCATTGCACAAAGTGTTGACTGTGTATAGAGTGCTGATGTCTTATTTCAAGAGCGGGTAATGTTGTGTGCTGGGCGGTTTACTTCTAGGCCAGCCCCATACCAGCTGGAACAGATTGGCGGATTTCCCGCCAGTTAGGGCGCCGTTTATATCGGAGATCGGCGTAAGATTTTTTTGTTTGGCGGGTTTGTGGCGAGCTCAGCATTTTGAATGTAACTGAATAAAATGTAAACAGAAAGAATAGGAGTGAGTTTTGACATTTATTTTCACTTGTATTTATCCGGAGGAGTTTCCGGTGGATTTCTTACAGTGTCTAGGCGGTTTACTTGTGGACCATCTGGCAACACTGCAATACGTTTATAATACAGCCAACTGTGTGCAACGTGAGCTGACATAATGATGAGCTGTCATGTGACACTGGGGCGTGATATGGCAGCTACACACACACTCACATGTTGGCCTCACTGCGTCATAGAAAAAAAAATCAGGAAAAAAACTAAAACACTTTAGGCATTGCACATTGTTTTGCAATTTATAACTGTTCGTATAGACCAGTGCTTCTCAAAGTGGTGGGCCGCGGCCCCTAGGGGGCCGTGGACTGTCCGGAGAGGGGCCGTGGAATTTCGAAAAATGTGACACATAAAATATAATTAACCTAATGTATTGTATGTAAATAGTATTAATATATGTTTAAAATAAAATCTAGTTTATTTTATATGTTGCATCCTTTTACTCTTTCATTGTTAACATTAGAAAAAAACATGTATTGACTAGTAAAAGTTTGCATATAGAAGTTTAAAATTATAAATTTAAGCAATCTAAACCAAAAAAAGGAGGGGGGGGGGCGACATATTGATTGGCGTTAAAAGGGGGCCGTGACTTCAAAAAGTTTGAGAAGCACTGGTATAGAAGACTATGGCAGTGTAAAGTAGTATACAGCAGATATATCAATTAAACAGTGCACTCCAGTATTTAGAAGTTAACAGCGCATGCATCAATGTGAAGCTGTATGTATAAAGCAGCATTGATCAATATATTGCAATGTATATCTGTATAAAGCAATGTGTGTATATATATCCGTCTATAGCTGTGTATAGCTGTATATTGCTTTCAAAGCAGTATATAGCAGTAGATGAGGCGGTGTACATGACGCGTTCAGTCCAGAAGCTCCAGAAACCTATCGCGTAAGAAAAAAAAAAACCTTTAAACAATGGTTTGTGACGTTTGGGATTTGTTTGTGTGTGTGTGTGAAAAATGTGACATTTTGGTGTGTGTGTGTGTGTGAAAAATGTGACATTTTGGTGTGTGTGTGTGTGTGTGTGAAAAATGTGACATTTTGGTGTGTGTGTTAAAACTAGGATTTCGAATTGTGTTTCAAAACTAACATTTCGGAGGGTGTGTTAAAACTGTGACATTTTGGTGTGTGTGTGTGTGTGTTAAAACTGTGACATTTTGGTGTGTGTGTGTGTGTGTTAAAACTGTGACATTTTGGTGTGTGTGTGTGTGTGTGTTAAAACTGTGACATTTTGGTGTGTGTATTAAAACTGTGACATTTCGGTGTGAGTTTAAACCGTGACAGTTTGGTGCATGTAGGGAAGACATTGGTGTCATATTGTGACATAAACAAACAGTGAGAACTTCTGAAGTTGCGTGCTCTGCCTCACGCAAGTAGGTGTGGTGATTGGGGGGAGAGGGGGGGTGTTTAAAAAAATGAATTTTCTTTTTCAACTTTTAAGTTTTAGAAACAGGTTTATCCCTAAAAAAAATGTGTAGAGCGGGACGGGCCCCTGATGGGGGGGGGAGAGGGGGGGTGGAGTAATTGTCGAACACTGCAGACACCAGCTACATCACGTGGTGCCGGAAAGATGACGGCAAACGTTTAGACCTTAACATGTATTCCCACCGTATAAAATACACACACACACACACACACACACATACACTCACACACACACATACATATTGTCACTTTCACTCTGTCCCTCTCGAGTACCTCAGTTATCCTTCCCTCTCCCAACCCCCCCTCCTCTCCACTTCGGCATGTAATGTCTGGGAAGACTACTAGTTTTATAACCCGACATAATTTAACCCTATGGCTTGCCCCGTCTTTACTATTGTTGGAAAAAGGTCAGGGGTTACAACGTGATTCCATGCATCTCACACCCAGTTTTATGTTATTGTTTTTTATTGTTTTTTTTTTTTTTGCGTTATTATTGTATTGTTTGTTTGTTGGTTCTGAAGTATTTTGTTTGGTTGGCCTGTAACACACGTCACGTGTTTATCTCAGGTTGACCGTTGGTTGTGTGTGTGTGGGGGGGGGTTCACCCGAGGCTTACAGTAAAATAGAACACCACCGTGCCTGTTATTGGCCACCCCCCCCCTCCCAGACACCCTAAGCCGCAAGCAAACGGACGTCATTCATTAATTTATTGCATAATTCATTCCGTTGAATAGAAATTTAAAGAGAGAAAAAACCAATTCAGTGTTATATAACATTAACTGAAATAGAGATAAATGAATCATATTTTAGTTTTGGATATCCAACAATGTACAGTAAGTGAAAGCCGTATTTGTTGATCAATCCAGTATTTCATGTAAAAACTAGGGAGCGACCGATATGCCTTTTTACCGATAATCCGATACCGTTATTTTTTCCCCAGCATTTTTACCGATACCAATATTTTCTTTTTAGGGGCTGTCCATTATTTATGTCAACAAATTTTTGGCGATTTTTACCTCCCCCCCCTCCCCCTTGTCAACAACTTGTCAAACTTCCATAGACCCCCCCTATAAAATTACGTCAACATTTGATTACCCCCCCCCCTAAAAAAGGTGGCTTCCAAAATGTTTATGTGGCAAAATTAGTAGGAATATAGTTAGTTTAATTAAAATACTGAATGTTAAGCGAGTGTGCAACGCAGAACTACAAACGCTGCTTAATTTTCCTATTTATTAAGTAATTATATTAAATGTAAAAATGTAACATTGTTGACGTCAACTTTTCTTGACCTCCCCTTTTCCCCCTTGTCAACAATTGTCAAAAATTTTCTGAACCCCCCCTCCCCCCTATTTTGTTGCCGTAATTAATGGACAGCCCCTTAAGCAACAACAATGCCAGACACGTGTTTTTGTCGTGCTTTATGACGTATGTCAACCCATGTTCACATATTTTGTAACACTTCGCCCACGCGTGTCTTGTTTACCCCCCCCCCCAACTTCCCATCCCAAAAAAAAAAAATACACACAGATGTTCACTAATTGTATCATTCAAGGTCATACATTAGAATTAAGAAATGCCAAACCTATTGTTTCAAGGTCATATCTCTGATGTAGACGTGACCATTTCTGTGTACGGGTTTTTTTTTCCTTTTTCTTAAATCTTGTCTGATCTGGTAATAGAATTGGGTTATTTACTGATTTTTTTTTCTGCAACTCTGTTGTGAAAAAAAAAAACAACAATGTATCGGCAGCCAAAAAACGGCCGGTCCGATAGTTAACCCATAGTGCCAATATCGGTTCGACTATCGGTCGCTCCCTACAACAATCGGCCGATCCGATATTAACCGATAGTGCCAATATCGGTCCGATACCGATCCGATTATCGGTCGCTCCCTAGTAAAAACCATAAAGTTCCTAGTTTAAGTGCCTGACATGCTATGTATCTGTGTGACACTGTAAACATTGATGCTGAGATACCGCTGCGGTTGCGGGGAGGGCATACTCACTGGCTGTGAACTTGTAGCACCGCCTCCAACAGTGATGCATCTGACAGACCCCTGCGCGTCATGTTGGTTCTATTTTCTGCGCTTTTTTTTAAGGACGCGTCTTGGAAAAACAATCCCAACCGAATGACAAAAAGTTACAGTTCTTTGGTCTTGAAGATGTTCTCGCAGGATGGAATAGAATTTATTATTTGGGATGGAGGGAGGGGGGGTGGTGAGTGGTTTGAACACCAGTCAAGCATTAATAATGTTTGGTGCAGACTTTAGTTTGTATCAGTTTTCTGTCTTGCATTCTTAATTTCTGCACCTCTTGATATCGTTCATAGAGAGAGAAAGAGAGAGAGAGAGAGAGAGAGAGAGAGAGAGAGAGAGAATGCAAGGACTGAGTGATTGAGCCACATTGCATGAAGATAATTTGAATTCTGTGTTTCCCTCTAGCTGTGTGCACGTGCTTACACACACTTTAAAACATAGCACACACGTGTGTCGTGTAGTTGGCCTATGTACACGTGTGTCGTGTAGTTGACCTATATACACGTGTGTCGTGTAGTTGACCTATATTCACGTGTGTCTTGTAGTTGGCCTATATACACGTGTGTCTTGTAGTTGGCCTATATACACGTGTGTCTTGTAGTTGGCCTATATACACGTGTGTCTTGTAGTTGGCCTATATACACGTGTGTCTTGTAGTTGGCCTATATACACGTGTGTCTTGTAGTTGGCCTATATACACGTGCGTCGTGGAGTTGACCTATATACCGTTATGTTGCCCACTGAAATCGTAATCCTGTTCAAGGTAGTGCGCCCAGCCAATATCTTGAGACCACATACAGCCTTCAGGTAGCTAGAGAGAGCCTGCATTACTTCTGCTACTACAGTAACCTGCATTACTACTGTTACTACAGTAGCCTGCATTACTTCTGCTACTACAGTAGCCTGCATTACTTCTGTTACTACAGTAGCCTGCATTACTTCTGCTACTACAGTAGCCTGCATTACTTCTGCTACTACAGTAGCCTGCATTACTTCTGTTACTACAGTAGCCTGCATTACTACTGTTACTACAGTAGCCTGCATTACTTCTGTTACTACAGTAACCTGCATTACTTCTGTTACTACAGTAGCCTGCTAAAAGAGCCCCCCCCCCTTTCCAAAAGGGGCCAAGTTTGGTTGCATCCGAACAAGAATAAAAAAAAAGAAACATTTTGATAGTGAAGGGTCTCCCCCATCTGGACACAACGTTCCGGTTTCACCCCCCACCCCCTTAAGGCGGGCCGGTTTATGGTGCGTAAGTCCCTCCTCACCCAACCCTCACCCCCACAACCTTTATTTCTTTGAGATAACAACACAACCTATATAAGGAGAAACAAAATATGGTGATATTGGATTTTGGGGGAGGGGGGGTGTTTATAAAATATAAAACAAAAAAGGTTTTCCATTATTAGAATCAGACTCCCCCATGTGTGGCATTGGATGATGTTAAACTAGCGACATGTTCTCCTAAAATGTGACTTGTATATATATATAAAACACAATCATGGTGAATCTTTCCCTCGCTCTTTTGTAGTGGGGGCATATTTTTTTTTTTTTTTTTAAGTTTTCTTTTTTTCTTTAAAAGAAAAAACATATCGAGATAGACAGCCTTGGCCTTTCCCCATTATGTCTCAAACACACACAACCTCCCCCCGCCCCAGGCTTCAACAGTGTAGTGATCATGGATTAACTTTGTGTGTGTGTGTTGGGTGGGAGACTAGTTCCGGTGTTGGGGGGGGGAAGGGGTTTGTGGCAATGGACGTATACAGGTTTTCAGTGTGAATTTTTTTTTTTTTATTTACAGACTATCAATGCTTCAGTATACTCAGGCACGCCGAGAGGGGGGGGGGAGTGGAGTCAGGGTGGTCATTGCCCGACCATGTCAATTTTTTCACGACTTATTGTTTATTAAGGGGCCCGCAATGATGTCCTGCCCTGGGGCCCGTGTTGACTCTCGGCGCCACTGAGTATACTGTTGTAGCAGTACACCAGTGGTGCTGTTCTATCAAGTCCACGTTATCTGAACCTCTTCCCCACCCCCCTCACACTTTATGTTGAGCTTATTCAACAATGCTTTTATCTGTAATGCCCGGCGTTGTCCGGGACATTTAAGTGCTGTGTGACCCCCCCCCCCCCCAATCAATTTAACCTCTTTTTATTTTTTTAACCTACGATTAATGATTAATATATATATATATATAAGCGATTTTGGTTCTGCGTTAAATCGAAAGTAAATTAATTAACACAACAGTATTCCAGTTTAAAATGCAATCATGAAAAAAATCGGATCTACCCGAAAGAAAAAAAAAAAGCCTACCGATCAAGCCTAAGGGGATATAAATCTATGCAAAGGTTCTGCAGGGTACAGCTAGTACGAAATTATATATAAATTGTTCACAGAAGCCACAAATAATGTTTAATGAGCAGATGCTATAAAATCCTATATTATATTTTATTGAACAATTCTGCACATGCGGCTCTTTCGATGTCAAGTTGCGGCCTAATCAAATATCATAATATTGAAACAAAAATTTTAGTGGCTCTTTAAAAAAAAACTGAGAAAAATGCAAATTTAAACTTTTGGCTGTTCCGTCTTAAAAGGTTGCTGACCCCTGTGTTAAGGCATTCACAAATAAATGTATGGCGACAATAGAAACAAAATCGTTCCTTCGGTTGTATTGAAATATTTGTGTGCATTCAGCCAGACTAGAAGATATATGAGTATATCAAGTCTCAGCTGCTTAAAAAAAATAAATTACTTCCCCTGAATCAATTCTACTCTTTCAAATTTAAAATATAAAGACATCTAATTGATGTTACAAACTGTATTAAAGACATCATCCCGCGTTCAACACCCACCCCTTTTTCTGTCCGGGTTATATCAACCCCCACCCCCTTTTATCTCTAACCCAACCCTCCTCAGTGGCACAACCCTCCTCAGTGGCACAACCCTCCTCAGTCGTTGCGCCTTATCATATGGCACCGTTGGTCGGGACACCTGGACCCGAAACCAATGGCTCGTGACGGTCGGGACACGTCTCCGCTGGACAGCCATCTTTCCCCTTCCCCCATGAGGGGTCCACGTCATACGAGTCTGTTTGACTCCCGACTCAAAACTTCCTTTAGACTTATTTGTATACTTATGATTTGCATATTGTAACTTAGCGGCCCAGCTAAGAGTTCTTTTTAGAACTATATCTTTATATGTATCTGCTTTGAATAAAGTCTAAGTGTTGTTAATCGCACCCGACTTGTGTCGTTCTGTATTTATTCGTCACGTGGCTGTATGCAAATATGAATTATTGACCTCACGTATCCAGTTCAGAACTAGCTTCCCCACAGACAAACGACCATCGCAACACAGCCCTAAAGGCAAGATTGTGATAATTGAATTATAATGTTGTTGTTTTTTTTGTTGCATACAAATGATATTTTCTTTTAAAAGGTAAATGTTTGAATTAATTTTAGCTTGAAGTAATGAACAGTTCATTAGTTATATTAGCAGTTTATCCTAGTTTAAATTGAACAATGCATGACTTTAAAAATCCCATATGCGGCAATAACGTTTCAAACTATGAAGACTCATGTTTTGTTGTTATTTGAAAGCATTGATCTGCTGTAGAAATGTTACATCAATGTGTTGGCCTTCATACCAAGATAATTTCTCTCTCTCTTTTTTATTTTGTCGTTCTGTCACTCACTGTCATTACTTCCCCCCTCCCCTGGTCCCCATTGCCTCCCGGTCCATCCATCATCGGCCCTGTCTGAAGTCATGAATTCCTCATGGAGGATCAACTTGTTTTGTTTTTCATGACCTTGACTCTCATAAAACCCTCCCCCTCCTCCCCTTTATTCGCCCCCTTGAAAAAACAAATTCGGCTTTTTTTCACCAACCATGAAACTGAGGCCATTTAAAAAGCCCATGTTCTCCGTTGTACACTCATACCTCTGAGGCCATTTAAAAAGCCCATGTTCTCCGTTGTACACTCATACCTCTGAGGCCATTTAAAAAGCCCATGTTCTCCGTTGTACACTCATACCTCTGAGGCCATTTAAAAAGCCCATGTTCTCCGTTGTACACTCATACCTCTGAGGCCATTTAAAAAGCCCATGTTCTCCGTTGTACACTCATACCTCTGAGGCCATTTAAAAAGCCCATGTTCTCCGTTGTACACTCATACCTCTGAGGCCATTTAAAAAGCCCATGTTCTCCGTTGTACACTCATACCTCTGAGACCATTTAAAAAGCCCATGTTCTCCGTTGTACAACCATACCTCCAAGGCCGAATGTTTTTTTAACTCCGTAGAATTTGAAGTGGTTCTAGTTCTAGAAACACTTGTCTATATCATCGCACACTGAGAGCTGGGGACGGGGGATAGTCTTGTCGTTATGATTAGAACCCCTACCCCCGATCCTTTCTACCCCGACACCATTCCATTTTCCACAGACCCCATTCCGTTCTCCACAGACCCCATTCCATTTTGTCTCATACATCACAAATCACTCAGTTATCTGGATATCATGATGGTGTAATCTTGTCATAGAAACTGTTCATATTACAAGGTCACATCGTGTCACAACTCACATAAACCTCCCTCACCGTCCCATGGGTGGAAAGGGGGTGGGGGCGGTCCATGACCCCCGGAGGGGGGGGTCCATTTCAGTATCGATACTTATAAAATATGACATGAAGTCCCCAATATTTCTATGAAAGTATCTGCCTCAAGCCCTCCCCCCCCCCCATGAAACCTTTATAACGACCCTGTTATCATTATACAGTCTATGTATCCCCGACATCGATAAGAGAATGATCCAGTCTAAACTTTCATGCAGCACAGTTGTTTTTTAAACCCAGCGTACCGACACTACCACACCCCCGGGCCAACCAGGACACGTGATTGGCTATCATGTGACTTGATGAAAAGGAGGAGGAGGGAAGAGAGAAACCCCGAGGACATAGTGTTTTCCTCGTAACTGACCTACATAGAAAAATAAAAGGTTTCACTTACAGCACAATTACACCCCTCTCCTTTCTTCTCCATTTTAGTTCTATTGAACTTTTGTTTTTGTTCTTATTTACAGAAACATAATTCTCCGGTAAGAACAAAAATAGAATACTTCATTTATTTATTTATTTTTTAAAATGTATAAATGGAAGAAATGAAATCGAATCAATGTAAATGTATCACACAATTCATGCGCCATTCATGTTAGCTAATTTTAACACAACACTTTACCAAGACAGTTAACAAAAAAACTTCAGAGTTAGTTGGAATCTACCCCCCCACTCCCACACACACACACTGGTAGTGTCACGTGATAGAATGAAGAGAAAAAAACATGAAAACTTGTCTTTGGGGGGGGGGGCATTGATTTTCAAAAATTGTACATTGATGTATTGCTTTCTGAAAAGTAGAGCCCACCCCTTCCCCTCTCCCATTTGTCATAGGCCCCATATTTTCTGTCGGCGGACCTGGTGTCTCTTGGTTGAGTTGAGTACGCCCCGCCCCCTCACCGCACCCCATATTTCCTACCACTTATTACTAAACCTTGTCAAACTGACCATGACGTAACGCTTATAAAATAATGAATGTACTTCTAGAACTACGTATGAAACCATCGGATGCGATTTCCATGACTTCATGCGTATCATTTTCTGTTACAGTTCATCATTTCAGGTTTTGTCAGTTTTGATGTAAAAAATTTAATGATTCCCCCCCCCCCCCCTCTTTACCCAATCTTTCTGCTCTGCAGTTACCGAAGGCGTGGACTACCAGGAGCAGCACCGGCCCCTCATGATGGTGTTGTACTCGACCTCCCACGTGAAGTGGCGGGTGGACATTGACGGCATGAGCAGCCAGGATAAACACATGTTCACGGTGAGTGGTGTCCGTGTGTCCCCGTCGTCCATCGGCCGAAATCACGGGTATGATTGACAGGCTTGCCGCCTACACCCCCCTCTTCCCCCTCCCTGTTACTGACCACTGCAATGACCGTGAATTGAACAGACTACAGTCGGACTCATCACTTCAATGAACGTTGGCGTTAAATGTGTATTACGTCATATCACAGCACCCCCCCCCCGTCCTGTTGCTCTATGGTATCTACCCTTCTGCCATGTGATTGGTTATGACGCGATCAACTGCAATAGCTTGCGCAGCCACTGATCGCAGTGTCGTGTCCGTAGACATATCTTAGGGCCGTACTAAGGGATCGCCACCACCACCCCGCCCCGCCCCTCCCCCATCCTTCTTCTATTATTCATCTCCTAAATCTGGGGGGGGGGGGGCACTTCCATAAAACCTAGAGGGATGACGCAGCGCGTATGCCTCCGTCGTTCAGAACGTTGAGAATTGAATGTCTCCAGAATGTTGGAGAGACTGCCTGACACATCGCTGCTTCTATTCGGATCATGCATGCATTACGGGCTAGATTGTTGGAAGAAACTACAGAGAGAGAGAGAGGGATAGATAGATAGATTTAGAGTTGATATAATGGGCCCCCTCTTCTCTCTCAAACTCCTCCTCTCCGTTTCCACTACTCCACCTAACCCCATGCATCCCACCAGATCTCGAGCTAAGCCAAACGGCCTGGAGATGAGAAGAGATGGCGGCGGGGGGGGGGGGGGGGTAGGAAGAAGAAAACAATCATCACAAAACGGCCTTGTCATTTGATAACTAGGTCATGGACGTTTGTTAAGGACGATTGGGGGTGGAGGGGAGGGGAGGGTGTTGCTGGTGGGGCTATTCGCGCACACATAACCCTGGCGCCCGGTCAATAAATTGTGTGATTCGGCGTGCATGGGCGCCAGTCAACAGTGGCGATAGTTTTTTAACTGCCTTAAAATTCATACAACACATTCCCAAATATGTCAGTCCGTTTCCCGTCCTAGTGGCTCCTGGCACTACTCTCTAAAATCTAAATTCTATTTGGCGTCTTGACAAATTCAAACATATAAAGTTCATCGTATGACTGAGTTTAAAGTGCACACAACCCAGTTAGAGGCGAGGGGGAAAAAAATAACAACTGGCTACTAGCGGGTAGAGAACCCACCAACTTGTAGGGCCAGCGCCAGATATTGATACGAGAGGTTCCCAAACGTGTGCCTTGTTCCTATACAATGTGTGTGTTGGTCACTTGATGGAGATGATGAGCACGTTTTGTTTTGGTGTGTTTGTGTCTGTGTGTTGCCCATGTTTTACTCCCTCTGTGTGTTTGTGTCTGTATATTGCCCATGTTTTACTCCCTCTGTGTGTTTGTGTGTTGCCCATGTTTTACTCCCTCTGTGTGTTGCCCATGTTTTACTCCCTCTCTGTGTTTGTGTGTATGTGTGTTGCCCATGTTTTACTCCCTCTCTGTGTTTGTGTGTTGCCCATGTTTTACTCCCTCTGTGTGTTTGTGTGTGTGTTGCCCATGTTTTACTCCCTCCCTGTGTTTGTGTCTGTGTGTTGCCCATGTTTTACTCCCTCCCTGTGTTTGTGTGTGTGTGTGTTGCCCATGTTTTACTCCCTCCCTGTGTTTGTGTGTGTGTGTTGCCCATGTTTTACTCCCTCCCTGTGTTTGTGTGTGTGTGTTGCCCATGTTTTACTCCCTCCCTGTGTTTGTGTGTGTGTGTTGCCCATGTTTTACTCCCTCCCTGTGTTTGTGTCTTTTATAATCGACTCAACCCGCCAATCATTTCCCCCTCATTCCTCTTTATGTCCCACATCCCCTCTCTAACTCCCCGTCCCCCTTACTTTCACACGCCCTCTCCTTTTTTTTATCTCTCTCTCTCTCTCTCCCTCTCTCTCTCTCTCACACTTTTTTCTCCCTCAACCACCATCTCTAACTCTCTCTCTCATCTCCCCCCCCCCTCCCACTGTAGACCTTCTTCAATTCTTCGCGCCTATGCGTGTACACCCAACACTGTTTTTTGTGATTTCGCATCTGCCCAACACTGACACACGAACCTCACATTTACAGGCACACACACACTCACACACACACACACAGACACACACACCTTTTAGTTTCCATACAAACTGTGGCCCGGTCCTAATGATGTGCAGAAACCACTTTTCATCCTCCGATACGACCTTCACCTTCTTTCGAAACCCCCTTTCCCCCGGCCCTCCCAAGCATTTAATTTTGCACGGCCTCATCTTCCTGCCAACACTCATCTTCTTTCCCCTACCCCCACATTCATCTCCCATTCACCATCCCCCCCCTCTCTCTCTATCTCTATCTCCATCTTCCTCTCCGTTTTTCTCCTTTCTAAATTATGAACCAGTGGTCCCCTACACTTGTCTCTATGTGTACGTGTGTGTCTTTTCTATGTGCAAGTGTGTTTTTCGATTTCCGTGTGCGTGTGTGTGTTTTGATCTCCTAGTGCGTGTGTGTTTTTCAGTGTTACCCCCCCCCCCCTTAACCCCCACCAGCCTATAAGTGCTATCTATGTAGTTGCATTTGAGAACATTTTTTTATGTGTTGTTATTAGGATAACTGTACACATTGAATACTGATGCATCTCATCATTACCCGGCGCCATTCATAATGTCAACACACAAACAACAAATACCATAGCACCAAATAATAAAATGTATCTAGTCAACTTGCTGCACCAGTCAGTGCCCCCCCCCCCCGCCCGCATACCGGCCCTCAGATTATAAGACTGTTCCATATGTGACTTGCCGAGCACATGCAGTGATGCCCCCCCCCCCCGTCGTGTGATGCAACCCATGGCTTCCACACTATCGGGCCGGCTGGTGTGTGGAATATACCCCTCCCCTCCCCCACCCACCCACTAATGTTAATGAAACATCAGAGGCGTAGCGAGGGGTGGGCAAGGCAACTCGCGCCCGGGGCATTTTACCTTTTTATTGCCTTTTTAGCGCCCCCCATTCGAAAACCATATAATATATGTAAAATATACCATTTGGCGCCCCTGAACCTCGGTGCCCGGGGACATATGTACCCCCCGCCCCTCCCTAGCTACGCCTATGTGAAACATTGCCATTCAGTGATTAAAAATGCACACCCCCCCCCCCAAACTGTTAAAGTACCTCGCTCCCTTTCCCCCCATTCAGAAGTGCAGGAAGGCGAGAGTTCGAAACTAAACAAAACCTGGGAGTATTCTAAACCACAAAAGACTGCAATAGAGATGTTTGTTTGTTTGTATGCAGCAGTAAATGTGTGTGAGTAGATGTTTTGTTAACTGTGCGACACTTGCTGGTATCGATTATCCATTTCGTCAAACGTAGGCTGATTTAGCTTTTTTTTTTTTTACAAATTGTTATCCCAAAAAAAAGAGACAATTTGAGAGGGGCATAGATTTGAAATTTTGATTTTCTGACCTGTACACAGGGATTGCCCATAGCTTGGCACCCCCGTCCCCATACTGCCCTTCCCCCCACCCACCTTTTTTGTTTTACATTTTTTTATCTTTGTATATGTTAACTATGTTAAATGGATTTATTTCTCCATTCTTGGAGCCTGACACACTTGATCTTTCTATGCCAGTGGTGGCGAACCTATGGCACGCAGAGCCTCATCAGTTGCCACGCGACTAAAATATCACTTCCTTTTAATTTTAATTGGAATGTTGGCACTTTGCTATAAATAGGTTATTTTTTTTTTTGTGGGGTTGAATTTTGGGCACGCGGCCCAAAAAAGGTGCGCCACAACTGGTTGTCCTATAAAGCTTTGCATGATGCTTATAACCCGCCGTGGCGCCTCCTAGCGCATTGCTGCAGGTCGGGGGCGTCGTGTACGGTACTGTGCGGGACAAAACCTCCAGCGGACAAAACCTCCAGCGAACAAAACCTCCAGCGGAGAAATCTTGTGAGAGATGAAGATTCCGAGTGGTGTCTTTGTCATCCACGCGTTTTCTTTGAAAATTAGAAAGTTCATCTTCACGCTAGGTAGTTACAAAATAATTTTGACGCTGGTTGGAATTATTATTTCATTTTGGTCATTACAAACACACGTGTGTGTAAACTATTTGGTGAATCGGAGTTTGTTTAGTACCGCCTGGCGGGCAGTGAAGTTGACCACATTAAGTAAACACGACACATTCTGAATGGCATCAGGTCGGCATCGAAACAAAATAAAATACTCTTCTGCTGAAATAAATATGTCATCTTACTCATCTATCTATCTATCTATCTATCTATCTATCTATCTATCTATCTATCTATCTATCTATCTATCTATCTATCTATCTATCTATCTATCTATCTATCTATCTATCTATCTATCTATCTATCTGTCTGTCTGTCTGTCTGTCTGTCTGTCTGTCTGTCTGTCTGTCTGTCTGTCTGTCTGTCTGTCTGTCTGTCTGTCTGTCTGTCTGTCTGTCTGTCTGTCTGTCTGTCTGTCTGTCTGTCTGTCTGTCTGTCTGTCTGTCTGTCTGTCTGTCTGTCTGTCTGTCTGTCTGTCTGTCTGTCTGTCTGTCTGTCTGTCTGTCTGTCTGTCTGTCTATCTATCTATCTGCTTGTCTGTCTGCCTGCCTGTTTTTCTGTCTGTATGTCTCTGTCTATATATATATATATATATATATATATATATATATATATATATATACATATACACACACACACTCGTCATTGCCTGTTCATATAGTATTCATCAGTATTTATAATTATAACCTATATATATAATTCTTAACCGTTTAAATGAATGTATGCCTGTACCATTGTATGCGCGTATATCTATGGCCAGATTCCTTTGTGGGACATGAAGTCTTTAACAAATTCACTCGTTGAAAACCAATCGTCTTGGCATGTCGTAACGGTCCTAATGGTTGTGGGGTGAAACTTGGTATCGTCGATGGCGTATCGATACACTCTGAGTGACAACACACGAGTTAACGCAATCAATACATACAATGTTTATTGTAAGTCTTCATTGATGTTATAAAATTGAATGCCGAATCTTATCTAATAATAAGACTATCTCTTTAACTAATCTTTCTATCAAAACCCATCTCTCTTGCTCTTGCTTCAACTGATCTCTACACCAGTGCTTCTCAAACTTTTTGAAGTCACGGCCCCCTTGGAACGCCAATCAATATGTCGCGCCCCCCCTATTTTTTTTTTGGTTCAGATTGCTTAAATTTATAATTTTAAACTTCTATATGCAAACTTTTACTAGTCAATACATGCTTTTTCTAATGTTAACAATGAAAGCGTGAAAGGATGCAACATATAAAATAAACTAGATTTTATTTTAAACATATATTTATACTATTTACATACAATACATTAGGTTAATTATATTTTATGTGTCGCATTTTTCGAAATTCCACGGCCCTCCTCCGGACAGTCCACGGCCCCCTAGGGGCCGCGGCCCACCACTTTGAGAAGCACTGGTTTACACTAATCTTGATGACGATACACGTGTGTCTTGGTCATCATATTTCTTTAATCTCATTGGAAGACCAATTCGGAACACTGTATGTCTCAACAAGACTCATTATATTTATATGTATCCATTGGGTTCTTCCTACGAGAGAGGTACCTAAATAATAAAAGTGTACCACTATGTGTATTACTGTATGTTTATAAAATAATACATGCGCACCAATATGTGTATTTACTGTATGTTTATTAAAATAATACATGCGCACCAATATGTGTATTTACTGTATGTTTATTAAAATAATACATGCGCACCAATATTTGTATTTACTGTATGTTTATTAATAAGCCATCGAATCGTGACACTTGGTGGTCTGCTAAATGTGCCTGCAATAGAATCACCTCTCTTATCAAGACGTTGAAAACAGATATCCTTACGGATGGTGTCATTGACACTTTCACACCGGTGTGTGTGTGGTGTGTGTGTGGTATGTGTGTGTGTGGTATGTGTGCGTGTGGTATGTGTGTGGTGTGTGTGTATAGTTTTGATGTGTGCGGCTGTCTCAACATCTCACCCCGCCATTCACTCACTGAGTGGGTTTGCGTCATTTACCTCAGCGTCCGGTGCATTATCTCCATGTAATTTGACCCTATGACTTATCCTCCCACAAACACACACATTTCGAATAGTTTACAACCCATTTAACTCCTGCAATACCTCTATCCCCCACCCCCTCCATACTTCTGTGTCACCTGTAATTAAAGCCCTACCTCCACAACGATGCCAAAATGTGTTCCCCCCCCCCCTTTCGCCTCTCCATTTCGTTCTTTTCTTTAAGAATTATTTTCCTTGGCCTTGAGTTTAATGCACGTAAGGTGGAAAGGTGGGAGGGGGGGTAGAGAGAGAGACAAGAGGATGGACGTGGATCAACCTTCACAGACAGGGGTTCTCAAAGAATTGAGTGTATTACAACAATAGCAGCAACAACAAATATATTACAACACTAACAGCAACAACAAATATATTACAACACTAACAGCAACAACAAATATATTACAACACTAACAGCAACAACAAATATATTACAACACTAACAGCAACAACAAATATATTACAACACTAACAGCAACAACAAATATATTACAACAATAACAGCAACAACAAATAACCTCAAATTGAACAATCACAGAACGCAACCTGGTCAGCCTCCATTTCAAATATAACACCCTTTTCTTTTTTTTAAAGGTTTTTTTTTTTGGGGGGGGGGGGTTAAATTAGGCTTTTAGAAAGTAGCACCAGTGTTAACGTGAATGTAAAAAAGGTTATTGCGTTAAAATGATCCCCAGCTTCAGTCAGCTCACAAATACCGATTTATCGTAGATCATCCATCATCTGGAATCTAATTTCTTAAAAATCTATAGAAAATAAAACATATGAAACAGCAGTTATTTCTCCGCTAATAACGCCTATTGTTACATACAAGCTGTAAGGGGAAAGAAGAAAGAAACTGATAAACGAAAGCTAGCGATAGTCGAATTCAATGTACTGTGCCTACACTACACTACACACTACAGACGTCCACAGAGTGTGTCAACATTTTGAACTTTGGGTGGCCCCCATCTTGGGGGGGGGGGGCAGCCGTCTTCAGATGGGCCCTATAGTCTGGTCTTTCGATAGTTCTTCTCCGTGTTTGTTTTTCTGCCTCCCCTGTTATGGCAATCGTTTAGTTCTTTTCTCCCACAATTCAATGTTACTAAAACTTATCAGTAAATAAGTCAGTAATACCTTTGTCACTTGAGAATAACCTGTACATGCCGCCTTTTACAAAGATATAATTACGAAATGTCGATGTCACGTGATCTCTTACATCGTTTAACGATTCGACGTTTGCTGGTATGTGTGTGTGTGTGTGTATGTGGGTGTCTTTGTCCCCCCCCCCCTCCATTGGACGTGTAGAAAATATAACAACACGGCTTTTATTTGTACTGATGGAGACTGGGAGAGAGAGGGGGGGGATGGTGGAATGTAGGTCTTAAACCTGTGGCATCGCTCACCTTAGAACTGTTTTGGGGTGGGGGGGAAGCTGTAGAGAGGGAGGAGGAGGAATGTTGTATTTAATGGCTGGTGGAAATTTGCCAAAAATAAAAACAACTTGTAGAGGTTAGTCGGTTTTTTTTCAGGGGGGGGGGGGGAGAGGGTTGTGGGTAACGTACATCCATACTTCAGGTATATCGTCATGGCTAATAACTCTTACAGCAAACTTGTACACTCTGAATGAAATAACGTGTATGTATATACGTATGTATGTGTGTGTGTGTGTGTGTGTGTATTGTGTGCGTGGTCTGTCACGTAAAGAGAGCATGCACAGCTAGATAGACATCTAACTGGACTGATAGACGGGCACACACACTTCAAACAAGACCACTAGTTTGATATGTCATATTTGGCACATATATATATATATATATATATCTAGGATAAATACACAAGTAGCTATATGATACGTCAAGAAATCTATGGTGTATGTCAATCTGAGAGATCTAGCTAATGTTGGCAAATATATCTCAGATAGATAGATCTCAGATAGATGGACCTCAGATAGATAGATGGATGCAATGACCGTATCACGTGACAGACACAAACACCAGGACCGTTGATCAGTAAAAGAGTTGTTGTTTTCTGAAAGTTTCGCTTGTCTGTAAATGTTCACCACCTCAAGAAGAGTTAACGCCCTTGCCACTCATCTCTGCGGTGACGCCCACGACTTCAACATTTCTACTTTGTTTTGTTTTTTTTTTTCCTTCATCTTGTGTAATGTTTAGCTATGTAAGTAGTTTATTGACGTTATCCACAAATCTAATCTCCCCTGCCCCCTTCCCTCACCCCCCCCCCACTCTATGTAGAGACTTACACCTTTTTTTTTTTCAAATTTACCTCGGCACCTACCATCTCCCCTCCTCCCAGTTTTTACCTCTTCACTGCATTCCTCAAGGGAATACGTTTTCCTCTTTCCCCCCTGCCCTCATTTTCATGTTTACTCATGAGTCATATGGTCAGGAATAACTCATCGACCTTAAAGTACTCACTCTTTGGCCTGACCGACATTTTCGCGCATTCATATTTATTTATTTATGTTTCAAAGAGTAACCATTGCTCTGTCATGGTTTGTTTTTATCCTGTTCAAAGAGTTGTAGCAGCGCACGAATGTTGCACAGTTCTCTTTCAAGTTATCACTGTTCTCAGTATATTGACGTCTATACGTTCACAAAATATTGACGCCTCACTGTTCTCAATGCACTGACGCCTCAGCGATCTCAGTGCATTGGCGCCTCATTATATTCATGCCTCACTGAATGAAAACCCATTAGCTCCATGTCAGCCCCCCCCCCCCCCCTCGATTGTTGTAGTTTACAGCTCGTAAGGAAGCCTCATGGTCGTCACATTTTTGAAGCCTCAATCGTCTCACGTTCCATTTTGTTATCCATGTATCGAAACCCTTTAAGCGAGCATTTTTTTTTTCTGTGTACTATCCATACACCAGACGCGGTATACACATAGAGAGAATGTATTCTGTGGTCCACACCTTTACGCTCGCTGCTTTTGTTGTTACTTGTTTTGTTGTTTTTTAGAGCATTTTCGAAAAAAAATGCTCTATTGTCCCCGTTTTGTCTGTCTGTCTGTTCGTCATCACCCTAGATCTCAACAACCATAAGTCCTAGACCCATGATGTATATATCATTTTGTAGGTCTTGGCCTGCCAAGAAATGACTTTTTTCCATTTCGCGATCTGACCTCTGAGGGCCGTAAAAGGGGGCTTATAAAGTACCGTTTTTACTATATAAGCTATATTAATAAAGGAGCGCCCTATATGTCAGCAACCATAGGTCCTAGACCCATGATGTATATATCATTTTGTAGGTCTTGGCCTGCCATGTGTACATCAAAAGTTCACTTCGCGATAGGACCTCTGATGGCCGGGCTTCAGGGCTCCTAAGGGGCTTATATATTATATATATGGCCCCATTCTACATCTTTTACGTTCGATAACCCATTCATTTGGTGCGAAATACTGCAGCACGTAGTTTCACCAAGATTTATTAAGAAACTCATCAAATGAAATAGTAAGCTTGTGTTCTGAGATTAATTGAAAGTATCAGAGCTATGCAACAATTGACGGAGTTTTCGTACGATTAAATGACTACAATTTCGAATGTTTTCAATTATGAGTCCTATTTCAGTAACCACAAACCACTTGTAGTTAGATTTAAGAGAAAATTATTTTATTTCAAATATGAAGAAACGTCTTTATAATATTTTTTTTTACAGATATATGCCTTACAAAATTGAATTTATAAACATTTCCAAAATTTACAAATATTTACTGAAAGCTAACAAACGTACTGATACATAACATGAAAATGCGCTAACACGTCCTGTGTCCAGAATGGAACAGGCTTAATTGCTTGTTTTAAATTTACCTTACATTTTGTTTACATCCCCTATTCATACAACGACACTTGCTGCGTCGGTGATGTGTAGTCGCACATGCTTACTTGTC
This sequence comes from Bulinus truncatus, assembly GCA_021962125.1. Taxonomy (NCBI): domain Eukaryota; kingdom Metazoa; phylum Mollusca; class Gastropoda; family Planorbidae; genus Bulinus; species Bulinus truncatus. Next base: position 2,388,615 of record JAGDYQ010000090.1, on the reverse strand, counting down.
TGTCTTACCTTTACACTTATAAGTGTAACCGAATGTGTGTTGACTGACACTCACTCAAACACTACAGACCAACTCGCTCACTCAAACACCACAGACCAACTCGCTCACTCAAACACCAGAGACCAACTCGCTCACTCTAACACCACAGATCAACTCGCTCGCTCAAACACCACAGACCGACTCGCTCAAACACTACAGACCAACTCGCTCACTCAAACACCACAGACCAACTCGCTCACTCAAACACCACAGACCAACTTGCTCACTCAAACACCACAGACCGACTCACTCAAACACCGCAGACCAACTCGCTCACTCAAACACCGCAGATCAACTTGCTCACTCAAACACCACAGACCAACTCGCTCACTCAAACACCACAGACCGACTCACTCAAACACCACAGATCAACTCGCTCACTCAAACACCACAGACCGACTCACTCAAAAACCACAGATCAACTCGCTCACTCAAACACCACAGACCAACTTGCTCACTCAAACACCACAGACCGACTCACTCAAACACCACAGACCGACTCACTCAAACACCACAGATCAACTCGCTCACTCAAACACCACAGACCAACTTGCTCACTCAAACACCACAGACCGACTCACTCAAACACCACATACCGACTCACTCAAACACCACAGATCAACTCGCTCACTCAAACACCACAGACCGACTCACTCAAACACCACAGATCAACTCGCTCACTCAAACACCACAGACCAACTTGCTCACTCAAACACCACAGATCGACTCACTCAAACACCACAGACCGACTCACTCAAACACCGCAGACCAACTCGCTCACTCAAACACCACAGATCAACTCGCTCACTCAAACACCACAGACCGACTCACTCAAACACCGCAGACCAACTCGCTCAAACACCACAGACCAACTCGCTCACTCAAACACCACAGACCGACTCATTCAAACACCACAGATCAACTCGCTCACTCAAATACCACAGACCAACTTGCTCACTCAAACACCACAGACCAACTCGCTCACTCAAACACCACAGACCGACTCACTCAAACACCACAGATCAACTCGCTCACTCAAACACCACAGACCGACTCACTCAAACACCACAGACCGACTCACTCAAACACCACAGATCAACTCGCTCACTCAAACACCACAGACCAACTTGCTCACTCAAACACCACAGACCGACTCACTCAAACACCACAGAACGACTCACTCAAACACCACAGATCAACTCGCTCACTCAAACACCACAGACCAACTTGCTCACTCAAACACCACACATCAACTCGCTCACTCAAACACCACAGACCGACTCACTCAAACACCGCAGACCAACTCGCTTACTTAAACACCGCAGACCAACTCGCTCACTCAAACACCACAGACCGACTCACTCAAACACCACAGATCAACTCGCTCACTCAAACACCACAGACCGACTCACTCAAACACCACAGATCAACTCGCTCACTCAAACACCACAGACCAACTTGCTCACTCAAACACCACAGACCGACTCACTCAAACACCACAGACCGACTCACTCAAACACCGCAGACCAACTCGCTCACTCAAACACCACATACCAACTTGCTCACTCAAACACCACAGACCAACTCGCTCAAACACCACAGACCGACTCACTCAAACACCACAGACCAACTCGCTCACTCAAACACCACAGACCGACTCACTCAAACACCACAGATCAACTCGCTCACTCAAACACCACAGACCGACTCACTCAAACACCGCAGACCAACTCGCTCACTCAAACACCGCAGATCAACTCGCTCACTCAAACACCACAGACCAACTTGCTCACTCAAACACCACAGACCGACTCACTCAAACACCACAGATCAACTCGCTCACTCAAACACCACAGACCAACTTGCTCACTCAAACACCACAGATCAACTCGCTCACTCAAACACCACAGACCGACTCACTCAAACACCGCAGACCAACTCGCTTACTCAAACACCGCAGACCAACTCGCTCACTCAAACACCACAGACCGACTCACTCAAACACCACAGATCAACTCGCTCACTCAAACACCACAGACCGACTCACTCAAACACCACAGATCAACTCGCTCACTCAAACACCACAGACCAACTTGCTCACTCCAACACCACAGACCGACTCACTCAAACACCACAGACCGACTCACTCAAACACCGCAGACCAACTCGCTTACTCAAACACCACATACCAACTTGCTCACTCAAACACCACAGACCAACTCGCTCAAACACCACAGACCGACTCACTCAAACACCACAGACCAACTCGCTCACTCAAACACCACAGACCGACTCACTCAAACACCACAGATCAACTCGCTCACTCAAACACCGCAGACCGACTCACTCAAACACCGCAGACCAACTCGCTCACTCAAACACCACATACCAACTTGCTCACTCAAACACCACAGACCAACTCGCTCAAACACCACAGACCGACTCACTCAAACACCACAGACCAACTCGCTCACTCAAACACCACAGACCGACTCACTCAAACACCACAGATCAACTCGCTCACTCAAACACCACAGACCGACTCACTCAAACACCGCAGACCAACTCGCTCACTCAAACACCGCAGATCAACTCGCTCACTCAAACACCACAGACCAACTCACTCAAACACCGCAGACCAACTCGCTTACTCAAACACCGCAGACCAACTCGCTCACTCAAACACCACAGACCGACTCACTCAAACACCACAGATCAACTCGCTCACTCAAACACCACAGACCGACTCACTCAAACACCACAGATCAACTCGCTCACTCAAACACCACAGACCAACTTGCTCACTCCAACACCACAGACCGACTCACTCAAACACCACAGACCGACTCACTCAAACACCGCAGACCAACTCGCTTACTCAAACACCACATACCAACTTGCTCACTCAAACACCACAAACCAACTCGCTCAAACACCACAGACCGACTCACTCAAACACCACAGACCAACTCGCTCACTCAAACACCACAGACCGACTCACTCAAACACCGCAGACCGACTCACTCAAACACCGCAGACCAACTCGCTCACTCAAACACCACATACCAACTTGCTCACTCAAACACCACAGACCAACTCGCTCAAACACCACAGACCGACTCACTCAAACACCACAGACCAACTCGCTCACTCAAACACCACAGACCGACTCACTCAAACACCACAGATCAACTCGCTCACGCAAACACCACAGACCGACTCACTCAAACACCGCAGACCAACTCGCTCACTCAAACACCGCAGATCAACTCGCTCACTCAAACACCACAGACCAACTTGCTCACTCAAACACCACAGACCAACTTGCTCACTCAAACACCACAGACCGACTCACTCAAACACCACAGATCAACTCGCTCACTCAAACACCACAGACCAACTTGCTCACTCAAACACCACAGACCGACTCACTCAAACACCACAGACCGACTCACTCAAACACCACAGACCGACTCACTCAAACACCGCAGACCAACTCGCTCACTCAAACACCGCAGACCAACTTGCTCACTCAAACAGTACAGACCAAGTCGCTCACTCAAACACCACAGACCAACTCGCTCACTCAAACACTACAGACCAACTCGCTCACGTTATTCGTGGCACGACCATCTGTGTAAAGTGCGCAAAAAAAAAATATGTGCATAGCGTTCGAATTCCAAGTCAAAGTCGGTTTATTTTTTTTTTTTTGAAAATTCTAACAAAATAGTTGCTCGGATACTAAAATGTTTGAGTCGTAAATCATTCGGATTTTGATTATTTCGGTGTATTTCATAATGATGTTTTTTTTTCTCCCTAGATCTTGTTTTTTTTTTCTTTAGACCTGTGTTTTTTTAAAAAAAACAATACCATTGGGCATCTCGAGTTTCTAACACGGACATGTACAACTTCATCTTATTGCTCGCATTAACGGCTGCTTCACTGTACATCGCCAGGTGATTTTGACCCAATCAGGGCCAAAAAAAATCTAGAAGAAAACAGCGAAAAAAACAAAAGTGAAACTTTACTTGTGATCATTATAAATGTCATCTTTTAAACACTGAAACTATGAACTCGCCAAAAATCCGCCCATGAACTAAAACTCCTCAAGACCTTAAAAAAAAACACACACACCGCCGAAATGTGTGTGTGTGGGGGGGAACCCGCCAATCTGGCAACACTGGCTCACTCTTCACCTGTAAACACACTTTCCAATCATTACCCTCCCCCTTCCTCCCATTTCCCCAGCATCTAAGCATCCCCACCCTATTCTATCCTTCGCTTCTCCCCCCTCCACGTATTACAAAACATACCTCCCTCCCTCCCCCTGTGTTATAATCCCCCCCTTCACCCCCCTTCTTTCACCTCTACCTCCCCAACACGCTGGTAAAAAAAAAAACCTGGAGTGAGTGAAAAGCAGATGTGTGGACCTGGTAAAAGTTTCGAACGATCGGCCTGTACCCTGTGACCTCTCTGTGGTTGCACGGAATTTGTGTTTGTGTGTGGAAAGTGGGGAAGGGGGAGGGTGTAGATACCTTGGGTGTCCCAGCTCCCCTACCCCCCTCCACCCCCCCTCCCCCCCAACTCTGATGTACCGCTATTGTTTTGTAATTAGTCCGCGATCCATGCCAACTCTGAAGACGCCAAGTTTTCAAAAAAAAAAAAAAATGCCCTACCGTGGCGTTGCAACTGTGTACCGTGTGTCTAGAAATAACCGACACGTTCTACTTGTACCCTGTATTCTCAAACATTTTTCGCGACACCCCAAAAAGGGCTGCTAAGTAAGTTTTAAGTTCTTAAAATTCTTTGTTGTTTTAAAGGGAAAAAAAAAATGTGTCTCTGCGTACCTCTCTGCATACACTTTCCCCGTTATCCTTGGGGGGTACGCGCACCACCGGTTGAGAACCTACAATATAAAAGATATGCCCTTCCTTTTCACTGACATAAACAATTCATGAAAACGGGTGTTTACGATACTAAAATGTGTTTTAAAAAAACCGGTTTTAACCGAAATAAGATGAGTAAATTAGTCGCAGACTTTCAGCAACACACAACATTGAACTTTAAAGGCTTTGGACTCTCGATCGCGTCGATTTAATTTTCACCCCAAAAAAAAAAAAAGTTCTGGAACACAACTTGAAAGTAAAACACTTCACCCTCTGGGATATAAATATTATACATACAAAAACAAAGTTATATCAAAAACATAATACCGGTTATAGTGTTAATGCATGAATGCATTTCTTCAGAAGCGTTATTTCGCTACCGAAACGGCATTTCAATACCATTACTGTGGTGTGCAGTTATGGGACAAACGGGGTTTTTTTTCTTAATATATCATTCGGTGTAATACCGTTACTGAGCGTTCTTCTGTGAGAAACGTTATTTTCTTACCTAATATTTTGTGTTTTACCCTCATGTGTTTAAGCATGGGTCTATCCCCACAAACCATAAGATACCTCGAGCGAGGGAAGGGGGGGGGGGCGTTAAAGTTTTGTAAATACCTCGGTAACAAACTCCTCCCCCGCCTCTCCGGGCCGTTCCCTCCCCCTTTATGTGCACCCCCCCCCCATATGTTTAAAAACACGTTAGATAGTTTTTAGTCATCGTACATAACAGTGTGAGCGCTGCCACCATCTGTGCTGAGTGTAAACAAACGGATACCAGTGACCTACTTACAAGATGTAGCACGATATCCCACCCCACACCTCATGCCCCACCCCCCTTTCACCACATCGACGCGGGGCAGAGGTGGGGTGGAGGCAGTAAGATAAGCTGATTTACAAATGGACATTATTGATCTAGGTAAGTTCAACCATCTTCCGTAGCTTCAACAAAAACTAGTAATAACCGTTTAGGTACAGCCCCCCCCCCCTCACCCCCGAAAACATGTCGGCTGTCAGGGCCAGTGGCTCAAAGAGTTGTGGGTCGGGATTTACTGCTCTCACCTCTCCGTATTGTGGAAAACTGAAAAGTTAATAATTCTGCTTAATAACACGACTCTGTTATGCTATAAACCAGGCCCGTAGCGTGCGGGGGGGGGCGGGGCCAGGGGCTCCGCCCCCCTGCGTTTTGTCTGGCCCCCTCTGCTTATTTGCTCTACTTAGTAACATGTATTACCAGCCCCCCCCCCCTGCTGTAGAATGCCTGGCCCCTGCTGTAGAATGTCTGGCCCCTGCTACTGGGCTGCTATATACTCTGGTCACATGACGCTGTTATACTCTGGTCACAGTTCTTCAGGCGTTTCGCGAAAACAGCTATCTTGGTAGCACGCGAAGCATAGCAGTTTGAAAATCACTGGGCTCATTCTCCTTTTCTCTCTCCTTTTGTCCCTTTCTCCTTTTCTCCCTCTCTCCTTTTCTCTCCTTTTCTCTCTCTCCTTTTCTCTCTTTCCTTTTCTCTCCTTTTCTCTCTCTCCTTTTCTCTCTCTTTTTCTCTCTCTTCTTTTGTCTCTCTCCTTTTCTCTATCTCTCTCCTTTTCTCTCTCTCCTTTTTCTCTCCTTTTCTCCCTCTCTCCTTTTCTCAATCCTTTCTCTCTTTTACCCCCTCTCTCCTTTTCTCAATCCTTTCTCTCTTTTACCCCCTCTCTCCTTTTCTCAATCCTTTCTCTCTTTTACCCCCTCTCTCCTTTTCTCAATCCTTTCTCTCTTTTACCCCCTCTCTCCTTTTCTCAATCCTTTCTCTCTTTTACCCCCTCTCTCCTTTTCTCAATCCTTTCTCTCTTTTACCCCCCTCTATCCTTTTCTCAATCCTTTCTCTCTTTTACCCCCTCTCTCCTTTTCTCAATCCTTTCTCTCTTTTACCCCCTCTCTCCTTTTCTCAATCCTTTCTCTCTTTTTACCCCCTCTCTCCTTTTCTCAATCCTTTCTCTCTTTTACCCCCTCTCTCCTTTTCTCAATCCTTTCTCTCTTTTACCCCCTCTCTCCTTTTCTCAATCCTTTCTCTCTTTTACCCCTCTCTCTCCTTTTCTCAATCCTTTCTCTCTTTTACCCCCTCTCTCCTTTTCTCAATCCTTTCTCTCTTTTACCCCCTCTCTCCTTTTCTCAATCCTTTCTCTCTTTTACCCCCTCTCTCCTTTTCTCAATCCTTTCTCTCTTTTACCCCCTCTCTCCTTTTCTCAATCCTTTCTCTCTTTTACCCCCTCTCTCCTTTTCTCAATCCTTTCTCTCTTTTACCCCCTCTCTCCTTTTCTCAATCCTTTCTCTCTTTTACCCCCTCTCTCCTTTTCTCAATCCTTTCTCTCTTTTACCCCCTCTCTCCTTTTCTCAATCCTTTCTCTCTTTTACCCCCTCTCTCCTTTTCTCAATCCTTTGTCTCTTTTACCCCCTCTCTCCTTTTCTCAATCCTTTCTCTCTTTTACCCCCTCTCTCCTTTTCTCAATCCTTTCTCTCTTTTACCCCCTCTCTCCTTTTCTCAATCCTTTCTCTCTTTTACCCCCTCTCTCCTTTTCTCAATCCTTTCTCTCTTTTACGCCCTCTCTCCTTTTTCTCTCTTTTTCTCCCTCTCCCCCCATTCTCTATCTTCCCTTACAAACATACGTTAAACATATACCATGTTCTTGAAGTTTATACTTGTGTGTATTAACCATCCTCGCTTGTTGTATCCAGCAAGCTCATGACATCGTATTACATATTTCGCTCGGCTTTTTTTTTGGTCTCTTCTAAAATTAGCGTGTGTGTAAAAACTTTCAGTAGAAGGCCATCTTTGTAGACCGGAAGTCCACACGGGGAAGACACTAAGCAGGGAGATATTTTCTTGTCAAGACTCGCGAAGTTTACTCGGCCTTCCTCAGTGTGTGAGCATCTGTTTGACCAGCGCTGACCACTGTTGACCCAGGCTCCAGTGACTTGGGAATGGGGGTAAAATTGATTAGGGGCGTCCGTAGGTGTTAGGCCGGGAGGTATTACGATTTGAGGGCAGCGAAGGTTTAAAAAAAAAAATCTGTATGTTTGAGGATGATGATGGGAGTAGGGGGAGGGGTTGAACTATCTGTATGCGTTTTTTTTAAAGTTCATTTATGTATATTTACTAGATGTACCCTGCAAAACCTTTGCATAGACTTATATCCCCTTAGGCTTGATCGGTAGTAGGCTATGTTCTTTTTTGCTTTCGGGCAGATCCGATTTTTTCATGATTGTATTTTCAATCGTAATACTGTTGTATTAATTCTTTACTTTCGATTTAAAGCGGAACCCAAATCGCTTTTATATTTATATAGTGTATCAAATTCTTCCATTTGTTCCCATGTAGAAAAATGTTTCATTCTACATTCACCCCCAACCTCCCAGTTGTTCCACTGTGGCTTTTTAGAATACAGTAGGAACATAATTCTCGGTAAGACGCTGGTACAGTCACATAGTTACATCACTAGACGTACAACATAGTGACACAACACCGGTACTATCACCTAACATTACTAGAGGTAGAATTCCGGTTGAACACCATAACATCGATGCGGTACATTTTAGTCGACTTTTCAAAAAAAAAAAAACCTGGCGCTGAATTCCCCTCCGATCCAAACATGCAACTCTGTTACGTGTGGTGATCTATGAGCTCTCACGGCACGTCTCAATGGACTACAAACGCACGTTTTCTGTTGTTTGATCTGTCAGAGACAATGGTTGTTGTTCAACGGCCCGTGAAGGAAGACGGCGGCATATGAGCCACAATAACAAGATTTGATTGTGGGCGGGGGGGGGGGCAGTAAATTACTTTGGATATCATTGGGTCGGTACATCTGTTTTGTGATTATTATTTCCATATGTTATCCTGTTATAAATGCATGGCCAGTTGTTGGTCAAGATGTGTTGTTGTTCAAGTTGTGTTGTGTTCCAGATGTGTTACGCTCAAGTTATGTTGTGGTAAAAAAAAAAAGTGTACAAAATTTCGTTAGATTGTACAAATATTTCTATAAATTATCATTGTTTAATGGAGAATTATGTCGTGAGGTTCTGACAAACATCACATTCTTTGAAGTCTTTTTTTTTTTTGTCATCATTATCTTACATTGTTTTGAACCCTTTTTGAACCCTTAGTACAACTTCAGAACTGGAACCATGTAGTACCAGTTAACATGGTCTGTTGATTAGAATGTTTTAACAGGAAATGCAGCATAGCAGTGGTCCAAGTCTAGATGGACATTATGAGCTTTGTTTTTTTAAATGGTATAATGCCTAGCCATTGAACATTCACGGCAAGTACTAAATGTAGCATATTATTATACTAGTTTCCTTGGTCGGGGACGGGTGGTCGTGAGGTTAAGCGCCCGAGTGTCGACCTGGGGATCCCTTGTTCGATCTTTGGTGACGACAAGGGATAGATTTCAGCTCATGGCGAAAGAGCCCCCCCCCCCCGTTATATCCGCCCGTGGTTCCTCCATGGCCATCGCACCTAACGGCTATAGTGGGAATGCAAAGTAAGGGTACACATAAAAAAAAACCGTGCCATTAGTGGTTTATAGGACCTAAAAGATTTCATCTCATCCTCACAGGGGACTTCACACATCAGTTTAAAATACCTGAAATATTTGCGTTGTTGCGTCACCTGCAAAGCACTGCGTGAACTTGCGCCGCACCAATCGATTCATCTCACTCTCTCTCTCCCTCTCTACTACAGATCATGTCCTGCCATGATATAGGCCAGTCTCAGATCTGTATCAACGAATCGTAAATTTTTGTTGTATAGCCTGGGCTGCATCACACACCTCGCATCTTTTAGATACACAAGTTGTAAAATGAGTGTTGATTGGCAGAGACATACCTCCGTTCAATAATACCACATGTTTACAGTAAAGTTTCAATATGAATGAATACATAAACAAAATGAATTTAATGACTTTGTCTTGTCTGTAATCTTAACAACCGTCGAAAGGAGGTTGTGTGTGTGTGTGTCTGCATTCAATTTTAACACAGGTCAGGGCCCCCTTTGGCCTTATAGCCCCCCCCCGGTCGAGTTTTCAGCTACCGTATGTGCTGTATAATGAATGGGCTGTTAGTAAATGCCCCCACTGTGTAGGATCAGCAGAGACTGATTAAAAGTCGGTTTCGCTGGAGAAAATATGGGACCCTCTTCCACCCCCACCACCTCGTTAAAGAAAAGAGAGACATTGAAACGATAAATACACAGGTGTAAAGGCGGGATACTGTGGGGGCCCAGGGCTCCCGCCGGATTAGCCTGTCCTTTAAGTATGATCAGAATAGGTGGGGGCCGAGATTGTGGAAATTTAAAGTAGCCCATGATTAGTTGAAGGCCGCTCTGGAGTATTGAATATGTAGAGTGCTATTCAACAGATGCCCACCTCCCCACATACACACAGAACTCTCTCTCTCTCTCTCTCTCTCTTGCTGCGTTCCTTACTTTCCTCCCAACCCAAGTAGTGTGAATGCGTTCTTTAAAAAAAGTTCACACCCGCATCCATTTATCCCGCGCATGAATTTTTTTTTTATTTACGTGGCCTTGAACTGCTGTTAAGCGATGCACTCGCTGCAATTCCGTGACCTTCACCTTTAAAAAAAAAAACAAATGCTTTAAACAAAAAAAAAAACAGCTGCAATGGCTTGGTGGTCACTGCCTCGTTCTGGTTCTGGGTCACGCGCACTCTTCTCTACACGGGGTGGTGGTGGTTGCTTGGGTGGTTGCTAGCTGTTTTATGTCTGGTCATTTTTTTTTTAATTTTCGTTGCATTGCGTCAGGCCGGAATACGTGTAAGAGACTCAGGAAGTTGACATGCTGACGGACGCTGGGGGGGGGGGGGGGGCGGCAGTGGTTTGAGGGTACCACTCTCTGATATAAGGCCCGACGGTTTCAGCCAAAGTTCTAACACAGGTCACAGCACGCTGCCACGTTGGCCCCATTGATCAATTGTTGTTGTTTTTTTTTTTCTTTTTAGAGGAAGTCTTCAGTTATTAATAGCACAGCGTTAAACTGTGTGCTAGCTCAAGAGCTGAACTATTTTAACGCATAGATTTAAATTATGCCATTAGTAGTCGAGGTAAAAAAAGGCCCGCTAAACTGAAAATCGATTACATTCGATATTATCTAGGGCAGAGGATCTCACACTTTCATGATTCGTGACTTCCTGAGAAACCGGATGAGATTTTTGCCCCTCACCTGTAAAGAAAGAAAAAAGCAACTTAAAAATATATTGTACATTTTCTGTATGAAATAATTCATGAAATTTTCGGCGAGATCATCAGGCTTTAAGAACCACTGAATACCATTGATCCTCTGCTGTCCCCAGACTTTAAGAACCACTGAATACCATTGATCCTCTGCTGTCCCCAGACTTTAAGAACCACTGAATAGCATTGATCCTCTGCTGTCCCCAGACTTTAAGAACCACTGAATAGCACTGCTCTTCTGCTGTCCTCAGACTTTAAGAACCACTGAATACCATTGATCCTCTGCTGTCCGCTAAATATCCGGATTCATTGTGTTACTTTGCATGCTGATTTAAAAAAAAAAATAAACAAATAATTGGCTTAAGATGCGGTCCTGGTATACATTAAATTCCATTGTTTGTGTTCCCGTAACCCCCTCCCCCCCCTTTCCTCCCACTATTCCGATAATATGGACTCGAGGTTCTCTTGCCTAATGACCCGTTTCCTTATCTTTCCCTCCTGGAGATTTCTATGTTCTAACGGAATGTTAATCACTCAGTTTTTTTTTTCTTCACATTTTTCGTCCTCATATAAAGCTGTGTGCTTGTGTAGTGTGAAACAGTTGACCGATAGATTCTTGTGTTTCTCGTTTTAGTGTGGAAAGGTTCAGCGATAGACTCCAGTGTCACATTTGAAACCACTTAAATCGTTTTATCATTCCATTGTCTCTTTTATTCATTTTAAAAACTTGATCTTTTCATGGTCAAGTCTAAAGACGTTCATTTCCGAGTTCTCACAACTCCTGTTTATATTATCAATCGTTGTCGAGGCCGTGTTTGAAGAGAATGGAATGATTGAGGCGGCACTCCTGCAGAGGCGTACCTAGGGTGGGAGGAAGGGGGTCCAAATTCAAAAGTCCCCCGGGCCTCAGCTTGGGTGGGGCCACAAAATATTTTTTTTGATTAAATATTTAGTGCATTATCTCATGTCATGGTGTCGAATGTCATAATGCAGGGGCCCCCCAAAGAGGTCATGCCCCCCGGGCCCCCCAAATCCCAAGGCTCGGCACTGCACTTATGGTGGGTTGCGGTCGAGAAATATTACACAGCTTACTGGCACGGACACTTGTGACGGTTATTGCGTGAACCTCCGAACAAAATTGTTCAGGTTTAATGCACACAGTTTCATCCATCGTGTTATTTCAGTGCCGCAATGCCCTTTGTTATAAATCCATTCATTGTGTAGCCTGGTACAATGATTCAAAAAAAAAAACAGGATTCGCAAATACCTTTATATATGTTGTGGGGGAATCCCGCTATGTCTCCCGTGGTGCCTCCGTGGCCGTTGCACTGTCGGCTTTGGTGGGGATGAAAGAAGGGCACCGTGAACACCAGTCTCATTAGTGGTTTATAGCAGAGGTTTCAACCTTTTTTACCCTGCGGACCCCACAGACATACCACGCTCGGGTGGCGGACTCCCAGAGACCAAGGTGCCCTGGCCTTAACTTTACGTACCTCAGGTTGTGCCCTAATATGTCTTATTAAGTTTACGGATGCAATCTACTTAAATTCTGATAAACGGTAGGCCTATCCTGAGTTACATTATGTAAAAGTCATTTTACATACGGGAATATCTACCTATCCAAATAATGAAATACTCACCGAGTATTTATTCCACTGGTATGTCCGTTACACAGTGTGCTGTTCAGTGCGAAGGCTTTGCCTTTTTGGCACTACAGAGTTTGTCCAGGCATGGTGGTATACGTGATAAACATATGTGTATTTCATGTTCAATGTCCAGTCTGGACCTGTACTTGGTCTTCATCGCAGTAACAGCAGAGAATGCAGTTTCGCACAAGTACGTCATAGAAACTGGTAGCAGGACATTGATGGTTTGTCTGACAGCAGCGAGTACTTCTTGAAACATGCTAGCCAGAACGAAAACAGAGACAGTCTGCTGAACTGCAAGCGCAGTGTCCTGTCGGACTTCGCACATGTCGACTGCTGCTGGTAGAATTAGCTCTTCTGCAATTGTGTAAGGTTTTTTTTTTTTGAACGCGCTATTCGTAATGCTACTAAATATGACGATCGAAGAGCATTCTCGTTCACAGTAGTGCAGGCCACCAGTTTGCCTTTCTGTTTCAAATAGAGCTCTTTCCGCATCTCAAAGTATTCATTCGGTTTACTGGCAAGTTCCGAATGCATTGTGGTCGAATAGCGCCTCAATTTGGCAGGCTTCATTGGATCGTTCGATAATGTTTGCAAGCACACGACACAAAGAGGTTGGTCAGCATCGGTCCCTCCTGCGCTGAAGCCCAGTGATATATATTCTGGATTATACTTGCCCCGTTTTCTTTTTCGTTCGTCTTTGGTTGCTTGATCATCAGAATCTTCCAGGTTCTGGTCAGTTTTCATGTTCACAAATTTATCCATGCTACTAGGTATCATAACTATTCGTATTATTAGTTATACTTTGTGCGTAATTGTGATGATAAGTGTCTGTCTTCACTTCTCTGGTTGCGATTTACATTTTTTTTAAGCGTGTACTTATTCACAGACTACACAAATAAATGATTTAAACTGCCAAGTCCTATTCATGTACTTTATGTGACGATTACACAAAATATAATTTCAAAATAAAAGTAGCATGAAACTATACACTCCAAGATGCATATTCACTGAAACATCACTACTCTATCCTGTGGGCTGTCTATTTTTGTCGAACTGTATGTCTATATCACCCTGTTCTCCTCCTCCCCTCTCTTTCTCTCTTCCAATCTCTATACCTATCAAAAGATCTGCTAACTCCTTTTGTAAGACCCTAATTACTGTGTCTTCTCACCTATGTTGTTGTCTCTGATTGGTCCGTCCCTGATTGGGGATTTTCTGTTATTTCAGTCAAAACAGCAGTAACAAAAAAACCTTTTTAATTTAATGACAAACTAATTAATTAACTCTCATCCCTGACCCAATGATAAATATTCTTGAAAATACAATGTTTGACCTATATTCTTGTAAATACAATGCTCAACCTAGAAACTTTGGGATACTGATTCTTTGTAACACTAATCAAGCCCATGTAGAAGTTTGGCGCCATGTATACGATACCAGACAGTATAGATAATTAGCTTATCACACAACATTTATCTCTTGAAAACACAACGGCGCTAAGCCTTGCTTTTAATTCCAGCCTAACCAGGTCATCTTTTTCCCAGGTATGTGTCACCTAAAAATACAAACTCTCTCTAAACATGACCGACATTGTAATCTCACAGTACCTATGGCGCATTCCCGCCCTTCCAAAGTAGGCTATGTTATAAAAACATTACAGAATGATCAACCAGACTATTTATCAACAATACACACGCTGTCGCACTTGCGGATGTTCTAACAGTGACGCCATAGCTCAGAAAATAAGAAATATTGCCAAGATGACATGACTCAAAAGCTCACTACACAAGGACATGTAGTATGAACTCTAGTTCATATATCAGACGTAGCATAAGCAAGTACTACTACTAGCAGAGTTTTCAATTCTGCACATTGATGTCTGAAACTGAAACATTGGCATAGCTTGTATTTTTTTGTTGCTAAAACCTAACCAGTGAATCAAACAGAGCAATAATTTATACGAGAAAAATCCCTAATTTCATTGATTTGCCCACGGACCCCTTTGAAGCTCCCCACGGACCCCTGGGGGTCCGCGGACCACAGGTTGAAAACCTCTGGTTTATAGGATGGAAGCGATTTCATCTCATCCTCACAGTGACCTCACACAAACACACATACTAACACACACTCACACACACACGCCCACTGGTGGATGGCGGTTGAATTTCATTCGGGGTTAAATGTAAATGGATGGGAGAATCTATGCATGGATAATGAGTATTACTTAAGACTCTATTTCTGTATACATTACAGAAGTAAAAGTTTGTAAACGTGCCAGGTAAATATCTATAATACAAAGAATGGCTGTTTCGTTCCCTTTCTATAATCGTAGTTTTTCATTGCCTGTGGGTCCGCGACTCGTGAGAACAAGACATTTTTCTATTATGATACAAAAAAAAAAAACTAGTGTCATTTTGCAGTGGTCCCCAACCTTTGGGGCCGCGGACCGGTAATGGTCCGTGGATCGAATGGTACTGGGGCCGCCCAAGAAACATTGAATTATTTCCTTTTTTTTTCATTTACTGTGGTGTATTTCTATCAGGATCTTGCGACTTACCCCCCCCCCCCTTTTTTCTTCCAGCGGGAGAGGTGTTGTGGTCAAGCGCTATAAATAGCGCAGCTGTCGATGAGGGCCCCTCCCCGGGGTTCGATCTCCAGTGAGAACCAAGGAATCATTCCGAGCCATTGAGAAAATGCCCTATATACAAAAGATCGAAATTTGCTATTTAAAAAATATAAACAATGTGCCCCTATATATGAATTACACAATATGGCCGCATTCTGTCACTCAACATGAACTCAAACAACCCTGATATTTTCTTTACAAATGACCGCAATACGATTCCTTCTTCGACTTGCGGTGATTTATAGATTTGTTACCCCGGTTAACGACGACCTTGAGTCAAGGACTAGTAGCTGTAAGATTAAAAATTGTCTTGAGTAACGACGCCGGCTTTGGTGTACGATCATCATAATCAAATCTAAAGCAGCAATTATAAAGTTTAATTTTGTTGGTTCTGGTTAGCCCGGGGACGGGTTCTCGTCGTTAACCGAGGCAACCCGCTCTTATCCCTCAACGTGGCGACAGAACAAAAAAAACAACAACTTGTACAACTTGCTGGCTTACTTCACGACCACCACCCTCACCCCCACCCTCCTTCTCTGAAGTGAAGGTTGACACCATAATTAAACACCACGAGCCACGTGCCCACGTTGAAAGGAAGGGGGGGGGGAAGGGAAGGCGAGGTATTTACTTATCTCTACAGGTTGTTGTATTATTATCCTTCAGTCAGTTGACATTTCTGTTACGAGGAGGGGAGATGGGTTGGGAGGGGGGGGGAAGAATGTATATTGCCATGTCGTGGGTGGAGAATCTTGGAGGTTATCCCAATATCCCCCCCCTCCCTCCCCCAACACAAGGTATGCGCAACCCTCGTGCCGCGATCCTACAACATTGTGAAATCTGGGAATTCCCCAAAAGTCCAACATTCCGCTAGTGAAGCGCATCAATATACTACACCGCTGTGTGAGGTGCCGAGACTTGTGGCGAGGCGGTACATGTGACATAAGAATGCGAACTCCGCGCATGCCATAGGTAGTTTGTTGTTTTGTTTTTTTTTTTCAGTGAGGATAAAGATATTTTTGAGCTCGAGGTGGGAGGGGGGGGGGGAGATGTCGGTATCAGCGGCAGTTATATATATATAGCAATCAGTTGGAGTGTGGATATCTAGAGATTCGCGTTGCACACTCCCAATCTTGAATTTGCTTTTTTTAGAGAATTTTCGAAAAAAAAATGCGCTATTGTCCCCATTTTGTCTGTCTGTCTGTCTGTCCGTCATCACCCTAGATCTCAACAACCATAAGTCCTAGACCCATGATGTATTTATCATTTTGTAGATCTTGGCCTGCCATGTGTGCAGCAAAAGTTCATTTCGCGATCTGACCTATGAGGGCCGTAAAAGGGGGCTTATAAAGTACCGTTTTTTACTATATAAGCTATATTAACAATGGAGCGCCCTAGATCTCAGCAACCATAAGTCCTAGACCCATGATGTATATATTATTTTGTAGGTCTTGGCCTGCCATGTGTACATCAAAAGTGCATTTCGCGATAGGATCTCTGAGGGCCGTAAAAGGGGGCTTATAAAGTACCGTTTTTTACTATATAAGCTATATTAACAATGGAGCGCCCTATATCTTAGCAACCATAAGTCCTAGACCCATGATGTATATATCATTTTGTAGGTCTTGGCCTGCCAAGTGTACATCAAAAGTCCATTTCGCAATCTGACCTCTCAGAGCCAAAATATAAGAGTTTCTTATGTACCGTTTTTGCTTATATTTTAAATATAAATAATAAAAGCTAATCAAAGGGGCGTAATCATTATTTATTTTTGTAATAGTTATTCAACATGATTACTTCCATCTCTAAATTTATCAAAATTCATGCGCGTGGAGCAATATTTATGGCTGTAACCCGGAATAAAAATACGGATTTCGTCCGGCGAAAATACTCTAAAATGTCCTTTGTCCGAAACGGAAAAGACTTATATTGCTTGTTTTAAGCGTGAAGTCCCGAAAAAAAAATGTTTGTTTTGGTCGGTTTACGAGAAAGTGTGACCGCCGAACGTAGAATTCGAAAAAAAACCAACAAATAGTGCATGTATATAATAGATAACTTGTTTTTTACGTACATATGATATGTCTCATATTTATAAACTGTTTGTGTGTTGAAACATATTTCATAGGTGTTTAACTGTTTTGAAATGTGTGCTGTTTTTTGTTATTGCTTTATTTATTTTACACATGTTTTAATGAGTTTGGTCAACAAAACTTAAAGGTTGGTGGGTTGTATTGAGAGCAGGATGCAGGAGTTGGGTACAGAGGCAAGTCAAGGGTGCACATTCACGAGTTGGAACAGCGGAAAGACGGGGTGTAGATTAGAGAGCTGCACGGGAGTCAAAATCACACTCAGTCCCACCCACTCCCGCGTTTTCAAAACCAGTCCCACCCGCTCCCAAAAGAAATTCCCCCCAGTCCCACCCGCTCCCGCAGGAGTTAGGTACAGAGGCAGGACGGGGTGTAGATGCAGGGGTTGGGTACAGAGGCAGGACGGGGTGTAGATGAAGGGGTTGGGTACAGAGGCAGGACGGGGTGTAGATGCAGGGGTTGGGTACAGCGGCAAGACGGGGTGTAGATGCAGGGGTTGTTGGGTACAGAGGCAAGACGGGGTGTAGATGCAGGGGTTGGGTACAGAGGCAAGACGGTGTGTAGATGCAGGGGTTGGGTACAGAGGCAAGACGGTGAGTAGATGCAGGGGTTGGGTACAGGCAAGACGGGATGTAGAATTCTGGATGATGTTTTGACCTCTGTGATATCTAATCCTGCTCTCATTATTCTACTCATGGCTGCAAACGGTTTTTTCCCCATTTAACCCACCCCTCCCCTCTATTTGCATATTTTCTCTCTAGTTTTTTTTTTATCTTCGTCTTTTTATTCTTTACTCCATTCAATTTTTCACTCTCTATTTTTATATTTACTTATGTTTTGTATTCAAAAGCGAATTTCTTTTTCTCTCTATTTCATCATACCTACTTATTTTTTTTATTGCCGTCTGTCCTTGTCAAAAAATATCAAAGCATCACTTAATGTGGACGAATAGCAGTCTTAACAAGCTCTCTCTCTCTCTCTCTCTTTTTTTCTATCTCTTTTTCTCTCTTTCTCTCTCTCTCTCTCTCTCTCTTTCTTTCTCTCTCTCTCTCTCTCTCTTTCTTTCTCTCTCTCTCTCTCTTTCTTTCTCTCTCTCTCTCTCTTTCTTTCTCTCTCTTTCTCTCTCTTTCTCTCTCTCTCGCTTTCTTTCTCTCTCTTTCTCTCTTCCTCTCTCTTTCTTTCTCTTTCTCTTTCTTTTTTTTCCCTGAAGAATGTTCTCTTTTCCACCCTTTGGCTCTGTTTCTTAAACACACACACACTCACGCACACACAGGATCGTGTTCTGCGGGAATGGCGATCAGGGTGAGCCATCCTCCAGGCCCACCCACCCCCTGCCCATGTGGGGACAGGTTGGCGAGATAAGAGCTATTTGATAGGACATATTTGACTAAAGCTACGGCTCTAGACCCGTTTTGATAAAGCACTGGATCTGCCCCCCCCCCCCCAGCCTTCAGCATAACTACCAAGGGCCAGCTCTGTTAGAAACACCCACACCTCATATTACTCTCTCTCTCTCTCTCTCTTTTTTCTCTCTCTATCTCTTTTCTCGATCCTCTCGCATGCTACGTCACCCTTATCATCACTCACACACTCTTAATGTATTCCGTGTCTTTCTCTCTTTCTCCCTCTTTCCCTCTCCATGTCTCCCTCCCTCTCTCTGCCTCTCTTTCCTGCCCCCCTCTCTCTCTCTCACCCATTCTCTCATTCTCTCTCTTTCTCCCTCTCTCCCTCTCCATGTCTCCCTCCCTCTCTCTGCCTCTCTTTCCTGCCCCCCTCTCTCTCTCTCACCCATTCTCTCATTCTCTCTCTTTCTCCCTCTCTCCCTCTCCATGTCTCCCTCCCTCTCTCTGCCTCTCTTTCCTGCCCCCCTCTCTCTCTCTCACCCATTCTCTCATTCTCTCTCTTCTCCCTCTCTCCCCCTCTCCATGTCTCCCTCCCTCTCTCTGCCTCTCTTTCCTGCCCCCCTCTCTCTCTCTCACCCATTCTCTCATTCTCTCTCTTTCTCCCTCTCTCCCTCTCCATGTCTCCCTCCCTCTCTCTGCCTCTCTTTCCTGCCCCCCCTCTCTCTCTCTCTCACCCCCTCTCTCATTCTCTCTCGACCCCCCTCCCTCCCTCCCTCCACCCACCCCCCCCCACACTGTATCCGTAAGATATCGATCAAAGTGGACACCACACTACATCAACTCCTCTCCACCCTCCTCCATCCAGATCTTTGTCCTCTCGACAGACACCCCCTCCCTCCACCTCCACCTCCACCTCCTCCTTTCCTTTCTGGAAAAGTTCATCCCAGCCCAAATGGCTGCCCAGATGTACTTGTGTGTGTGAACCACATTCTTTAAAACATCGATTTACGCACCCTGCCCACGTTTTTTCCCTCCCCCCCCCCTCCTGACCTCCTTTCACGACGCACTCGTTAGATTCTGTGTCTGACAGAAAGACATCAGTTTTGTTGTACGATGTCCGCTTTTTGTAAATTTATCAAAAAGTTATGATTTTTTTTTGTTTAATTTACTTTTTAATGGTATATATAGAAACAATGGGCGTGCAAAATATGTTCTCCGTCTTGAAACGTGCATGTTTACTAAAATAACTTAAGGGGAGTGGGCGAAAAGCGAAGGGGGTGGGGGCGTGGTCTGAAAGGAAACATATCTAGTAACGTCTTTGAAAGTAGTGTTCTAAAAATGACGTCATTGAAAGTAGTGTTCTAAAAATGACACCATTGAAAGTAGTGTTCCAAAAATGACATCATTGAAAGTATTGTTCTAAGAAAGACATCATTGAAAGTAGTGTTCCAAAAATTACATCATTGATAGTAGTGTTCTAAGAATGACATCATTGAAAGTAGTATTCCAAAAATAACATCATTGAAAGTAGTGTTCTAAGAATGGCATCATTGAAAGTAGTATTCTAAGAATGACATCATTGCATTGAAAAGAGATGAACAGACGAATGGAAGGAAGGCAAAGGAACTGGCCCCGGGGGGGGGGGGTGCGGGATAGAAAATTGGGAAATGGGGAAGGGAGATACAAGTTGAAGGTTAAAAACAAAAAGTAGAAGAGATAGAGTTAAGTGAGTTGAAATGGAGAGATAAAAAAAATAATCTTGTATGCTTCTGTTAGGCTGGGATGTTTATATCTTACGGCAGTGGGTCTCAAACTTAATTCTTCGCGACCCACACAATGTAAATATGACTTGTTTATCTCAGCGTCCTTTACGTGTACATGTGCGACATTTGATAGAACGGAGCGGTATCAACAGGGCGTCCAGAAGTGGATTTAAGGTGGATTGGGGCCCACCATGGGGCGTGGCAGCAAATAGTGGGGGGGCCCTTTGAAAAAAATGATAGTAAAAAAAAGTTTTAAAAATACAGTTTTTTCTGGGGGGCCCCTTAAAACAGGGGGAATGGGCGCACATCGTGCACGCGCCCTGAGTGCATCTCCTCTTTGTTTCCTCGTTTCAAATTAGAGGTTATGTGATTTCCCCTCTTCTGCCCACAGTATATAAGGTAACACAACAGTGCGTCAAACGCGCGATTGTCGTCCTACACACGTCGAGCCGTTTTTTTTTAGACCAAACACACTGCTCCGACGTGCGTTTTCTAAGATCGCGTTCACTGACCTGTACAATTCAGCTTAAAGTACTCTTAAATTGACAACACTTACCTAAACAACTTTTAAGTAATCTATTTATTTATTCACTATTTAGCCAGGTATCAGCTTTTCTATAGTTTAATATATCTATATACTTATAAGACGCATTTGTTGCCTGTCTGTCTCTCTGTCTGTCTGTCTGTTCCCGTATAACTCAAGATCCAGAAAACCAAATAACGTAAAATTTGTTACACATACACATAATTACATGGGGAAGGTTATAGGATGGCAACATTCGCACAGTTTCATGCTGCTCCTACGGTACCTGATGGCAACATTCGCACAGTTTCATGCTGCTCCTACGGTATCTGATGGCAACATTCGCACAGTTTGGTGCTGCTCCTACGGTACCTGATGGCAACATTCGCACAGTTTGGTGCTGCTCCTACGGTACTTGATGGCAACATTCGCACAGTTTGGTGCTGCTCCTACAGTATCAGTATGTAGTATTCTATTCTTTCATTGCTCTCCTGCTGCTCATTGCCTGCCACTTACACTTGTTACACTAATTGCTTCATTCACTTTAGTGCGGGGGACGGGAGGCCGAGTGGTGTAGATACTCGAATGTCGACCTGAGATTCTTGGGTTCGATCCTCTGTTAGACCCATGGAATTTTTCCAGGTGAAATTTGGTGCAATTTCGCCCCACAAGTCCACCCAGCTTTAAATGGGTACCTGACTGGAGTTGGGGAAGTAAAGGCGGCTGGGCGTTGTGCTAACCACACAATCTCTTCATACGCCGAGGTTATAGGAACAGATGAATTCTACATTTTATCTGCCCAGATGGCCCGCCAGGGTTAAGGGAGCTAACTTACATTGGTGCGGTCTTTTTATGTTTTATTTAATGGACTTCTCGAGTATTACAGTGTATATATATATATATATATATATATATATATATATATATATATATATATATATATATATTCAGTTTTACAGGGATTAGAGTTTTAATTTGTGTATGGTGTAGGATAGGGGTCGGCAACCTTTTGAGTCGGAAGAGCCAAAAGTTATAATTTACAATTTTCTCAATTTTTAAAGAGCCACTAAAATTGTTTCAATATTAAGGTGTTTGAATAGGCCGCAATTTGACATCGAAAAAAGAGCCGCGACTTGACACCGTAGGTTTCCGACCCCTGGTGTAGGACGTAATTGAATATCAAAAAGTTCGACACCTGGTTATTATGCGAAGGGCCAGTGTCGGTCTACCGAGGCCCCCCCCACCCCACAATCCCACCCCCAAAAGTCAGCAACTGTTCAAGGTCACTGCCGACCCGTCTGTTGTGGGATATGTATTCTTCAGCAATCAAATAGTCCCTATCAATGGTCTTCCCTCCGGTGCCGTCGCTTGAAGTTCTTCGCCAAACACGTCAAGGCTACGTGGGTCCTCACTACCGCTTTCTCCTCCCGATTGTCGTGGCTGATTTAAAATGTTTTTTTTTCCTGTTTCTATCCGTGTATCTGATGTCATCATACGGCGACAATCAACCCGTGTATCTGATGTCATCATACGGCGACAATCAACCCGTGTATCTGATGTCATCATACGGCGACAATCAACCCGTGTATCTGATGTCATCATACGGCGACAATCAACCCGTGTATCTGATGTCATCATACGGCGACAATCAACCCGTGTATCTGATGTCATCATACGGCGACAATCAACCCGTGTATCTGATGTCATCATACGGCGACAATCAACCCGTGTATCTGATGTCATCATACGGCGACAATCAACCCGTGTATCTGATGTCATCATACGGCGACAATCAACCCGTGTATCTGATGTCATCATACGGCGACAATCAACCCGTGTATCTGATGTCATCATACGGCGACAATCAACCCGTGTATCTGATTTCATCATACGGCGACAATCAATAATAAACTATTACGCCGAGAATGAATAAATGAATGAATACGACCACCTTCGCTTTCTTTTATCATCTGGCTTATAAAACTAATCATGTGTTACTGGATCTGTGTTGTTCAGGCTGACCTTGAATCTATATTTAGTATGCCTTGAGCTTTTTGCGATCCTATTTCGGGACCCCCCTCCCCCGACAACCCCCATTTCTTTCATTGTTAATAACAAAACAAAATATAAACAAAGAATCAAGGCAGTAATCTTATATTTAATGAGGTATTGGTTTTCACATATCGTAAAGTGATACCCAAGGTATTGTTTTTTGTGTTGTCGCTTTAATGATACCTGAGGAAATATTTAATGGGTTGCACGTTACGAAACAACACCCTGGGGGGAGGGGGGGCTCACGCGCATGTCTCCCCCCCCCCCCCGCCACCACCCCACATCTCGATGCACGCGCTTCGTTTGCAGCAAAACTAAAAAAAAAAAACAACGCCCGGTTCTTTAAAGTGGAGTCAAATGTCTCCTTTAATTTCATTGGTTTACGGTGGCATCTCGCGATGCAGCAGCGGTGTGTGGGCGTGTTTTGTAGTTCGGAAAAAAAAAATGTGATACTTCGTATCACTCCGCCACGTTTCACGTGTGGACTAATTTTTTGCCGCTGCGGGTAGTGTTAGTTGCGTATGCTGTTGTTGTTATTGATTCTTTCTTTTCCCCAGTTAGATCTGCTCCCCCCTCTTTACCTCCCCCCCCTCCCCCACCCCCTCTGTTTTGTTTTCCGAAACTTATAAAAAAAAAGAGGAAAGAGGTGCATGGTTTATCTCACTGGAGATATTTATTATTAATTTGGTGGGATTTATTTCCCATGTCACATCATTGTAACAGCATGTCATAATATGTCTTTCATACACACTTTTTGACTTATTTTATGCGGACCTTTGAGGTGGCCATAATAGAATGCGGGACTTAGGGCGACTATCTTTTACTGGTCTTAGGGCGACTATCTTTTTACTGGTCTTAGGGCGACTATCTTTTTACTGGTCTTAGGGCGACTATCTTTTTACTGGTCTTAGGGCGACTATCTTTTTACTAGTCTTAGGGCGACTATCTTTTTACTGGTCTTAAGGTGACTATCTTTTTACTGGTCTTAGGGCAACTATCTTTTTACTGGTCTTAAGGCGACTATCTTTTTACTGGTCTTGGGGCAGCTACATTTTACCGGGCCTACATCTCTAGAGACAAATGTATTACATCTCTGCATTCGAATGTATTAAATCTCCTCGTGTGTCGTTTGAAACTCAAAATACGAAAGATAACAAAATTCAAAACTATTGACAGGCTGAAATAGAGCCAGAAAGTCACTAAATTCTCGTACAGCTTGTATGCCCTCAAGCATCAAGTCGACGAGCGAGGCAGTCGGGGTTTTGTTAGACCTGGACCACACGATTACACCAGTCGTCATACCAAGATGTACTAAAGGGAAGTTACAAAACAGCGCAAGCTGAGCTGTGAATGGGATTAGGTGTTCTAACTGCTGCCAGATGGACATAACAACCGAAGAAGTAACAACAATAACAACAACTTCAGCCCTTTAGGGAAATGAAGCGGGGGAGATAAACGCTCCTCATAGGGAGGGAGGGGCGGGGGTCCTTTGACCGGGGTGGATCTGACGCCACATTCCGATACACGTGGGGCCCTATCAGTTTAGTTCGGCGCCCCCCTTCACCCCACTACTTTTTTTTTTCCATGACTAAATCTTGTAAAACGGACCACGATACGGCTCTTCACAATTGTTGACTATATTAATAATAACCGGATGTGACCTCTTGCTTGACCCCCCCATCCCATCCTCCTTATTGTGTGCTGTGACCTTAAGACTGTACCCGGTTATGAAGTCACCAAGTCCAGCTGACAACGGGTTGTATGGTGAGCAAGGACGGCCGGTCAGCGTACTAGCCACGCCATGCCCTACCGACTAGCATGCAGTGGCTACAGGAACAGATGAACGGTCCATCATCGTCTGGGAAGCTTTACCGTGATACACTTTGCCAGCAAATGGTCTTTGTGTCTTGGCTGCACCACTACTAGCCCCATAGCTCCGATACCAACAGTATCCTGTGTTATCTCTGTAACTACACCCCGTCCACACACACACCCGCGCATGCACCACCACCACAACACACACACCATGCCACCCCATTGTCTTGTATTTATTTATCTATTTTTGCTGCCGTTTGTTTTCTCGTGCTCACAGCTCAGCCAATCAGATTCGCCGCCCACGCCAGTAACAACAAACACTCTCAAGGGGGGAGGGGGCGTATGTGTGGGAGAGGGTGGTGGTGGTGAAGAGATCTGTATTCTGTTGGAGGGAGGAACGGGCTTCTCCCCCATATTCGCTGACACCCCCCCACCCACACACACCCTTCCCTGGCATGCATGCGTTTTATAAATAGCTTTATCCGATTACAGCTTTACAAACACAAATCAAGAAAATACGACCCGATGGTTATATCGTGGGCGTATCTCACCCCCACCTCTTTCCCCCCAAGTTGAATATATTTGGTTTGAGTTTTCTGTTGTGTTTTCACAGCAATATCGTTGGGAAGGGGGTGTGTTATTTGAACGTGTCATCAATGACGTCACGGCTGCGAGTTCTCATCCTAGCCAGGTCTTTATCCCAGTGTCCCCCCCCCCCCAGCTATGCCTCGATATTTATGTCCATGTGACGGGGCAGTGACAGTGACAGGAAAAAAAAGTCATTTTTACATATGGACTTGACGGAGTCATTGACCGGTGTACTATGTTTCCACTCTCTGCAGATCTCAAATGTCTACGCTGTCACAATGTATGTCATTGCCCCCCCCCCCGCCAACCCATGACTTTGGGCTCCGAGCCAGGTCTTCAAGCTGTGGGGGGCTACGTGTTCGATTCCCCGCGACTCCCGGTCACCGACGCACGTCTGCCCCTGTGGTGCACCCATTTACCATTGCACTATCGGGTATGGTGGTGCGGGGTGGGGGGGGGAGAAGGGGGACTGAATAAACCGTCCCATTAGTGGTTTATAGGATCTTAGATATACAATATCTGTTCCATTCATGGACTTTCAAAAAAAGTACCGCCCCCCGGGCCCAACGACTTTGCCCCGCTCCCTTCAGACAATCCTCAAACGTTAATGGACATTTTAACAGTACGGATAAACTTTGATAGTACGGATAAACGAGAGGAGAAAAAAATCATAAGGTGAATTGAAAAAATCGTTTTACATCTCCACCTGACAGCATCGTTGTCTCGATCAACTACGAGATAGCAATCTCTCGATTCGATTAAAAAGTTACAAAAAGATCATTATTTCCCCCCCCCCCCCACTTCTCATGTAAACAGACGTAAACACATACAAATATTCGGATTGTTGTGCCTTCAGGTCGCAGGTCAGACTGTTGTCCTGTCCCGGGGGTGAGGGAGGGGGCTATCAACATCAGGGACATTAATTGCCCCCCCCCCCAACAGGGAATGACGGTGATGACCATCATCATCGTCGTCGTGGTGGTCATTCGGTCGCGTCACTGCAGTAGCAGCAACAATAACACACGGTAAGGGTCAGTGCCACGGGTTGTCATTCAGCAGTAACAACACAACAACATACAGGCCAGTACACACACACACACACGCTCGTGAATAGTCTGCTGCCGCCGCCATGTCTATGGTGTTGTGTGTTTCTAGTGCAGTGCGCTCCTACACACACACACACCCATCAAGTTTTTTTTTTTTTTTTACAATTCGTCAGTGTAAGGTCAATCACATAGTTCTGTTTGTTTACATCTGGTCAGTTCTGGTTTTTTTTTTTGTTTACATTTGCGCAACGAAAGGCCTTGAACTATCATGACCTCATTTTGGAGTAAAAAAAAAATGGATAACGAGATATGACACCGTTGTTGTACAGCAAGTTCTGTTCACCGGTACACTTGACAATCAGCGTGGCCTGAAAGATTTGAGTTTTGTGTTGTTTTTTTTTTTTTAGTAATCATACCTTTGCTTTAAGGGGGGGGGGGGAGGGATAATCTGAACACATGTCAGGCATACATATTAGGGCCCGTCGCTTATATTTTTTTTTTATATTTAATTTTGTTAAGGATGTAATTGTTTCAGGAGATTTTCCTGATAGGAGTTTTTATATTTAGTTGTGGAGTGATCCAACTTTTTTTTAAGGAGAAACCTGAAGTTGATTTCAGAGAAATTAGAGACACGAGTTTTGCCGTTGACGATGTTTTTCAGTAAGGGTGTTTAAATTGTATAAATATATATTAGTTTGTAATAATAATAAACTTGTGGACCAGGAGAACATTTCTGTCTTTGACGAAATATGCATCATGCTCTGGCTGTGATAAATAATACTAACGATCCCCGACAATGTACTTTGCTACAACGGATCTGAACCGTTTTTTTTTAGGGGAATTAGTGAAGGGGGGGGGGCCTTGATTGTCTGGCTTCGTCCCTGATCTACCAGCTGATCTACCGTTGTCGTCCCTAATCTTTCCACTGTCGCCCCGTGACCTACCACTATCGTCATATACATAAAAACGTCAAAACTATCTCATTGGTATTATCTAAAGCTATTCACGGGAAAAGATCGACTTGTTTACATTTGTCTTGCACTATGTCCCGCATGTTGTGCTGGCATGTCGACAGGTTTCTACTTAACGTATTCCTACAATTCACATTCTGAATAATAATAATAATAAGAGAGAAAAAAAAGACAGTGTGTACGCCATCAATCTGTGCGCGCGTGTTTGTTATGGTTTAGAGTGGGCTGCCTTTGATACCGGCCTTTGCGTGCCCTGTGCACTCCACCTATCTTTACCGACACCCCGACACTGTGAGTACTCGAACTGCTTGCACCTCCAGCTCAATCAAAACAACAACAACAATAAGAGAATATTTAAAACAAAATAATCTCCCTTCCCCACGTGTAACGTTCCCTTCGTCCAAAATTTTGTTTCAACCGTTATGTTTGATGTTTGTCGCGCCCCAACCCCCACCTTATGTTGTACGTGAGTAACACAGTTCTCCAAGGTCTGTACTCACCGGGGCTTACAAAATGATTTTTTTTTCCCCATGAAACCCAAAATTAGACTGGTAAAAAAAAATTCTAAGGGAAAAAAAAAACAGTTTATTAAAATACAATACTGTCTAAAACAAGTTTATAAAAATACAATACTCTCTAAAACAAGTTTATAAAAATACAATACTGTCTAAAACAAGTTTATAAAAATACAATACTGTCTAAAACAAGTTTATAAAAATACAATACTGTCTAAAACAAGTTTATAAAAATACAATACTGTCTAAAACAAGTTTATAAAAATACAATACTCTCTAAAACAAGTTTATAAAAATACAATACTCTCTAAAACAAGTTTATAAAAATACAATACTCTCTAAAACAAGTTTATAAAAATACAATACTCTCTAAAACAGCTTTTAATCCGAAAAATCATTTTGCACCTATTTCTAAAAACTTTTTTTTTTTTTAATTGGAAATTTCGACAGTTATTTCTATTGATTTCTATTTTTGATTGGCCTTGAAATGTATTTTATTGTGATCAATGAGTGGGTTAATACATTTTGTATGATGAAACAAATCGTGTACATTTGATCTAGATTAAAATAAAATGGCCAAAAAAATCCAAGATCTTGGGAGAAAAACAAAAAGCAATAGCCGCCCTGGGACGGGAAGTGGATTGGAAGCGCGGCTGGGGCTGTTTGTGTTTTACATTTACTCGACAACGAAATACCTCTCCCCATCCCACACGCCACCACTGTGGTTTACATATTTACTCGACAACGAAATACCTCTCCCCATCCCACACGCCACCACTGTGGTTTACATATTTACTCGACAACGAAATACCTCTCCCCATCCCACATGCCACCACTGTGGTTTACATATTTACTCGACAACGAAATACCTCTCCCCATCCCACACGCCACCACTGTGGTTTTTTAGTTTTCCAAACAAGGACAGTTCATCCTAGGCTCCTGTGTTTGTGGCCGAACTACATCCACGCAAAAACATCCAAGTAGGGCGAGATGCCTGGGGGATT
This sequence comes from Bulinus truncatus, assembly GCA_021962125.1. Lineage (NCBI taxonomy): Eukaryota > Metazoa > Mollusca > Gastropoda > Planorbidae > Bulinus > Bulinus truncatus. The sequence goes on along the minus strand of JAGDYQ010000090.1, from coordinate 2,359,477 downwards.
GGGCTGAAAGACAGCGGTGGCCTAATTATTTGACCGACTTTTCAGTTAGCTACTCCTCAGCTGCCCCCTCTTTCTTTCGTTCCCATCTCATCAGCCAAATTCACACTCTTCCCCCCTCCCCCTTTCCCCTCTCACTCACTCCACCCAACATATCAATCACCCTGCCCACCCCCCATCTCGGAAGAGTTCATTCCATCAATATTATTCTTCCCTCGGTTGGCCGTAAAACAGGTCAGCTCGATGGCCAGATTAAAAAAAAAACTCTCGCCTGCCTCTGTGTGTGTATGTGACTGTGTACAAGTATCCTCATTATTGGGTTGTTGTTTGTGTTCCTGCCTGGTTGGCCTGCTGTGGGGGGAAAGCTAAGAGCCTGACACTATATATATATATATTTTCATTCCAAATGATTCATCGCTTTCACAATGACGATGACATTTATTAGACAAAATTATCTGTTTTAAAAATGTATGTATGTATGTGCCTGTTTGAAACAATTGTTCAGACACGGTGCAATCTTATTGATTACTAATTAGGATTATATAGATGTTGTCAGAGGCCTTGAAGTGGTGGAATGGGGGAGGGGAGAAGCCCCCAGTTGACAGGGGGCCTTTGTTTTCTATGGGCGACGCTGTGTGTGTACGGGCCATTTATTGTAATGCTGTCCAGTAAACAATATCCTGTCTTCTCCAGCCACACCAACGCATCGTTAGAATTGTGTGCGGGGCAGGCGGACCACAGGGTGGACCAGTGGGCTGGCTTGCTCGCCATTGGTCAGTCCGGCATGTTCCTTATGCCGAGGTACAAAGAGAGTTTAATCTCACCAGGTCTTAGCTCGCAGATAAACTGAGAGAGTTAAAAGAGAACGAGAGTGAGCGTGTGTGAGAGTGAGGCACCTGCGTCGTACGATAATTAATTAACCCTTCCCATTCAAACATAACATTGACGTATAACACTTGACAAACTCATTCATCTTTCTGTTCGCTAACTATTCCCTGTACTGATGTCTTGGATGTTTCTCTTGCATTGAGTAGTCAATATGTAACACTTGCCTGTGTAACACTTGCCCGTGGTGAGTTCCCCTGTTCGGCCCTGACATCTCAAATGTCGCTAAAAAAAATTTCTTTTTTTACAAATGCAGGTTAATAGATTAAAAAAAACAAACATATCTTAATAGCAAGATTAAATCTGTAAATAGCAAGATTAAATCTGTAAATAGCAAGATTAAATCTGTAAATAGCAAGATTAAATCTGTAAATAGCAAGATTAAACCTGTAAATAGCAAGATTAAACCTGTAAATAGCAAGATTAAATCTGCTGTCCTCTGCCAAGAGCTGTTTGACGTGTGTGTTGAGTTGGAGCTGATCGGAATCGTACGGTGTACCTAATTCAATCAGTTATTGAACCATGCACACATTAATATACTATCCTGCTCTTCTAAATATGTCTTAATTGAGAGTTACGGCGCTTGACTAATCGTGTTAAAAACTTGTGGTATGTTTCAGATTGCCAAAGGATCCAGCATCAAGTTCTACAGGAAACGGACGCGCCTGAGCGCCAAAAGCCGCAAAAGAGATTTCAAGTTCGGCATGAACAAAAGCGACCTGTACCACTGGGCGAAAAGTCGGTTCGGTGGCGTCACTTCCTTCAACGTCATCTCTGACGTCAGCATCCAGTTCTACGTAGGCCGAGGTAAACGTCACATTTTTTTTTTCAGCTTCACGTCCGTCAGGCGCATTGCGACCCCCGCTCCGCATTGCAAGTAGAAGAGTAGGTGCAATGGCTTTGGAGGCACAACAGTTGCTAGGAACAGTAGCTCTCCCATGAGATCACTGCTTAGCGAGATCTCTGTTTAGCGGCATAGTTAATTGTATTTACTGTTATTATAATCTGATTATGTCATACGATGTGAAAGTATTGAGAGATGTTCTTAGGTTGGGGGGTGGGCTTTAGGAAAAGTTATAATTGGGGGCCCTGGTTATAGTTATATTTGGGGGCTCTAGGAAAAGTTATAATTGGGGGCCCTGGTTATAGTTATATTTGGGGGCTGTAGGAAAAGTTATAATTGGGGGCCCTGGTTATAGTTATATTTGGGGGCTCTAGGAAAAGTTATAATTGGGGGCCCTGGTTATAGTTACATTTTTAGGCCCTAATAGTTCTTGATAGCTGGGACCCTTGTGACCCAAACTATCAAGTCAAATTACGAGTCCCCAATTCCGCCTGTCCATAAAAACCTATAGTGACTTAATGGATATCCTCATTACCATCAATGGTCACTGAAGTGTTTTGACCAAGGATATATCGGTAGCTGGCTGCACTAAGGATTTCAAATGGATACAATCCCATACCCAGCGACCCCCCCCCCCCCCTCAAGACTTAAAAAGCAGACACAGCATCAACAGATTGTCCCAGTGGATATGTTATAAAATCTGTACTCGTATTACTTTTTTTTAGGGCTGTACCGGATTGTATTTTTTAGATCCTGCAGGATCGGAACCGGAATCGAATTTGATATTGGATTCCTGCTGGAATCGGAACAGGAACCGGATTTTACTGAATTAAATAGTAATTTTTTCCGAACGAAGTAGTAATTTCTCGCATAACATAAACAAGATATCAGAATGAAAAATAGAATGAAAATTTTATTTTTAAGTTCTAAATAGCAAAAAACAGTATTAACCATTTAGATCTTGAAGACTGTGACTAAAACCCCTTCCCCAATCTTAAGTTAAGAAAGATAACTCTGTCAAAATAACAGGTTCTTTTTTTTATTATTTATTTTAATAAAGCTATACCTAATTTATTTTGATTTCTATCACAATCAAACCTAGAAATGGGTAACATATCTTAGAAAGTATAATAAACATGTTTATTAATAAATGAATTCCAAATATATATATATAAATAATGTGACACCACCCGATAGCTTATTTTTTCTTTAGTTTCCGATAGTGACGTCACATAACCGTGTTATTTCATTCATATTTTACTTTAAACCATTATCTGACTATTTCCCATAAAAGCGCAAATTAAAATGCATTTCAAATCTAAATCAATATCACTTTAATGATTAATTAAAAATGTATCTTCAAGTTATTTATCTAAAAATGCGCGGAATTTTATCCAAATCGTGACAAAATCCACTAAATTAAAAAATGTGCAGAAAAATAAATTATTGAACTATTTTTAAACTGTAAACACCCAAAAATAGATCGTTGTCTGCTCTTTAAAGAAGTTTGATAGCTAAATATAGTTTATAGAAAACACGGAATCAAAAGTAGCGGAAGACAAGGTGTCGTATTATAATTTTCTCAATTTTTAAAGAGTCACTAAATTTGTTGTTTCAGTATTATGGTATTTGATTAGGGCGCAATTTGACATCGAAAGAGCCACAACTTGACATCAAAAGAGCCGCATACGGCCCGCAAGCCGCAGGTTGCTGACCCCTGTACTAGACTAAATACCATTCAAATCTTCCTTTTTAATATATTTGTACTTACATATAGAACTAAAAGCGATCGACGTTATTGTAGTTTTAAAAAAGCAAATGAAGTTATTGTTTTAATTTAATTGTATAGCGCTAAATATTTCAAAATTATGTTGCGCTAAAAAATTTCTAACAAATTTCAAACAACGAAGAAATCCGGCTTAAATCTGGCACAATTTAACCGGAATCGGAGCTGGATTTGTTAAATTTGCCGGAATCCGGCTTAACAGGATCCGGAATCGGATTCCGGTACAGCCCTACTTTTTTTACTTTAACTATTCTGGATAGTATCGAGTTTAATGTATTGGCCTGAACTACTTATCCCTCTATGCTTTCATCACCCCAGATGTGAACGCCAACTTGATGTGCAATGTGAACGACCTGAATGAGAGCCTCAGGATATTCTCCTTCAATGACGTCGGCCTGCCAATCAGTGGGTGTGTCTCCAAGAGGAGGAATCACGTCATAGCCAAGTAAAAAAATAGAATTTATTTATCCATGTAACTCTTCCATTCATTGGCCTATACTGTGATTATCGGTCTGCAGTCATTGTGGTACAGTTTAAATCATAGAAAGCAGTGTCTAAGGGTAAATATTATACAATTTATGATAGTCTAAAAAAGATATTTTGTTTTTTAAGGTACATCCTTGTTTAGTTTCGACTTGTGTAGACCAGTGTCATTTCACTGGTTCTATGGACTGTGCTAAAGTTGTCTACTGGATAAGAGAGTTTTTTTGCCCACAAATTTTATTTCATTAAGATTTTTGTAAAGATTTTCAAACATTTTTCAAAATCTTCGATCTAAGAAGTACGGACGGACAGATATAATTTTGACTGGTTTTATAAAAAAAATAAATCTTGAAGCAACTTATTGATATAATAGTAAAAAAAAGGAAATTTCCCTAAGCCCTAACGGGCCATCGGGGCAGATGAAGTGTATAATTGGTCTGTTTCTATAACCTTGGCATATGAAGGGATTGTGTGGTTTTAGCACAACGCCCAGAATAATACTAAAACTGTTTGCATTTTAACATGAACTTTCCTTTTCCGCAGCTTGACATTGGATTATATTTTTTTTCTGTCCCCTCCTTCTCCCATTTTTAGACCCGTCTACATTGTGGAGTTGCTGGAGCCACCTCCGTACTCCCCGGGCATCACTGGGGTCGACCTGGAGCTGCTGCTGCACAGGGAGGACGGTGAGGAGGAGAATCTGAATGACATCAGGAACTGCTACCTGGTCATTAAGTCGGCCAAGAACTTCACCTGGAATGTCCACTCCAAGTTCATCAATGGACAGATAGAGATAGTGGTGAGCAACACTTGTGTGGGTTGATGTGATGTCCAGTTTGTGTGTGTGCCCAGTCCCTTTTAGGATGAGATGAAATCTCTTTCAGCCTATAAACCACCAATGGAACAGGTTTTATGGTGCCCTTCTTTCATCCCCACCATAGCCGATAGTGCAATGGCCATGGTGGCACCACGGGAGTTATAGTGGGGACTTCTACCAAGACCTGAAATATTTGTCCTCACTGGAGTCTCAAACCTGGGACCCTGAGATTAACCGTTGAACGCTCTTCTGCCCATCCACTTTGCAGAGTTATCTATTTGGTTCCATCTCTTTTGCTAGAGTATAATAATTCAAATTAAAAACAATTTCAAGTCATCATCAACAATTTAACTTTGGTCTTATTTTCTGTAAGAATATGTTTCACTAAAGTGTATAGAGGTGGGATAGGCATGCACAAGACTGGTGTGATGGGTTCTCCTTTTCTTTTATACAGTACAAAATACTTGCAAGAACTTCTCCGTTCTCATTTTATTAGGTTGTCATTTTGTTGAAAAAAGAATTCATTAATGGGGAAATAAATTGGCTCATCAGAAAACTGAAAGAGGAGCCACAAGAAAAGCCACCCTTTGTATTGTGTCCGAGCCCCCCAAGAGGGGAGCATGGCACACATTCATGTTGTCCAAAGGGCTGTGCACAGCAAACAGTTAAATTTCATTTAATGAAATGCATTGCCAGATATTTCGAACTGTGTATATACCTATACTTAGAATCATACAAAACTCATACTATTGTTCTATTGGTCAGCTACTTTATTCATGCATGAAAAGTAGTGAAATCAACTGCTTTGCAAAATCAAACCTAATTTTATCCCAGCAGTTAAACTGCAAACAACAGCAATGATTACTGGAGCCACTAATGTCCCATTATGTAAAACAGTGTAAACGTAAACTCCCCACTCACTCCCACTCCACACACTGCCGTTAAAAAACTGTTTAGATTTGTTAGAGAAAAACATTCCGCCCATTGGTAGCAAATTAGCTCTGGAAAAATGCAGCCATGCCTGGTCTAAGAGTGGAAGTAAATCAGTGTTTGGAAGCTTAAAAAGTTAAAATCTAAAAAAATAAATGATAAATCACAGGGGAAAAAAGTTTGGTCACTTTATAGGCCTTATCTTTGAGCCACACTTCAGGAGCCATAGGGATGCTTAGGGGCTCTGGGGTGCCAGTTTGATATGCTGTCATAGAGAATGCTGAATGTCTAAATTATTGTTTTTCTAATGAATAAAATACTTAGCATCACTCACTTCATTCAGGTTGCTTCATGTATTCTTTCTGTCCACTTTCAGTATGACGCGGATGTCAGAACAACTGGTATCAGATACAGCACTGTGGGGTCTCGATCTGACGTCATCTCGGCCACGGGCGGCAAGTTGGTGCAGTGGACACAGGAGCACGTCGCCCCGGTACTGCTGTATGCTGGGATACGAGGAGCGAATACGATTAAGCTCTATATTCCCTCGCTAGGTAGCCAGTTAATTTTTTTTATATTTATGCTATGTGGCCTGAGTGTCTAACCAAAAATATTTTGAGATACTTCAGTCGATGCTGGAAATAATCTACATAAATAATAGCGGTGTGGGCTCTGCATTAAATCGAAAATAAAGAATAAATACAACAGTATTCCAGTTTAAAATCGTCAAGCGTAAACAATTGTAATAAAAATCATGAAAAAATCGGATCTGTCCAAAACCAAAAAATAACCTATCCTACTGATCAAACTTAAGGGGGATATAACTCTATGCAAAAGTTTTGCAGGGTACAGCTAGTAATAATAATAAAAGTACAAGCCACATTTTACTCATAACAAAACAGGTCCCTATATAAAATCTCCAGTTCCTTCTCTGTAGATGGCATCAAGAGTTGGGAGTCAAGTTATTCTGTAATGTCTAAGAGTTTGAGTCAACTTATTGCTCCCTCAGTTGCTTTGTAAACAAAGATCTCTCTTTTGGCTGTAGATTGTACTGAAAACTTCAACTCTCTCTTTTGGCTGTAGATTGTACTGAAAAATTCAACTCTCTCTTTTGGCTGTAGATTGTACTGAAAAATTCAACTCTCTCTTTTGGCTGTAGATTGTACTGAAAAATTCAACTCTCTCTTTTGGCTGTAGATTTTACTGAAAACTTCAACTCACTCCATAAGAAAACATTTTTTCTGTGTTTGAGAAATATATTAGAAGTCTAAAATACATTTCTTTACTCAGTGGTACAATCACTTGAACTATGGAGTCATTTTCCATCCATGTTTAATAAAAAAAAAAGGGAAGAATAATTCAGCAAATAATTGAATGGTGTATTTTTAATGCATTAAAAAAATGTTGGAAATAGCTATGTTATTTTAATCATTGTTGTCTTAATTAAGTTTTTTTTTTTTTTAAAATCCTATGGTTTGTCTCTTGTACACTGAGAATGTAATTTTAGTGTAAAAATTACATGTGAATCTAAATATGGCCACTCAGCCTAAAGGCTATTCTATCTATATGTACTGTTTTATTTCCCCCACAGAGAGAACGATGGCGTCACCGAGGGAGAGGACAACTCACCCCAACCAAAACAAAACACCGTCGTCATGGATACACAAGGACACCAAGTCGGACTTTCAGGAAAACATGCAGGCTGATTTGATTCACACCACCTGCATGGGGCGTGAAATGAAGGTGGCCATTTCCAAGACGTTCATCCAGGTAGATTGGCAAGAGAAATATATGTTGTGATAATAACATCCAGTGACTTAATACTTTGCATCGTTGAAAGATGTTTCCCTTGACAGAGACCGTCTTTAGACATGATGGTAACACTGTCCTTTGGTGTAATAAAACACTACAATACTGCTTGTTAAGTAAAGTTACCTTAAGCCCCTAAGGGCTCCAGGATAAATGTAGTTTAGAACATTGTTTCACCAATCCTTAATGTTTTGCTATTTTTGTTAAGGAAAATACTCCTGGATACATTAAATAGTGGATTTTATAAAATAGAAGAATGACAGTATTACAGTATTAACATAGCCAGTACGCATTCTGTTCCAGAAATGACAGTATTAACAGTATTAACATAGCCAGTACGCATTCTGTTCTAGAAATGACAGTATTACAGTATTAACATAGCCAGTACGCATTCTGTTCTAGAAATGACAGTATTACAGTATTAACATAGCCAGTACGCATTCTGTTCTAGAAATGACAGTATTACAGTATTAACATAGCCAGTACGCATTCTGTTCTAGAAATGACATTATTACAGTATTAACATAGCCAGTACGCATTCTGTTTCTAGAAATGACAGTATTACAGTATTAACATAGCCAGTACGCATTCTGTTCTAGAAATGACAGTATTACAGTATTAACATAGCCAGTACGCATTCTGTTCTAGAAATGACAGTATTACAGTATTAACATAGCCAGTACGCATTCTGTTATAGAAATGACAGTATTACAGTATTAACATAGCCAGTACGCATTCTGTTCTAGAAATGACAGTATTACAGTATTAACATAGCCAGTACACATTCTGTTCTAGAAATCCTACATAGGACTACAAAAAGTGTCCCCATGATTGGTTGATGCATTTTATATACAATAGAGAGATAAGCTTTCTTATTTTTGTGATGACTTAAGATTGACCGAATACCATTTGGGATTTTAAGCTTATAAGTATGTTTATAATAGTTCATTATGGTTTATTGAGCTACCATTAAGGAATGCGGGGACAGATGGTTTGTGTGGTAAAGTGCTCGACTGTGGACCTGAAGGTATCTTGTTCGATCTTAAATGGATATTTCAAGTCATGGTTTAAGTCCCTGCTATATCTCTAGTGGTGCCTCCATGGGCAATGCATTATCTGCTCTGGTGTGGATGAGAGTAGGTGTTGAGGACCCCTTTGAGGGTATCCTTGGCTTGTTGCTAAGAGTATGAGGGCTGACTCAATGATGACTCGTATTTGTATTTGTGTTTCTACCACACACAGTCTCACCAACAATTAAACGTATAACAAGTGACGAATAATTAATTCCACAAGTGTGTACAGCGACAAAATATATTTATTAACAGAGACACCAGTCCGTAACAGAGATCTGGTGGTCTTTAAAATCATAAGCAAAGTAATCCAAAAATGTCAAAGATTAATCCAGTATCAATGACTAGAATTAAAGGGACGTTCTCTCGTAGATCACCCCTCTCTCTCTCTTTCTATCTCACTCAGAGACACAGCAATCGACTAGCTATCACTCAGTCGAATTGCGACTCACAAATCGAGACTCTCTCGTCCGAGAGCCCACAGTCGAAAAGTCCACGAATCTATCTTTCATTCCTCATATCACTTTTCCCACGTGACCCTTAGCCAATCAAATATAATATCTGTTTCTTTCAAACTTTCAAATTAGGGGGTGGAGCCTAGATGGGAGGGGGGGAGTACGTCATACAGACAAAGACAGTAGTAACTGGACATCCATCCCTTTGTCGGCAAATTGACCAGGGCGAATCCGCGAAGAATGTAACCTGTTTCTGTTAACCGCTACTTCGGTTCGTCGGTGGACACCTGGTCTATGACGCAATTACGGGGGTGGGGTAAAAAAGGTGGGGAGAACTTGAGAACGGGAACGTATATTATTATACATGGTATAACATATACATCTTAAGTCAGTAATACTATTAAGCTAAGGGTTGGAGTAAGGGGATGGTTTCGACATATTAGTCACAACCTGTGACAGTAGGGCACCATAATAGAATTTAAGAGATTTCATCTCATCCTTATGTGAACTACACACTCCCATTAAGAAATTTAGTTTAGTTTTATCTGTTTTCTATATTTAGGGTTTTCGAAAGTCTCTAGGTTTTTTAATTTTTTTTAGGATTTCTACGGCGGTGTTTGATCTGAAAATGGTAATTTTTCAAATTTGAATCAGGTGGAATTTTTTTTTTTTAATCCTTCGGGTTCGAATTCACTCAAAAAACGTCGAATTTAGAATGTCGTCGGATTCGAATTTGAAATTCGTCACATCCCTAATGTTTTGAATGTGTTAAATTCACATGTTGTTTTATTTTGTGACTTTTGTTTTGTTCCAGGTGACAGGCCTAGAGAATTTCAAAATCTCCCTCAAAGATCCCACTTGCGTGCCGGAAGCAGAAACAGATGAGTTCATCATTTTACGCACATCCCTGGATGAATGCGGGACCCAGTCTATCAATATTGACGACATGACCAGTTTCACAAATGTGGTTAGTGGCTTCTGTCTTGTTAGTGGCTTATGTCTTGTTAGTGGCTTATGTCTTGTTAGTGGTTTATGTCTTGTTAGTGGCTTGTGTCTTGTTAGTGGCTTATGTCTTGCTTGTGCTGAAGGGTGGCCATACTTTGTATCCAAGCATTTTGTTTTAGTCCATGTGGGGATTTAATGAAATCTAACCCAAAAAATATCATCCAGGTCTCTTCAAATCAAGGGTTGGGTGTTTGCCGGTATATGTAACAGACGAAATGTCTAAAGAGGAAGTCAAATAAGTCATTATTAGCATTTTAAACTTACTTTACCTCTTTGTAACTGCTACAACTGGGTGGTGCTGCTGTGGTAGTGAGACAGATTCCGTCACCCACCTATGTACTATCAGTCACCCACTTATGTACTATCAGTCACCCACCTATGTACTATCAGTCACCCACCTATGTACTATCAGTCACCCACCTATGTACTGTCAGCTATAGTGGGGATCAAAGAAGGGCACCACAAAAACCCATGCCATTTGTGGTTTATGGGATCCTTACAGGGAAATATACAAACATAAAAAAAAAAAAAAATACTAGCACAATCAAAGCCATTGATTGGAACAGACACCTGCATACTTAAGAAATAAAAATGGCAGCACTCTAGATCATTATTGACCCATGAACAAGTTTAAATGTTGGGGGGATTTCAGGTACACTGCTGTGGATTGATCATGTCATGTCATGTCCATTCCTAATTGTTGGCAGTCCAGTTTTTTTCCAGGGTGGCCTTTTTATTTCCATTTCCATTTTAAGGTACCTTGTGCCATGGTCTTGCACTGGGTATTGTGGCATGAATTGTGACTGAACACAGGGAGTCAACTTTTGCATTGTTCACTGAAAGGGGTTCTTCTAGGCCTCCATCAGGTTGTCGATCCTTAACAAGATACAAACCAAAAACATTTCAGTTGTGAGAGTAAATGGTTGCATCTCCACCACAAGTCCCAATGAAAAAAGCTTTTTTTTTTTCAACCTCATAACATTTATCCGAGCAAATATTATTTGTGTGTGCTTCTGATTCTTCACTTGTTAAAATATCTAGGTTAGTGGTCACATTTCTAGGTAATGTTTATTATTATTATTATTACTCTAGCAGATTGTGTTTTTCATTTGTCTTTGTCCATGTAATTACATGTCATTGATAGAATTTTGCACAAGTTGGTAACATTCTAATAATTTGGCATTTTTCTGATTCAGTGAAATTTTGTGGAGATTAACTTCTCCCTTTCATTCTGTTCCTAATGTCTTATTGATACATTTTTCATTCTGTTCCTAATGTCTTACTGATACATTTTTCATTCTGTTCCTAATGTCTTGCTGATACATTTTTCATTCTGTTCCTAATGTCTTACTGATACATTTTTCATTCTGTTCTTATGTCTTACTGATCATTTTTCATTCTATTCCTAATGTCTTACTGATACATTTTTCATTCTGTTCCTAATGTCTTACTGATACATTTTTTACTTCTACTTCAGGTGCTGATCCAGACGACGCCTGGTTTTGTCAACAGTCTACTGCAGGACGAACTGGGCAGCGGCTTTTTTGATGGTGAGCCTGGCTCCGGGTCCCGCGACTTGGCCGCAGTGACTGACGATGAAGACTTCGGAGTGCAGCCGGTGAACATCACTGTGGAATGTAAACTGCCTGCTGTGATTGTTGTGAGTCCCCACTTTGACCACTTCCTTCACCACTCCTCTCTTCCCTGATGGTCTTTGTCTACTACTGCCAACTGTTTTCTTGTTCCTTTAGTACGTTGAAACCGTTCCATTTTTCTCAAGTACTCTGAAATCATTGTGTGCACGACCATCAACTTTTCTTTTTTGTTTTTAATATGTTTACATCTTTTATCAGCAGGGGGAGGTGAGACCCGAACCCTCAGCCACAACATGCCACATGACACTGTACAGAGATTCACTGTTTCTCCGAAGCAGAACAGAATTTCCCATCTCAGTGGCCAAGGACAGTTTGATTTACCTTAAAGGATACTCAGGTGGGTTCTTGTGGTGAAAATTTTGTCCACCACATCCATAACCTAACCCCATGTACTTGTGTTCACCAGGACCTATTGTTTATTCCATAACCTAACCCCATGTACTTGTGTTTTTAAACTATTTACACAAAATGTTTTTCTGTTAATGGCAGATGATGACTCGGTGGTCCAGGTGGATTCCTGTTGGTTTTCAACATCCAAACAACCTTTCCAGATGGGGGCAGACACAGAGCTCATCATTAGAAATGGGTAAAGTGATGGATCATGTTAAACCTTTACAACACTCCACCTGACTTATGCACCAAATATATTTATACAACTCTCCACCTGACTTATGCACCAAATATATTTATACAACTCTCCACCTGACTTATGCACCAAATATATTTATACAACTCTCCACCTGCACATGGGGCACCAAATATATTTATACAACTCTCCACCTGACTTATGCACCAAATATATTTATACAACTCTCCACCTGACTTATGCACCAAATATATTTATACAACTCTCCACCTGACTTATGCACCAAATATATTTATACAACTCTCCACCTGACTTATGCACCAAATATATTTATACAACTCTCCACCTGACTTATGCACCAAATATATTTATACAACTCTCCACCTGACTTATGCACCAAATATATATTTATACAACTCTCCACCTGACTTATGCACCAAATATATTTATACAACTCTCCACCTGACTTATGCACCAAATATATTTATACAACTCTCCACCTGACTTATGCACCAAATATATTTATACATCTCTCCACCTGACTTATGCACCAAATATATTTATACAACTGTCCACCTGACTTATGCACCAAATATATTTATACAACTCTCCACCTGACTTATGCACCAAATATATTTAATTTAAACAGTTTATATTCTGCCCTGATTTATTTTGAGTATGAAAGAAAACACACATCACAGAAATATTTTTTTTTTAATTTTGGGAAACCTTTCCCAATGAGGTAAACCTGTGGAGACATATTTTGTTTGTACAGTATATATATGTATATATATATAGCTAAGAAAGTAGTTTCTCAACGTTTATAAAACTTTGTGCATTTGGTAAATTTGCTTTTTGAAAGAAAATTGTGCTTGTTCTTGAGAACACACCCCTCTAATTTCAACTCTGCCATTAGTCCAGACATACGTCAGTAACACACTGAGATATGGTAAAATATGTAGTATAATGTTTTTTGTAAATATTAACTACCAAACAATTTCCTTTCCAATAAATAAAACATCATTTTAATGAGCGAAATGATTTTAAGATATACTAATTCAAAGACCTTATTTCTGTGGAAACTAAGGGTTATTAACTTTTACAAAAGGGGGTCAGACCAAGAGTTTTAAATGTATTTAATGTGAATGACCAGAGTAGAGTGTGTGAAGTCCCTGTAAGGATGAGATGAAATCTCTTAGATCCTATAAACCACTAATGGGATGGCATTTATGGTGCCCTTCTTTCATCCCCCACCATAACCGGTAGTGCAATGGCCATGGAGGCACCACGGGAGATATTGCGGGGACTTGAGCCAAGACCTGAAAATTTCCTTGGTCCTCACTGGAGATTGAACCAGGTATCTTCAGGTCGACAGTCAAGCTCTTTACCACACGACCATCCATAGAGCGTTGAGCTGGCCAGATCCAACTGTCAAAGACTAGTACTTGGCCCACATGTCTTGGTTAACATGATGTTCTGAAGATTAGAATCGTGCATTGTGAAGATTAGGCGTGAGTGTTGCCGGTCATAGTCATATTTATAGAAAATGCTATATAATGGTACTCAGTTTATTGAATATAGTGAGCATAATCATTTATAATAAAATGACTACAAGTTTAAATATATATAACTTTCATTTATAAATAATATCTTATATGTTGTTAGTCTAATAATTCATACAAATATATAAATCTATGTTCGTTTGTGCCTAAGAATATGGCTTAAAAACATCAATACATTTTTCTCTAAGAGTTATGATCGGCAACACTCACGCCTCGTCCCTGATAGACAACATTGCCAGATTTTTTTGAATTGTTATTTTGTTGTTTCCAATGTAAAAACTTTGTTCTCCCAGGTGTGAACAGAATAAAAACGTTGCCATCCTGGATCTGTCAGGAGCCGCAGCCGCCTCTCAGACCGAAACCAAGTTTAGTGTCATAATGAAGGAAACGTTCAAAGGCCAGTCATCAGTGTATCTTCACTGTCAGTTCTATGCCTGCCAGAAACATAACGTAAATGTAAGTCATTCCATCCATGAATGTGGTCATTCATCTTGTTTTCGGTTGATTCATTTCACTTGTTTCTGTAGGCCAGATGGAGTTGAACATGTAATTCATTCTAAGCAAGTCATTTCTAATGGCATGGTTTGTTTAATTGGATATAGTTAGTTTTTTTTATAAAGATATAAATATTGAAGTTTTTGTTTAACAAGTTTAGTCCAAAGATGTTGATTAGTAGTTCTCTCACATGCAATGCACAGTTCATTGTAGTTGAGGCCTGTATCTGAAGATCAGGCCTGTATCTGGAGATGAGATGAGGCCTGTTTCTGGAGATGAGATGAGGTCTTTTTCTGGAGATGATGAGGCCTGTATCTGGAGATGAGATGAGGCCTGTTTCTGGAGATGATGAGGCCTGTATCTGGAGATGATGAGGCCTGTTTCTGGAGATGATGAGGCCTGTATCTGGAGATGATGAGGCCTGTTTCTGGAGATGATGAGGCCTGTATCTGGAAATCATGAGGCCTGTATCTGGAGATCATGAGGCCTGTATCTGGAGATGATGAGGCCTGTATCTGGAGATGATGAGGCCTGTATCTGGAGATGAGATGAGGTCTTTTTCTGGAGATGATGAGGCCTGTATCTGTAGATGATGAGGCCTGTATCTGGAGATGAGATGAGGTCTTTTTCTGGAGATGATGAGGCCTGTATCTGGAGATGATGAGGCCTGTATCTGGAGATCATGAGGCCTGTATCTGGAGATGATGAGGCCTGTATCTGGAGATGAGATGAGGTCTTTTTCTGGAGATGATGAGGCCTGTATCTGGAGATCATGATGCCTGTACCTGGAGATCATGATGCCTGTACCTGGAGATCATGATGCCTGTACCTGGAGATCATGAGGCCTGTATGTGGAGATGATGAGGCCTGTATCTGGAGATCATGAGGCCTGTATCTGGAGATCATGAGGCCTGTATCTGGAGATCATGCCTGTATCTGGAGATCATGAGGCCTGTATCTGGAGATCATGAGGCCTGTATCTGGAGATCATGATGCCTGTACCTGGAGATCATGAGGCCTGTATCTGGAGATCATGAGGCCTGTATCTGCCATAGTGTCTACAACTAGGCCACAGTAGGTTGGGAATTGAAAAAAAAACTTTTAATAAACTTCATGATGAAATATTTTTTTAAAATATGTTTCCATTCAAATGTTGATGCTGTGCAAACTTTTCAGACATTCTCTCTTCATGACACACTCAGAAAAGTTTTTGCCCCACCTGTGAAGAAAAAATTATAAAACAGATAAAATATATAATTGCTGGAATTTTTTTATTTCAATTTAAATCATCTCGCATTGAGACCCACTGCTTTTGTTGGTAGGACTAGTGAACATGTCACTTGTACCTGTACATTGTCATGTACCCATGTACCTGTACCTTGCTATGTGAACATGTCACTTGTACCTATACGCTGCTATGTGAACAAGTCATTTGTATCTGTACGCTGCTATGTGAACATGTCACTTGTACCTGTTCATTGCCATGTGAACATGTCACTTGTACCTGTATTTTGCTATGTGAACATGTCACATGTACCTGTACATTACTATGTGAACATGTCACTTGTGGCTGTACATTACTATGTGAAAATGTCACTTGTACCTGTACGTTGCTATGTGAACAAACACTTTGACCTAATCATTGTATTGATTTCAGTGTCCAGTCAACAGACATGAGGGGTGCGGGCAGTCTGGTCTGACCACACAAGTTAGCCAGCCCAACTGTGGGCCAGTGACCATCGGGCCCTTGGAGATGACAGAGAAAGAGATCAACATCAAGCCTCCTTACGGTAATTTCCTTTGATGAAACTGTTTAACAGGACACGGGACAGAGCTACATTTGCAGCCTTTTATCATGGGACTAGTTGGTCACTGGATGGGCTGCCCTGTAGGATTGGCTGCCTGTAGGATGGGCTGCCCTGTAGGATGGGCTGCCCTATAGGATGGGCTGCCCTGTAGGCGTTGTACAAAAAAACCCAGTTTTAATAAAAACAAAAAGTGGTAGAAATTTGTTTTTGAAGATTTACAAAATATTAGGATATTTATATCATTTTACAATATTTGTTCAATTAATATCAAATGTTGATAATAGTAACAAATTGAAATGTAATTATATCAACCCATTTTTACATGGGGGAAAAAAAACACATTAAAATATCAGTATTGTCTATATTTTAATAACAATACATGTTATTTTTTTTTTTCAAACGTGTAATTTCATAAACCTGTTGAAAACCTTACATTAATTTTAGTTTTTGAACTTTTCAATTGTTGACAGAGAGCACAATATGCCTTCACTTGTTAATAGATTTCTAACTTATTTACCTAAATGCCTCTGTGGCTGAATGAACTTGTTCTAAAACTTTAAATAACTCTTCTTAAAGTACAATTGAAAAATACCTTTTTGTCTCTCAGACCCAGCAGATCCTAATGATAGTCAAACAGGGCAGTAGATATTTGAGGCCCCCACCTCTAACTGGGCCCCTGGGTCGGAACAATCCCACCTTATTCTTTTATTTCTATAATAGCACGCTGTGTTCATCAGGGCCACTGGGCTAACAGACAACTAATGGTTCAGAGTGGGCCCAGTGGGCTAACAGACAACTAATGGTTCAGAGTGGGCCCAGTGGGCTGACAGACAACTAATGGTTCAGAGTGGGCCCAGTGGGCTGACAGACAACTAATGGTTCAGAGTGGACCCAGTGGGCTGATAGACAACTAATGGTTCAGAGTGGGCCCAGTGGGCTGACAGACAACTAATGGTTCAGAGTGGGCCCAGTGGGCTGACAGACAACTAATGGTTCAGAGTGGGCCCAGTGGGCTGACAGACAACTAATGGTTCAGAGTGGGCCCAGTAGGCTGACAGACAACTAATGGTTCAGAGTGGGCCCAGTGGGCTGACAGACAACAAATGGTTCAGAGTGGGCCCAGTGGGCTGACAGACAACTAATGGTTCAGAGTGAGCCACTGATTTCTTTTTTTACAGCTTTTAGGAGAGGAAAAATACTTTGTCCAGAACTGGGGGGGGGGGTCTTGATATTAAAAGGGGGAGGGAGAAGTCAAGAAATAAGGGACACTTGTAAATAGCTGTGGTGTATGTCCTGCGAGTACTATCTTTTTCTTTTTTCCAAATTAAAATTTTAAAATATCCCCTCTGGTTACACTCTCATAGAGACATTCTGTGTTGTTATTTTAATGAGCTAAACATTTTGCTTGGTGTTCTTTTATATTTTGTTGTTTAAAAAATAAAATGTCCATAATTCTCCATACACGTAGTTACTTTCATTTCTTTTAATAACCTTATCATTTTGATGAGGTTAAGATAATTATTGTTGTAATATGTAATTATCATTATTTATTTTTAACTTACCCGTTCTTTTTGTCTGTGTCTAGTCAATCCAGTCAATAATAACCTCGGCAAATCAGAGCAGCAGCCGAGAATAATCATCGAGGGGCTGGACTCGGCCACCGTGGTCGGCATCGCCTTCGCAGCTTTCGCCATCGGCATACTTCTGACTGGTGCGCTGTGGTTCATCCACTCTCACACAGGTGACGTGTCTTGTTGTAAGTGCATGGAACTTTCCTTCCTACCAACCTTGGACTTACCCTAACCCATTTTCTTTGTTTTGTATTTTATATCTATATGGGACAAGTGGGATGGATGGTCTAGGGGTGTAGATACTCGACTGTTGACCTGAGAGTCCAGGGTTTGATCCTCTGTGAGGCCCATGGAATATTTCCAGGTGAAATTTGGTGCAAAGTGGTCCCACAAGTCCACCCAGCTTTAAATGGGTACCTGACTTAAGTTGGGGAAGTAAAGACGGTTGGGCGTTGTGCTAACCACACAGTCCCTTCATATGCCGAGGTTATAGAAACAGATGAATTCTACACTTCCACTGCCCCGATGGCCCGTTAGGGCTAAGGGATTGAAGTTTGGTATATTGGACAGGGTGGCCATGGATAGGGCTTACATCTATCAACCTCGGTCCGAGGTTCAATTCCCTCTCTTGTCCTGAATTTACCTAGCCTGAAATGGGGTACATCAATGAAGAAAGTCAAGTCAGCTGGATGATTTTCTATCAATACTCTGCCCTGGTGTGCCAAATAGTTCCAATGGGCTGTTTAAGCAGATCATGTTTTTTATCTCCCCATGGAATGATTCTTTTTATGTTTTATTCAAGGCATAATGTAATCAAGACAAATAGGATCCTATTAAAATTTCATTAAGCAATCTGATATTTTATAATTTGCTAGCCTTTTAAGTGGCTTTATGTCCAAGTTTTAGCACAATTTTCTACAAAAAAATTGACGAATCCCCTTATATTAATTAGAGAAGAATATATAATCTTTGTAAATGTTGATTTCATTCACCTCACTCCTAACATTGGAGAGGCAGTTTGTGTTGTAGACTGGAGTTAATAATGTTAAAATGCAGAATAAATTTGAGCGATATTGATATCTGTTTCACATGTCTATATTTAGAGCAGCCAGTGCTTTTATTTGAACTCAGAATATTGATACAAAGAGTTTAGTTAATATTGTCTGTTTCAAGGGTTTCCAGGTTGATTTTTTCACACACCTTTTGCTAGTTGGTATTAGTCTTTTTTAGTTGCATTATGTTATATTTTCATTTCTCAACCTGTTTATTTTCAATTTTAACAGATAGTTTTCTGTTGATTACAGATGTAACATTTTAGATGTAATTTTAAAGTCGTACCATTGTTATTTTGTTTTTTTTATAAGTTTAGAGCTGACTGATTATTTGATTTAATATTTCACTTTTCACTGGCACATGTGATTTTAGCAAAAAAATGAGTTAATAAAAAAATGACAGACTTTTTATAAGGCATTCAATAGTCTCTTCAGAAAAAATCTTGTTTACTTTTGAACTATCTTAGATGATACTGCTGGACTCTTTTTTGTTTTTTTTATTTATTTTTGTTGTCGTCTGCAGGCCCTGTCAAACGTGTTGTCACCAGTCACAGAGGGCCAGATGCCAGCGGGGACCTGACGCCCAATTCCTCATCCCCCATGACCGCCTGAGATTAGCCGTATGGACTAGTTTTACACGGAGGAAAAACAACTGAGTACACACACATATTAAAACATCTAGCCAACCGATTATTGCTGATATCTTCTCACGCTGAAATTATTCTCTTAGGATATTCTGTCAACTTAAGCTTAGCTTTAATTTCCCATCACAGCGGACATTTAATGTGAAGCGATATCACAATTGGATGGAAACTGTTTCATCGTTAAATAACCAGATACTGGGTTCTAAATTCTGGAACATAGAAGGCTTTAAAATACATTCTGATATTATAAGTAAAGAGGTAAATTGAAGGCCATGTTGTATCACCCACCGTAGGAAAAATAAAATGGACTTTTTATTTTCTGATGCAAGACATGTGCTGTTCTGGTAAAATAAAAATGTGGATAAGGACATATGAATAACAAAATTATAATATGATTTCATGAGTGATGGGAATTGCGTTGAACTCTTCTTTGATCGGGAATTCGATGAACATTTTCCCAGAAATTGCAGAGATGATTAGCTATTCATAGAATCAGAAAAGGTCTAAATTGATTTTCAGGAGTCTGGGGCAAGTATTTCAGGAAATTAGTAAAAAAATGTTTAGATGTGAAGAATGTTGTTTGATCGTACTAGGGACAGGAAAGTTGATGATTGGTGTAAGATTAGGGAAGTGACCAATTAGTGGAGGTCAAGAAATGTGATGAAATGTTCAGGAATCATATGATGAGTCGTCATCGTCGTGAAGGGTTGTGATCAGTCTGACCCACTGTTAAGGGTGAATTTTTTAAAATATTATTTCTGCAGTTTATTCCTGTAGCAATGGGTTTGGAGGAACTGTGATATGCTGGTGCACGTATTGTTAATAACTATGTATATATTGACGAATGGGAATTTGATATTATCAAACTATTTATAGATTGCCGTGGTTGTTTTCAGTATTTGATGGATTCATCAGTTTAGTTTGGTATACATGAATATAATATAATGATTATAAAAACTTTTCATTTCAAAAAAAAGTTCACCATCACCTTTCTTTCTGCATTTCTTTGCCATCATTTCGGTGGAATCGAGCTGTAAAGAAAAAAAAAAAGAATCGAAAAACAAGATTTTTGGATAAGCCTAAGTAAGAGACCACAAATAGTCGAATATAGTAATCAATACCAAGGTGTGTAGGCTGTGAACTTTATACAATATTTTGTGTTTTTTATTCTATTTCAATCACGACAAAAAAAAAGAAAGCAAAACTGACTACCAAGGCTATTACAGGACATTACTACCTCTGATAACAGTAATCTCACACTATTGGCCAGTTCAGACAGACTTTTTTTTTACTGTCTGCCATACATCAACGATGAAATCTTATTTTTTAATGTTTTTTTAAAACACCTGAAGTCTGGGAGAGAGAGAGAGTGTGTCTGATATTTCTGGTAGCTTTTACGGGTACGACTTGTGTCTGACACTGATGAAAGGATTCATCCGTATTATTTTTGAAGTTTTAAAAAAAAAATTTTATCACAGGTAGCAATCATGTGGCCCCTATTTCAAGAACCTGGCTTTGTCCTTCAGCAGTGAATCTCCCTGCTGCATAATGATACTCAAACATTTGGAGGATGTAGTTTTACAAGAAATTTGATATTCAACAAAAAGCCTGTCAAAACCAGTTTTAACACCCGAGATAAAAGTATTGTCGAATTTATTTAAATTTTTCTTTGTTCCATTCTAGATTTTTAAAATGATGTCATTTATCAAAGGGATGTTGCATGTCATGATGTCATGTATCGAAGGGATGTTGCATGTCATATGCTGTTACTTTAATTGAATGAAAAGATTTTCTCTAACATTGCTGTTGTTAAAAAAAAAAATTTAATTTTATTAATTGTTGTTTTTTTCTAATTGTAGTTTTTTGGGGAAAATATTTGCACAGGTGTCAAATTTACTCCCATTAAACTTAAAGGGGGAAAATGAACCATGAAAGATATCTGCCAGTCTGACTACAGGGAGCTAACTTCATCATAAAAAAACAGCATTACATAATAATTACCTCCCTTTGACTATTTTCTATATGAATATTCCATTGATTTGATTTCACTCCTGCTTGATAGCGAATATTCTTGTATCCAACATTTTTGCCCATTTCCTCATTATTGACTGTTTTTATTTTTAAACTATTTGTGGTTGATGTTTGCATTATACGGGTCAATGTCATCATTTTTATTTTTGCCTCTTCATATTTTGTTCAGCCAATCTGAGTAGTATTGATTTTAATGGTTGTCATGAAATATGACATTTGTTGACATGATATCTGATATTTTTGTAAAAATCCCCTTAATGTTTTCACTGACATGATCTTAAATTTATTCATTCATTTTTTTTTTGGTCTATTTTTATTAATTGACGATAGTTTTTTTTTAAAAATCAGTGCGAATTTGTAAACAAGTGAATCTCATTCATCAAACGTGACAACATTCAGAATTATGAAATATACTTCTGTTATAAAGAAAAATATTTTTTTTTTAATCTGTCAGTAAAATAAATAAATTACGATGGGGATGTAATAGAAATTCTTGGAATGAATTATAAACATCTCTTTGGGGGTTTTGTTTTGGTCCTTTTGTCAGACGTTTTATTTTTAGCTTATGAGTAATTTTTTTTTGTATTCAGATTTGCAAACCTTTAACATGTTATGAAGGAATATTTTTTTGTGTGTCTTATTTTAAAAAATGTCTTAAATTCTAAATGTTTACAAAATTTAAAAAAAAAATGACATTTTGCTTGGGTGCAATAGAATGTTTACATGTGGAATGAACACACTTTTTTTTAGTGACCATATATTTGCATTTGTTAAAAGATATTTATTTAAGATTTTAAAAAAAGAATTGTCTTCAAATAAAATAAATACTTTGACATATTCGGTTGAATAATGATATTTATTAATATTTAAAATGCATTTGTTAAGAAATGTATATATATATTTTTTTGCTCTTATAAAATGACAGTTATTTTTATTTTATTTTTAATTTATGCACATTATGAATTAAGCAGTATCTTTTAGCTATTTCTGTACAGCGCCTATTGTTGTTGATATCTGTAGTAGTACATTAGTTCGTATCAATTGTTGTACTTTATCTTTTACTTTGTTGATGTGTGCTCAAGTTTTTTGGTCGGTTCTCAGAATCATTGAAATATCTGTCGCTTTGGCAGAAAATTATTATCTCAGAAGTACAAATATCACTGGCTGAAAAATTAATGGCACTTTTTTTATATTTTTTTGGCTTAATGTAACAATGTCGTAGCGAGCTAGTTAATATAACATTGACTTGTAACTATACCTTGACAAAATTCTTTATGCTTACCTTTGTTTACCAATGGCACTCTGAACACTGGACAAACAATAGAAAACTGTTTCCCCCCTGTGAGGGTTTTGTTTCCTACCATGCTGCACAGTCTGTGCACGGGTAATAGTCTTTATCGCACTTAACGCCGTCATCTTGAATGCACTGACCTATAAAAAGAATGGTCTCTTCTGTCCTTGTCAATATTCTGTTCTCCAAGACAGTACAATGTGCCTTCACCCTGAGATTAAGGCATAGCTTATGAAATAATTAAAAAAAATCAATTATGGTCTGTGATCGACTTAGAAAATTTGTTCAATTGTATACTCCCCAGTTTTTCGTAGAAATTTTTAAGACTGTCAAAATTCCTGCACTAAACTTTTGATTTTTTTTCTGGTTAAAAAAAAAAAACACTTTTTTGTTGTCCTATTTTTAAAAAAATGAAATGCAGCCACTTTGGTGGTTTTACAAACTGGGGGATGTGTCCTCTGGTTAAGGCGTGTTTCTTCAACATTAGCAAATTTTATTTTGAGAAAATAATGCTTGTAAATGAAGCAGTAATGGAAAAGAAAGTTATTTAAGCTTTTAGTGATTATTTTCAAAAGTGGGGGGGGGGGGGTGTAAATTTATATGCACATTAAATTTGAGAATCTATCCCTGATATAGGAAGCGACAACCAATAGTAGACTTTCTTGTTGCTCATTACCTCATATCTGTAAGCTAAGTGAAATACCAAATTGTTTTTTGGGTTGTTTTTTTTTTTACATCTGGTGTTATATCATTTGAAATTGTATCGGATTCTCAGTTGAAATCTGTCCCAACCTCCGAGTTGTTCATTTGTGATTTCAAGTTTAATCCATTCTTTGAAACACACGTGAGTCGCCTCCCCTTTGTCTTCTGCTGCAAAATTATTTGGCACACTTACAATATTTTTGAAAAATTTAATTTTTATAAAATATATATATGTCAGTTATTTTTGTTATATCTCTCTATATTTTGTCTTCCTCAGACCGTTGAATTTTTTAATAAAAGAAAAGAAATAGATAAATTTCATTCTTGAGCTGAAAAAAATATTTTAATTTTGCCCTTTTTTTCATGTGTATCATTAAGGTAAAAGAAAAATGTATCAGTGTAAAACGATTTAAATGGTTTCAATGTTTAAAAAAAAATGTAAAATAAACAATTATTAGAAATTGGGGACTTTTATATCCGGTGTGCCGCTTTTATATCTGCCTCTGCATTAGATGGTTAACAATGGTTTATTGTAGGTGATGAAAAATGTTTTTTTTTTTTTTATCCTAGATACTGTTGAGGCCTGTTCTTCCAATATCAGTTTGTTTTTTCGAATTCTGTCATAATGTCTTGTTGAATTATTTTTTCAAAATTTCATTCAAAATGATCAGAAATTGTTAATTTAAATATATTGGCTTTCAAATCTAGAAGACGATTTCTGGTTCTGTCGAACCAATATATTAGTATAATCACATTTTATTCATATAATCGTATATTTTTTATTAAATTTTAATTATCCTGTTTATAAAAGGAACAATTTTGTTAGCTGTCATTGAAGTGTAAGGGTTAGGTGACCAGCATAAGTTTTCATAAATGTCTTTTTATATCCTTACAATTCTACCCTGTGACTAGTGTACAATTCTACCAATACCCTGTGGCTAGTATACAATTCTACCAATACACTCCTTGTGACTGGTGTACAATTCTACCAATACACTCACTGTGGCTAAACGACAGTTCAAAGAATCTTTCATAAATATTATTTTTTACTTTATTTTAAATCATTCATGATAAACTTACAGTTTGCATACAACTTGATCCACTAACATAGTGATAGTTTTGATTCATTTTTGACATCACTTTGGCAGGCATTTAGCCGCAGCATATTTTTTATATGTACCATTCAAGGCGTGTAATGAATTTCTCGGCTTTTGTTTGTTTATTAAGTGAGCATGTTGTTGTTTCTCGCATAATTTTGTTTTTAATTTTCGTTTTTTTTTAAAATAAGGTCTCCATTGAAGTATTTTTAAATCTTCAAATTTAAAGAAATAGGTCAACGCGTCGATCATTTTACATGACCCAGTGAGTTTTTATAATTTTTTTTTTTTTGTTTTTAATCTCATCAAGTTGATTTGTTTTTTAATCTCATCAAGTTGATTTGTTTGATTTGTTTTTAAAAAAAAACTCATCAAGTTGATTTGTTTGATTTAAAAAAAAACTCCTTTGCTTTGATGACTTTATTCATGCCGCCAATTTGCATAATAATAATTTTTACTACGTAAACTCTGCTTGGGGGCATCATCGTTGCATCATATAGTAACTATTAGTGCCAGTGAACTTTAATGTAGTGGGAATATTTTCTTTGAAGGTTACACAAGTAACGAGCATCCAAGTATTCATTTGTGGTGTTTCCCGTTGGCTCTCTAGACAATATTAACCAGTTGGCTCTCTAGACAATCTTAACCAGTTGGCTCTCTAGACAATTTTAACCAGTTGAAACATTATTCTTAAATGACTGTTCGAAATGTTCTTCTTTATTTGGCACTATTGACAATCAAAGTGCGACTTGTTTATAATTTTATCCAACTTACAGTTTTGAATGCATGTATGAGTTTTGTTCAAGTCTATTTCAATGGATACCATCCTCTCTCTCTCTCTCTATCTGTCTGTGAGCCGTGTACGCAAGTGTGGCCTTTATTGCTATGGAGCCCTGTATATAAAGTCATGGTAAATTAATTTTCTGTCTCCTTACGGGTATTTAAAACAAAAATAAAATGAACGTCCGGCCCATGGTTCATTGGAAGCTGTGTTGTACCTCCAACATATACACCTACACACATGACACATAAAATAGGAAGCTGTGTTGTACCCCCAGCACACACACCTACACACATGACACATACAATAGGAAGCTGTGTTGTACCCCCAGCACACACACACCTACACACATGACATACACATGTTACCTTGTATCAATCTTAATTTGAAAGTAGCAGTGGAATTTTTTTTTTTATTAAATTGTAGTTTTTTTGTTTTTTTTTTATGCCGCAGCAATAAGTCAAATTAGTGTGCACAATTAGGCATAATCAGAATGAAAGTCAGTCAAATTAGTGTGCACAATTAGGCATAATCAGAATGAAAGTCAGTCAAATTAGTGTGCACAGTTAGGCATAATCAGAAAGCCGGCTGTTGATCAAACCGAGCCCCTTAGAGCCCTGGAAATAAATCCACCCTGCCTTGGCTGGCTTCACTATGAACAGGATGCTGTCGCTAGTACGTTTAGCTTCACTATGAACAGGATGCTGTCGCTAGTACGTTTAGCTTCACTATGAGCAGGATGCTGTCGCTATTACGTTTAGCTGGTTAAAAAAAATTGCTTCAGAAGTACGGGTGTCATTTCCAAGATAATTTTTTCCTTGCTTAGTCTTGTAGTGTTTCCACATACATGCACTGTCTATTATTTCATCTCTACCTCTTCTGTACCATTGGAGTATTAGTCATCGTTGGCTAGTTATTGGTCTTTTTGGTGCATTATCTACATGGTGACACTGGGACTTTTTTTTTGGTTATGAGCCCAATCAGGTTCTAGTTTTAGGTTCTGACCCCTACCCCTTAGGCATTGGTTACCTGTGTCTTCCATGGTGCTACCAAAGCCATTGAAGCCTTTTTTTAAATGATGAGGTTGTAGCAGAAGGCGTTAGAAAACTGTCCAGATAGTGTTTTTAGTGATTCTTTATAATACCTCATCCTTGTGGTGACGTTTTAATTATTGTGAACCAAATATTACAACCTAACGGACATTCATACTTAGCCATTTTAGGTCTTTTCTTCATGCACCTAATTTAATTTTTTTTTTTCCATTTTTCGGATACAAAAATATGAATAATTGTGTTTCAGTATTTCAGTGATGAGTCAAAAGTTATTGGAAAACTTGATAGGGGTGAATGGATTGTTTAGTAACCATTAATAAAATAAAAAATGACATACATACGGGTGTATTATTATTATTATTCATTTTCTTATGTATTTGCTTGCGAGAGTTTTGCATTTTTTCGTTGTAAATAATGGTCTTCTTGTTTCATGTTCATTTTGTGCCATTGTTTGTGTCCATTAAATGAACCACTTTGTGACATTTTTAAACCAACTTAAAACTTAATATGTTGGCAATACACACCTGTTTGCAATTGGGATATATCTAAGAATGTATCCCATAATAATTACAAAAAATTCAATGTCCCATTATTATTATTTTTTTTAATGGGGTAATGATCTATGTAAAGTATGGATTTATTAAAGTCATCCGCAATGGCACTTGGCCAGCCAAAAATTCGGGAGGAAGAGAGAGAAAAAAATTCACTCATGACTTACATGTTAGTACTAATTTCATTTTTTTATTCATTGAAATTGTTTTTCTCTGACATTTTTCTTTCTCACTATTTTACGATCAGTTGTTAACATAAACCGTGGTAATTTTACCTGCTGGCCTACATGTGATATTTTGAATACCTTCGTGTGGCATTTGAATACCTCCGATTGTGACATTTTTTGCAGTACTCGTACCCATAATCCTTTTTTTTGGGTCTGAAGTTTGGGCGAAAACTTTGATAATCTTAATCTCTTTTTTTTTGGGTCTGAAGTTTCGGGAAAACTTTGATACTCGTAATCTCTTTTTTTTGGATCTGAAGTTTCTTGGAAACCTTAATAATCGTAATCTCTTTTTATCCTCAAAATTGGCATCAACTTATGCCCGATATGGTTTTCTTGCAACCCTATTCAGTAAATAATTGGTTAGAGGTGATGGAGACATACTTATCAAAGAGAATTATAAGATTTTGCATTTATATTTTCTTAGTAACATTTGGTTGATTTTTAAACTCAAAGAGCTGAAGTCCAGGAAGTATTATATATATATATTTTTTGGCTATCTCTGTAATTACATTTTTTAAAAATCTCAAGAGTGAGGTATCAATCTCTAGCTTTCTAAATTTAGCTCAGTTTTCAGTCTGGATTACTTTCAAATTATGTTTTTCCTCAACGAAATACCTTTGTTTAGAGCTTAGCGGATTTACCATAAAGTTTAAATGAGGATTCTCCATGTTTCACTCGAATAGTAGCAAAAATGTACAGCTTCTCTTTTTTGGTTTTTCTTGTAAATAAACATTTCGACTGATGTCATGACATCTTTAGTGATGTAATTCATTTGATGATGTCATTAACTAGTCCTGGTAGTGATTTCTCCTTTGGAACTATTGGTTCATCATGTCATTTTTGTGACTTAGGTAACTGGTTTCGTCAGGTTCCCAACTACTATAAGTGTTTACTGATTTTGTGCCCTTTTTTTTTTTTTAAATTAAAAAATTACTACTTGTTTGTCATGAGTCTCCCAGAAATAAACATTTTCATTTTCTCTTTAAAGTTTGACCCCATTTGTACTTTTTCTTTTTACGCAGTGACCTTTTAAAAATTTAAGCAATTCTTACATGATTTTTGTGAACGTTCTATTCCATATCAGGTGATTGCAACTGAGATTATAGAAAATTAATTTTTTTTTTGTTTTTTATCATAAGAAGAACTGAGCTTGGACGAAATAATTCGTGCCAAAAGATAAATACGGTTTTCTTCCAAAATGAAACACTTTCCCATCACTGACCTTCAGACCCATCAGTGGCACCGATGTTGTTGTGTTTCATTGTTTTTTGTTTTTTCACGTTTTCACACGGTTTGTATCAGTCTAAATTAGGCTTGGTTCTGCACATACAATAAGTATAATTTAGTGGATTACTCATAGTGGCTTACAAAAAAATTTTTCCCATTTTTTTGTCTTTTTCTTTTTTAATTGTGTAGCTTCTCTAAATATTGATCCACAATAACAGCAAAGATGGCTGCTGCCAGAAATGTCAATTTGAACCAGTGGCGGGGGAAGTCAGCACGATTTTTACTCTTTAGTTCTGATTTTAAATTTTTTGTTTTTCTTAGCTTAGTAGATAGAACTGAAAAACTTCGTCATTTCAAGTCTTTACGCCGCTCATGGTCGTATTACTTGATTTTTGTTACAGATTTGATCACATCTTATGTACATTTACGACTTTTAGGTAGAAATGATGGCAATGTATTTGGTTTGAGATTCAAAGATAATAAAACTAAAGGTTTAATTAAGGGAGGTTAAGTCGCTTCACTCAGTTTGTTTTATAGGCCTGAATTGAAGAATGAATGCTTGAAAAATCTTACGAAGAAATGATTTCTGTGATTGTTATAAACATTCAGTAATTGTTTTTTTTGTCTGACACACATTTATTTGGTTCTTAAAATGTGTTATTTTGAATACATTTAACGCTATTGGAAAAAAAAATGTCAAATGCCCCGGCTTTCTGTTCCAAAATCATTTTTGTGCCATTAAGAAAAAAAAAAGAAGAAGAATTACCTGTGTTATTCTAAATGTCCTGTCATTAGGTATCTAACTGGTTTGTTCTAATGGCGGTATTTAGAGTTGTGTTTTGTTAGATCAATGTCTGGTCAATGTTACTATTATCCATAGGGCAACTCATTATCAGAACTGATGGATTTCTATTCTTACATTTGGATCATATCTATATATATATTCAAGTTACATCGAGACATGTTTGATTAAATTTATTGCATAATGTATTTATTCTGAAACTCTGATCCTTGGGTATAAAATTTCTTAGTTGTTTTGTTTACTTCACTTCTTATCCTCACCTTTTGATTTGGCGTTTTTTGAATTACTTACACATCTCACTTCTTAAACTATTGGTCCCCCATACTTTTATACCTGACGTTTTACTTTTTTTAAATTAATTTTTCTTGTCAAGTGCTGAATGGTTTCTTAGCTTACACTCGTTTATTACCTACCAAAATAGTTTTGGGGTCCATTTCGCATTATTTAAAACAAATTTTATAGTTACTTTGTATTGCAAAATCTTTTTCTTTATGTTTTTTTTTTATAAACAAAACCATTAAGAACTGAAAGTTGTGTTCAAATGCCATGGTCATCATAGGATCCTCAGCGTGCACGCAGAATGTTTATTCTATGATCGTCGTTACATTGTTTTTTTTTATATCCTTGTATTACCAGAGTATTACTTCTTATATTATCTGACAGTTTTAAACTTGTATTTTATAGTATTGTTACATACAACTGATGATATATTTGTTACAAAAACCTGTTTTCTCATACAGCTGCTTAGCTTATCCGGTCAAGGTTTAACTAAAATTTTCAACCTGTAAATTTTTCAGCTCATGTGATTTTCCTTTTTTTTTAATCCTTGATTTCAAATTTTGTAAACATAATAACTAAAAAAATGTGTTCCTTACTTTGTTGTTACTTATGCTGGTTTGATTTTATCTTGTGTTGCTCTAGCTGACTTGATACCTCTAATGACCTCAATTTGTTAATTTATTGCATCTCTTGTATGATTTGTACATTTTTTACCCGTAATCTCCAATACGCCCGTGATCTAGTTATTTTTACATGTATCAATCAGTATGTCAGCGTATGAACACAGGTTTTATCTCAATATAAACATTAAAAAAATTATTGACTTATTCATTTTCGTTTCAATTAGTTCAGCTGTTGATGTCGTGTACATGCAGATATTTTTATTTCAATTAGTTAGCTGTTGTTGTCATGTACATGCAGATATTTTTCTTTATGTATTTTTTGTTGATACTAACTGGGCTGTTGTTTTATGTGTTGATTATGTTTTATTTGGTATAATTCAATCGATATATTTCCTTGCATAAAAACGTTCATTTAGAAAACTTCTCGAAGCAGCATTGATGATCTGTGTAACAGTGTTGTCTCCTCCATATCAGTGTTGTTACCGTGGTAACCATTTGTCTACACATTTCCTTTTGTTTGTTTTTAAATCTTCCCATAATTCTCAAGTTTGATTGTTTGTGTGCTTGGAATTGTATTTGAAAAAAAAGAGAATAAACCTCATTGAATTAAAGTATTAAATTATCACAACTGGGTTTATATTGTTTTATACATGTATATGTTGTTGTTTTATATTCAAGAGATGATATTTCATACCTAACATAAACAACTTGATAATAATATCATAAAACATGAGTACAGTGTACAGTTTTTATATTGCCAAACAAAAAAAAAATCAAGAACAATTAAGAAAATATCAAATAAAGACTTGAAGACAGTTTCTGTGTAAAATATATTTTTAAAAATTCTTGGCCTGTAGAGAATTTATACTTAGCTCTTCTATTACACATCAAGTTTCTCTCTCTAGTAATGACATTTTAGTGAAACAGCTCCAGACAAAAAAGTTTGTTTATTCCACTAGATAGTCTAGAAATGTCTTCACTGGGAACATTTCAAAAGTGAAAAGGTTGAAACTTTCCAATTTACTTTCTGCTGTACGAAAATGCACACTGTCCAACAATTGTTTTTCTGTCTTTGAAATTTATCCCAGAAATCAACAAGTTTAAAACAAAACGTGAGTGTATGCATTTATCTATGATCAGTTGGCCATACATATCAACACCAATTAGACCAAGGTTGATTTTTGCAGCCCCCATGAACATCATGTTATGTTCTCAGATTTTGATAATCTTTAGCAAA
>JAGDYQ010000090.1:2284394-2327623 GCA_021962125.1 Bulinus truncatus | reverse complement strand
TTGAGGATCTGATGCTTGAATGTGTTAAATTCACATAGTTTTGAATGTGTTAAATTTTGATGTTTTGAATGTGTTACATCTAGATGTTTTGAATGTGTTAAATTCACATGTTTTGAATGTGTTAAATTCAGCTGTTTTGAATGTGTTAAATTCAGATGTTTGAATGTGTTAAATTCACATGTTTCCACTGTGTTAAATTCACATGTTTTGAATGTAATAAATTCAGATGTTTTGAATGTAATAAATTCAGTTGTTTGAATGTGTTAAATTCATGCTTGTTTTGAATGTGTTAAATTCAGATGTTTTAAATGTGTTAAATTTAGATGTTTGAATGTGTTAAATTCATTTGTTTTTTATTTTGTCACTTTTATTTTGTTCCAGGTGACAGGCCTAGAGAATTTCAAAATCTCCTCAAAGATCCCAACAGGGGGCCAGAAGCTTAAACAGATGAGTCTATTATTTTTACGCACATCCCCAGATGAATGCTGGACCCAGTTCATCAATATTGACGACATGACCAGTTTCACAAATGTGGTTAGTGGCTTTTGTCTTGTTAGTGGCTTCTGGTCTGGTTAGTGGCTTCTGTCTAGTTAGTGGCTTCTGTCTGGTTAGTGGCTTCTGTCTTGTAGTGGCTTCTGTCTTGCTTGTGCTGAAGGGTGGCCATATTTTGTATCCAAGCATTTTTGTTTTTCAGTCCATGTGGGGATTTAATGATATCAAACCCAAATAATATCATCCAGGTGTTCTCAAATCAAGGGTTGGGTGTTTGACAGTAAATTTAACAGACCAAATGTCTAAACAGGAAGTTTTTGTCATTATTGGCATTTAAAACTTACTTTACCTTTTTTGTAACTGCTACTGGGGTAGGGAGACGGATGGATCATATGGGGTAAAGCGGTCGATTGACCTGAGGACCAAGGAAATTCTTCTGTAGGTCTTGGCCCAAGTGCTCAATATCTCTCCTGGGTGCCTAATGCGCGCTTGCACCATTTTGGGTTATGGTGGGGATGAAAGAAGGTCAACATAAAATCATTCCATTAGTGGTTTTTAGAATCTTAGAGATTTCATCTAATCCTTAGGGACTTCTCACATTTGTAACCAGGTAGTGAGCATTGGATTCAGTCACCATTTCCTTGTACTATCGGCTATGGTGGGGATGAAAGAAGTCACCCATGCCGTTTGTGGTTTATATGGATCCTTAATAGGAATTTATGCACATAAGAAAAAAATTACTAGGGCCAATCAAAGCTTTTGATTGGAACAGACACATCCATACTTGAGGAATAATAATGGAAGAAAAAATTTAGATCATTGTTGACCCATGAACAAGTTTAAATGTTGGGGGAATTCTCAGGGACACTGCTGTGGATTGATCATATCATGTCATGTCCATTCCTAATTGTTGGCAGTCCAGTTTTTTTCCAGGATGGCCTTTCAATTTCCATGTCCATTTTAAGGTACCTTGTGTTGTAAGTAAGGGCTGAATTGTAACTGAACACAGGGAGTCAACTTTTTGCATTGTTCACTGAAAGGGGTTCTTCTAGGTGCTCACCAGGTTGTCGATCCTTAACAAGACACGGAAACCAAAAAACATTTCTCAGTTGCGAGAAAGTAATGGTTGCATCTCCACTACAGTCCCAATGAAAAAAAGCTTTTTTTCAACCTCATAATATTTATCCGAAAGCAAATATTATTTTTGTGCTTCTGATTCTTCTCTAGGTTAGTGGTCACATTTTGAGGTTAGTGGTCACATTTCTAGGTTAGTGGTCACATTTCTAGGTAATGTGTATTATTATTATTATTACTCTAGCAGATTGTGTTTTTCATTTGTCTTTTTGTCCATGTAATTACATGTCATTGATAGAATTTTTCCCCAGTTGGTAACATTCCAATAATTTGACATTTTTCTGACTCAGTGAAATTTCTGGGAGATTTACTTCTCCTGTTCATTCTGTTGCTGATGTCTTACTGATACATTTTTCATTCTATTCCTAATGTCTTACTGATACATTTTCTTTTACTTCTACTTCTGGTGCTGATCCAGACGACGTAACCTGGTTTTGTCAACAGTCTACTGCAGGATGAACTGGGCAAGCGGCTTTTGATGGCTTGAGCCTGGCTCCGTTATGGGTCCCGCTTAACTTGGCCGCATTGACTGACGATGAAGACTTTAAAGTTCAGCCAGTGAATATCCACTGTGGAATGTAAACTGCCTGCTGTGATTGTTGTGATTCCCCACTTTGACCACTTCCTTCACCCCCTCTCTTCCCTGATGGTCTTTGTCTACTACTATGTATACTGTTCTCTTCATTGTTGTTCCTTTAGTGACGTTGAAACCGCTCAATTTTTCCCAAGTACTCTGAAATCATTGTGTACACGACCTGATCAACTTTTTCTTTTTTTGTTTTTAATATGTTTACATCTTTTATCAGCAGAGGGCGAGGTGAGACCTCAACCTCAGCCACAATGATGCCACATGACATTGTACAGAGACTCACTGTTTCTCCGAAGCAGAACAGAATTTCTACATCTCAGTGGCCAAGGACAGTTTGATTTGTCTTAAAGGATACCAGGTGGGTTCTTGTGGAAAATTTTCTCCACCACATCCATAACCTAACCCCATGCAATTCTGTGTTTTGAATCCTATTTACACAAAATGTTTTCTTCAGTTAATGGCAGATGATGACTCAGTGGTCCAGGTGGACTCCCTGTTGGAGCTCAACATCAACATCCAAACAAATCCTTCCAGATGGGGGTAGACATAGAGCTCATCATTAGAAATGGGTAAAGTGATGGACTAAGTGTTTAACAACTCTCCACCTGACTTATAAAATTAAATATACAACCCTCCACCTGACTTATGCACCACAAATATACAACTCTCGACCCGACTTATGCACCAAATATATTTATACAACTCTCCACCTGACTTATACACTAAATATACAACTCTTCACCTGACTTGTGCACCAAATATACAACTCTCCACCTGACTTGTGCACCAAATATACAACTCTCCACCTGACTTGTGCACCAAATATACAACTCTCCACCTGACTTATGCACCAAATATATTTATAGAACTCTCCACCTGACTTGTGCACCAAATATACAACTCTCCACCTTTGACTTACTCTGTGCACCAAATATACAACTCTCCACCTGACTTGTGCACCAAATATATTTATACAACTCTCCACCTGACTTGTGCACCAAATATACAACTCTCCACCTGACTTATGCACCAAATATACAACTCTCCACCTGACGTGGTGCACCAAATATACAACTCTCCACCTGACTTATGCACCAAATATATTTATACAACTCTCCACCTGACTTATGGCACCAAATATACAACTCTCCACCTGACTTCATGCACCAAATATACAACTTCTCCACCTGACTTATGCACCACATATACAACTCTCCACCTGACTTGTGCACCAAATATACAATCCCCCACCTGACTTATGCAATCACATATACAACTCTCCACCTGACTTGTGCACCAAAATATACAACTCTCCACCTGACTTTATGCACCAAATATATTTAGACTCCCATTTAGAGAAATAAACCAGTGGATACATATTTTGTTCATACAGTATATATATATGTATATCTTTAGCCAAGAAAGTAGTTTTTCAACGTTTATACAACTTTGTGCATTTGGTAAATTTGGTTTTTTAAATAAAATTGTGCTTGTTCTTGAGAACACCCCCCTCTAATTTCAACTCTGCTATTGGTCCAGACATACGTCAGTAACACACTGAGATATGGTAACATATGGTTCAATGTTTTTTTGTAAATATTAACAACCAAAACACTTTCCTTTTCCAATAAATAAAACACAGAGAAATAC
This sequence comes from Bulinus truncatus, assembly GCA_021962125.1. Lineage (NCBI taxonomy): Eukaryota > Metazoa > Mollusca > Gastropoda > Planorbidae > Bulinus > Bulinus truncatus. Next base: position 2,323,758 of record JAGDYQ010000090.1, on the reverse strand, counting down.
CGCATAGAAAAAAATTTCACTCATTTTAATGAGCAAAATATTTTTAAAACATTTTTTTTTAAACAAAGGATAATTAACTGTAAAATGATTTAAAAATTTACTAATTCAAATCTACCTAGACCTTAGTTTCTGTGGAAACTAAAGGTTATTAACTTTTACAGAAGGGGGTCAGACCAAGAGTTTTAAATGTATTTAATGTGAATGACCAGAGTAGAGTGTGTGAAGTCCCTGTAAGGATGAGATGAAATCTCTTAGATCCTATAAACCACTAATGGGACGGTTTTTTATGGTGCCATTCTTTCATCCCCACCATAACTGGTAGTGCAATGGCCATGGAGGCACCACGGGAGATATTGCAGGGACTTGAGCCAAGACCTGAAAATTTCCTTGGTCCTCACTGGAGATTGAACCAGGTATCTTAAGGTCGACAGTCGAGGTCTTTACCACACGACCATCCGTAGAGCTTAGCGCTGGCCAGATCCAACAGTCAAAGACTAGTACTTGGCCCACATGTCTTGGTTAACATAATGTTCTGAAGATTAGAATTGTGATTGTGAATTGTGAAGATTAGGCGTGAGTGTTGCCGGTCATAGTCATATTTATAGAAAATGCTACATAACGGTTCTCAGTTTATTGAATATAGTTAGCATAATCATTCATAATAAAATGACTACAAGTTTAAATATGTATATAACTTTCATTTATAAATAATATCTTATATGTTGTTAGTCTAATAATTCATACAAATATATATAAATCTATGTTCGTTTGTGCCTAAGCATACGGCTTAAAAACATCAATAAATTTTTCTCTAAGATTTATGACCGGCAACACTCACACCTCGTCCCTGATAGACAACATTGCCAGATTTTTTTTTTCAATTGTTATTTTGTTGTTTCCAATGTAAAAACTTTGTGTTCTCCCAGGTGCGAACAGAATAAAAACGTTGCCATCCTGGATCTGTCGGGAGCCGCAGCCGCCTCTCAGACGGAAACCAAGTTTAGTGTCATGATGAAGGAAACTTTCAAAGGCCAGTCATCAGTGTATCTGCACTGTCAGTTCTATGCCTGCCAGAAACATAACGTAAATGTAAGTAATTCCATCCATGAATGTGGTCATTCATCTTGTTTTCAGTTGATTCATTTCACTTGTTTCTGTAGGCCAGATGGAGTTGAACATGTAATTCATTCTAAGCAAGTCATTTCTAATGGCATGGTTTGTTTAATTGGATATAGTTAGTTTTTTTATAAAGATATAATATTGAAGTTTTTGTTTAGCAGTTTAGTCCAGATGTTGATTAATGGTTCTCTCACATGCAATGCACAGTTCATTGTAGTTGAGGCCTGTATCTGAAGATCAGGCCTGTATCTGGAGATGAGATGAGGCCTGTTTCTGGAGATGAGATGAGGTCTTTTTCTGGAGATGATGAGGCCTGTATCTGGAGATGAGATGAGGCCTGTTTCTGGAGATGATGAGGCCTGTATCTGGAGATGATGAGGCCTGTTTCTGGAGATGATGAGGCCTGTATCTGGAGATGATGAGGCCTGTTTCTGGGGAGATGATGGAGGCCTGTATCTGGGAATCATGGGAGCCTGTATCTGGAGATCATGAGGCCTGTATCTGGAGATGATGAGGCCTGTATCTGGAGATGATGAGGCCTGTATCTGGAGACTGAGATGAGGTCTTTTTCTGGAAGATGATGAGGCCTGTATCTGTAGATGATGAGGCCTGTATCTGGAGATGAGATGGAAGAGTCTTTTTCTGGAGATGATGAGGCCTGTATCTGGAGATGATGAGGCCTGTATCTGGAGATCATGAGGCCTGTATCTGGAGATGATGAGGCCTGTATCTGGAGATGAGATGAGGTCTTTTTCTGGAGATGATGAGGCCTGTATCTGGAGATCATGATGCCTGTACCTGGAGATCATGATGCCTGTACCTGGAGATCATGATGCCTGTACCTGGAGATCATGAGGCCTGTATGTGGAGATGATGAGGCCTGTATCTGGAATCATGAGGCCTGTATCTGGAGATCATAGGGGCCTGTCTGGAGATCATGCCTGTATCTGGAGATCGCGGGGGCTGTATCTGGAGATGATGAGGCCTGTATCTGGAGATCATGAGGTCTGTATCTGGAGATCATGAGGCCTGTATCTGGAGATTATGAGGCCTGTGTCTGCCATGGTGTCTACAACTAGGCCCCAGTAGGTTGGGAATTGAATAAAATACTTTTAATAAACTTCATGATGAATGCTGTGCAAACTTTTCAGACATTCTCTCTTCTTGACACACTCAGACAAGTTTTTTGCCCACCTGTGAAGAAAAAATAAAAAAAAATTATAAAACAGATAAAGTATATAATTGCTGGAATTCATTCTCATTGAAATAATTTTTTTATTTAAATTTAAATCATCTTGTATTTAGACCAACTGCTTTTGTTGGTAGGGCTAGTGAACATGTCACTTGTACCTGTACATTGTCATTTTTTGAACATGTCAATTGTACCTGTACATTACTATGTGAACATGTCACTTGTACCTGTACATTGTTATGTGAACATGTCACTTGTACCTGTACGTTGCTATGTGAACATGTCACTTGTACCTGTATGTTGCTATGTGAACATGTCACTTGTACCTTTACGTTGCTATGTGAACAAACACTTTGACCTAATCGTTGTATTGATTTCAGTGTCCAGTCAACAGACATGAGAGGTGCGGGCAGTCTGGTCTGACCACACAAGTAAGCCAGCCCAACTGTGGGCCAGTGACCATCGGGCCCTTGGAGATGACAGAGAAAGAGATCAACATCAAGCCTCCTTACGGTAATTCCCTTTGATGAAACTGTTTAACAGGACAGGGGACAGAGTTACATTGGCAGCCTTTTATCATGGGACTAGTTGGTCACGGGATGGGCTGCCCTGTAGGATGGGCTGCCCTGTAGGGGATGTACAAAAAAACCCAGTTTTAATAAAAAAAAAAAAAAGTGGTAGAAATTTGTTTTTGAAGATTTACAAAATAGAAGATTTAGGATATTTATAGCATTTTACAATATTTGTTCAATTAATATCAAATGTTGATAATAGTAACAAAGTGAAATGTAATTATATCAGCCCATTTTTACATGGGGGAAAAAAAACACATTCAAATATCAGTATTGTCTATATTTTAATAACAATACATGTTATTTTTTTTTTTCAAACGTGTAATTTCATAAACCTGTTGAAAACCTTACATTAATTTTAGTTTTTGAACTTTTCAATCGATAGCAGAGAGCACAATATGCCTTCACTTGTTAATAGATTTCTAACTTATTTTACCTCTGTGGCTGAATGAACTGGTTCTAAAACTTTAAATAACTCTTCTTAAAGTACAATTGAAAAATCACCTTTTTGTCTCTCAGACCCAGCAGATCCTAATGATAGTCAAACAGGGCAGTAGATTCTTGAGGCCCCCACCTCTAACTGGGCCCCTGGGTCAGAACAATCCCACCTTATTCTTTTATTTCTATAATAGCACGTTGTGTTCATCGGGGCCACTGGGCTAATAGACAACAAATGGTTCAGAGTGGGCCCAGTGGGCTGACAGACAACTAATGGTTCAGAGTGGGCCCAGTGGGCTGACAGACAACGAATGGTTCAGAGTGGGCCCAGTGGGCTGACAGACAACGAATGGTTCAGAGTGGGCCCAGTGGGCTGACAGACAACAAATGGTTCAGAGTGGGCCCAGTGGGCTGACAGACAACTAATGGTTCAGAGTGGGCCCAGTGGGCTGACAGACAACTAATGGTTCAGAGTGGGCCCACTGGGCTAACAGACAACTAATGGTTCAGAGTGGGCCCACTGGGCTGACAGACAACTAATGGTTCAAAGTGGGCCACTCATTTTTTTGTACAGCTTTTAGGAGAGGAAAAATACTTTGTCCAGAACTGGGGGGGGGGGGGTGTCTTGATATTAAAAGGGGGAGGGGTAAGTCGAAATAAGGGACACTTGTAAATGGCTGCGGTGTATGTCCTACGAGTACTCTCTTTTTCTTTTTTCCAAATTAAAATTTTAAAATATCCCCGCTGGTTACACTCTCATAGAGACACTCTGTGTTGTTGTTTTAATGACCTAAACATTTTGCTTGGAGTTCTTTTAATATTTTGTTGTTTAAAAAATAAAAATGTCCATAATTCTCCATACACGTAGTTACTTTCATTTCTTTTAATAACCTTATCATTTTGATGAGTTCAAGATAATTATTGTTGTAATATTTAATTATCATTATTCATTTTTTAACTTACCCGTTCTTTTTTTGTCTGCGTCTAGTCAATCCAGTCAATAACCTCGGCAAATCAGAGCAGCAGCCGAGGATAATCATCGAGGGGCTGGACTCAGCCACCGTGGTCGGCATCGCCTTCGCAGCTTTCGCCATCGGCATCCTCCTGACTGGGGCGCTGTGGTTCATCCACTCTCACACAGGTGACGTGTCTTGTTGTAAGTGCATGGAACGTTCCTTCCTACCAGCCGTGGACTTACCCTAACCCATTGTCTTTGTTTTTTACTTTATATGGGACAAGTGGGACGGATGGTCTAGGGGTGTAGATTCTCGACTGTTGACCTGAGAGTCCAGGGTTCGATCCTCGGTGAGGCCCATGGAATTTATCCAGGTGAAATTTGGTGCAAAGTCGTCCCACAAGTCCACCCAGCTTTAAATGGGTACCTGACTTAAAGTTGGGGAAGTAAAGACGGCTGGGCGTTGTGCTAACCACACAATCCCTTCATATGCCGAGGTTATAGAAACAGATGAATTCTACACTTCCACTGCCCCGATGGCCCGTTAGGGCTAAGGGATGAACTTTACTATATTGGACAGGGTGGCCATGGATAGAGCTTACATCTATCAACCTCAAGGTCCGAGGTTCAATTCCCTCTTTTGTCCTGAATTTACCTAGCCTGAAATGGGTACATTAATGAAGAAAGTCAAGTCATTTGGATGATTTTCTATCAATACTCTACCCTAGTGTGCCAAATAGTTCCAGTGGGCTGTTTAAGCAGATCATGTTTTTTTATCTCCCCATGGAATGATTCTTTTTATGTTTTATTCACGGCATAATGTAATCAAGACAAATAGACTCCAATTAAAATTTCAACAAGCAATCTGATAATTTATAATTTGCTAGCCTTTTAAGTGGCTTTATGTCCAAGTTTTAGCACAATTTTCTACAAAAAAAATTGGAACGAATCCCCTTATATTAATTAGAGAAGAATATATAATCTTTGTAAATGCTGATTTAATTCACCTCACTCCCTAACATTGGGAGGCAGTTTGTGTTGTAGACTGGAGTTAATAATGTTAAAATGCAGAATAAATTTGAGCGATATTGATATCTGTTTCACATGTCTATATTTAGAACAGCCATTGCTTTTATTTGAACTCAGAATATTGATTCAAAGAGTTTAGTTAATATTGTCTGTTTCAATGGTTTCCAGGTTGATTTTTGCACACATCTTTTGCTAGTTAGTGTTAGTTTTTTTTAGTTGCATTATGTTATATTTTCATTTCTCAACCTGTTTATTTTCAATTTTAACAGATAGTTTTCTGTTGATTACAGATGTAACATTTTAGATGTAATTTTAAAGTTGTACCATTGTTATTTTGTTTTTTTTTATAAGTTTAGAGCTGACTGTGATTACTTGATTTAATATTTCACTTGTCACTGGCACATGTGATTTTAGCAAAAAAATTAGTTAATAAATAAATGACAGACTTTTATAAGGCATTCAATTAGCAATAGTCTCTTCAGAAAAAATCTTGTTTACTTTTGAACTATCTTAGATGATACTGCTGGACTCTTTTTTTGTTTTTTTTATTTATTTTTGTTGTCGTCTGCAGGCCCTGTCAAACGTGTTGTCACCAGTCACAGAGGGCCAGATGCCAGCGGGGACCTGACGCCCAATTCCTCATCCCCCATGACCGCCTGAGATTAGCCGTATGGACTAGTTTTACACGGAGGAAAAACAACTGAGTACACACACATATTAAAACATCTAGCCAACCGATTATTGCTGATATCTTCTCACGCTGAAATTATTCTCTTAGGATATTCTGTCAACTTAAGCTTAGCTTTAATTTCCCATCACAGCGGACATTTAATGTGAAGCGATATCACAATTGGATGGAAACTGTTCATCGTTAAATAACCAGATACTGGGTTCTAAATTGTGGAACATAGAAGGCTTTAAAATACATTCTGATATTATAAGTATAGAGGTCAATTGGAGGCCACACTATATCACCCACCGTAGGAAAAATAAAATGGACTTTTTATTTTCTGATGCAAGACATTTGTGAGATTAGAGGATTGAAATAATAATGAAGGAAATTACAAACTTCTGATAACGAGTTGATAAAGATGTGCTGTTCTGGTAAAATAAAATGTGGATAAGGACGTATGAATAGCAAAATTATAATATGATTTCATGAGTGATGGGGACTTGTGTTGAACTCTTCTTAAATTGGGAATTTGATGAACAAATTTTTCGGAAATTGCAGAGATGATTAGCTATTTATAGAATCAGAAAAGGTCAAAATTGATTTTCAGGTGTGTGGGGCAAGTATTTCAGGAAATTTTAAAAAAATGTTCCGATGTGAAGAATGTTAATTGATCGTACAAGAGTTAGGAAAGTTGATAATTTGTGTAAGTTTAGGAGAGTGACAAATTAGTGGAGGTCAAGAAATGAGATGAAATGTTCAGGAATCATATGATGAGTTGTCATCGTCGTAAAGGGTTGTGATCAGTCTGACCCACTGTTAACGGTGAATTTTTTAAAATATTATTTCTGTAGTTTATTCCTGTAGCAATGGTTTTGGAGGAACTGTGATATGCTGGTGCACATGTTGTTAACTATGTATATATTGACGATTGGGAATATGATATTATCAAACTATTTATAGATTGCCGTGGTTGTATTCAGTATTTGATGGATTCATCAGTTTAGTTTGGTATACATAAATATAATATAATGATTGATAAAATCTTTTCATTTCAAAAAAAAATATAACCATCACATTTTTCTCTGCATTTCTTCGCCATCATTTCGGTGGAATCGAACTGTGAAGAAAAATAAGAATCGAAAAACAAGACTTTTGGATAAGCCTAAGTAAGATACCACAAACAGTCGAATACAGTAATCAATACCAAGGTGTGTAGGCTGTGAACTTTATACAATATTTTGTGTTTTTTTTTTTATTTCAAACACGACAAAAAAAAAAGAAAGCAAAACTGACTACCAAGGCTATTACAGGACGTTACTACCTCTGATAACAGTAATCTCACACTATTGGCCAGTTCAGACAGACTTTTTTTTTACTGTCTGCCATACATCAACGATGAAATCTTATTTTTTAATGTTTTTTTAAAACACCTGAAGTCTGGGAGAGAGAGAGTGTGTGTCTAATATTTCTGGTAGCTTTTACGGGTACGACTTGTGTCTGACACTGATGAAATGATTCATCCGTATTATTTTTGAAGTTTTAAAAAAAAAAGTTTATCACAGGTAGCAATCATGTGGCCCCTATTTCAAGAACCTGGCTTTGTCCTTCAGCGGTGTATCTCCCTGCTGTATAATGATACTCAAACATTTGGAGGATGTAGTTTTACAAGAAATTCGATATTCAACAAAAAAGTCTGTCTAAACCGGTTTTAACACCCGAGAGATAAAAGTATTGTCGAATTTATTTTAATTTTTCTTTGTTCCATTCTAGATTTTTAAAATGATGTCATGTATCGAAGGGATGTTGTATGTCATGATGTCATGTATCGAAGGGATGCTGCATGTCATATGCTGTCACTTTAATTGAATGAAATGATTTTCTCTAACATTGCTGTTGTTAAAAAAAAAAATTATTTTTATTAATTGTTGTTTATTTTTTAATTGTAGTTTTTTGGGGAAAATATTTGCACGGGTGTCAAATTTACTCCCATTAAACTTAAAGGGGGAAAATGAACCATGAAAGATATCTGCCAGTCTGACTACTTCATCATAAAAAAACAGCATTACATAATAATTACCTCCCTTTGACTATTTTCTATATGAATATTCCATTGATTTGATTTCACTCCTGCTTGATAGCGAATATTCTTGTATCCAACATTTTCGCCCATTTCCTCATTATTGACTGTTTTTATTTTTTAACTATTTGTGGTTGATGTTTGCATTATACGGGTCAATGTCATCATTTTTATTTTTGCCTCTTCATATTTTGTTCAGCCAATCTGAGTAGTATTGATTATATCTATTAATGGTTGTCATGAAATATGACATTTGTTGACATGATATCTGATATTTTTGTAAAAATCCCCTTAATGTTTTCACTGACATGATCTTAAATTTATTCATTCATTTTTTTTGGTCTATTTTTATTAATTGACGATAGTTTTTTTTTTTAAATCAGTGCGAATTTATAAACAATAGAATCTCATTCATCAAACGTGACAACATTCAGAATTATGAAATATACTTCTGTTATAAAGAAAAATAATGTTTTTTTAATCTGTCTGTAAAAAAAATAAATTACGATGGGGATGTAATAGAAATTCTTGGAATAAATTATAAACATCTCTTTATAAACATCTCTTTGGGGGTTTTATTTTGGTCCTTTTGACAGACGTTTTATTTTTAGCTTATGAGTAATTTTTTTTGTATTCAGATTTGCAAACCTTTAACATGTTATGAAGAAATATTTTTTTGTGAGTCTTATTTTAAAAAATGTCTTAAATTCTAAATGTTTACAAAATTTAAAAAAAAATGACATTTTGCTTGGGTGCAATAGAATGTTTACATGTGGAATGAACACACTTTTTTTAGTGACCATATATTTGCATTTGTTAAAAGATATTTATTTAAGATTTTAAAAAAAGAATTATCTTCAAATAAAATAAATACTTCGACATATTCAGTTGAATAATGATATTTATTAATATATTAAATGCATTTGTTAAGAAATGTATATATATATTTTTTTTTTGCATTATAAAATGTCAGTTATTTTTATTTTATTTTTAATTTATGCACATGATGAATTAAGCAGTAACTTTTAGCTATTTCTGTACAGCGCCTATTATTGTTGATATCTGTAGTAGTACATTAGTTTGTATCAATTGTTGTACTTTATCTTTTACTTTGTTGATGTGTGCTCAAGTTTTTTGGTCGGTTCTCAGAATCATTGAAATATCTGTCGCTTTGGCTAAAATTATTATCTCAGAAGTACAAATATCACTGGCTGTAAAATTAATGGCACTTTTTTTATATTTTTTTGGCTTAATGTAACAATGTCGTAGCGAGCTAGTTAATGTAACGTTGACTTGTAACTATACCTTGACAAAATTGGTGTGTTTCTCTGATTCTTTATGCTTACCTTTGTTTACCAATGGCACTCTGAACACTAGAGAAACAATGGAAAACTGTTTCCCCCTTGTGAGGCTTTTGTTTCCTACCATGTTGCACAGTCTGTGCACGGGTAATAGTCTTTATTGCACTTAAGCGTCATCTTGATGGCACTGACCTATAAAAAGAATGGTCTCTTCAATCCTTGTCAATATTCTGTTCTCCAAGACAGTACAATGTGCCTTCACCCTGAGATTAAGGCATAGCTTATGAAATAATTTTAAAAAATCAATTATAGTCCGTGATCGACTTAGAAAATTTGTTCAATTGTATACCCCCAGTTTTTCGTAGAAATTTTCTTTAAGACTGTCAAGATTCCTGCACTAAAGTTTTGATTTATTTTCTGGTTAAAAAAAACAACACTTTTTTGTTGTCTTATTTTAAAAAAATGAAATGCAGCCACTTTGGTGGTTTACAAATTGGGGGATGTGTCCTCTGGTTAAGGCGTGTTTCTTCAACATTAGCAAATTTTATTTTGAGAAAATAATGCTTGTAAATGAAGCAGTAATGGAAAAGAAAGTATTTAAAGGTTTTAGTGATTATTTTTAAAAGTTTTATAACTTTATATGCACATTAAATTTGAGAATCTATCCCTGATATAGGTAGCGACAACCAATAGTACACTTTCTTGTTGCTCATTACCTCATATCTGTAAGCTAAGTGAAATACCAAATTGTTTTTTGTTATTTTTTTACATCTGGTGTTATATCATTTGAAATCGTATTGGATTATCAGTTGAAATCTATCCCAACCTCAGAGTTGTTCATTTGTGATTTCAAATTTAATCCATTCTTTGAAAATCACGTGAGTCGCCTCCCTTTTGTCTACTGCTGCAAAATTATTTGGCACACTTACAATATTTTTGAAAAATTTAATTTTTATAAAATATATATATGTCAGTTATTTTTGTTATATCTCTCTATATTTTGTCTTCCTCAGACCGTTGAATTTTTTAATAAAAGAAAAGAAAAAGATAAATTTCATTCTTGAACTGAAAAAAATATTTTAACTTTTGCCCTTTTTTTTTCATGTGTATCATTAAGGTAGAAGAAAAATGTATCAGTGTAAAACGATTTAAATGGTTTCAATGTTAAAAAAAAAGTGTAAAATAAACAATTATTAGAAATTGGGGACTTTTATATCCGGGCCCCAGGTGAGCCACCAGTGTGCCGCTTTTATATCTGCCTCTGCATTAGATGGTTAACAATGGTTTTATTGTAGGTGATGAAAAATGGGTTTTTTTTTTATCCTAGATACTGTTGAGGCCTGTTCTTCCAATATCAGTTTGTTTTTTCGAATTCTGTCATAATGTCTTGTTGAATTATTTTTTTCAAAATTTCATTCAAAATGATCAGAAATTGTTAATTTAAATATTTTGGCTTTCAAATCTAGAAGACAATTTCTGGTTCTGTCTAACCATTATATTAATATAATCACATTTTATTCATATAATCGTATATTTTTTATTAAATTTTAATTATCCTGTTGATAAAAGGAACAATTTTGTTAGCTGTCATTTAAGTGTAAGGGCTAGGTGACCAGCATTAGTTTTCATAAATGTCCATACAATTCTACCAATACACTCCCTGTGGCTAGTGTACAATTCTACCAATACACTGTGACTAGTGTACAATTCTACCAATACACTGTGACTAGTGTACAATTCTACCAATACCCTGTGGCTAGTGTACAATTCTACCAATACACTCCCTGTGGCTAAAATACAGTTCAAAGAAACTGTTCTAAATATTATTTTTTACTTTATTTTAAATCATTCATGATAAACTTACAGTTTGCATACAACTTGATCCAGTAACATAATGTTAGTTTTGATTCATTTTTGACATCACTTTGGCAGGCATTTAGCTTCGCAGCATATTTTTTATATGTACCATTCAAGGCGTGTAATGAATTTCTCTGCTTTTGTTCGTTTATTAAGTGAGCACGTTGTTGTTTCTCGCATAATTTTGTTTTTAATTTTCGTTTTTTTAAAATAAGGTCTCCATTGAAGTATTTTTAAATCTTCAAATTTAAAGAAATAGGTCAACGCGTCGATCATTTTACATGACCCAGTGAGTTTTTATAATTTTTTTTTTTTTACATTTTTAATCTCATCAAGTTGATTTGTTTGATTTTTAAAAAAAAAAACTCTTTGCTTTGATGACTTTAATAATGCCGCCAATTTGCATAATAATAATTTTTACTACATAAACTCTGCTTGGGGCATCATCGTTGCATCATATAGTAACTCTTAGTACCAGTGAATTTTAATGTAGTGGGAATATTTTCTTTGAAGGTTATGAAGGAACACAAGTAACGAGCATCCAAGTATTCATGTGTGGTGTTTCCCATAGGCTCTCTAGACAATCTTAACCAGTTGGCTCTCTAGACAATCTTAACCATTTGGCTCTCTAGACAATCTTAACCAGTTGAAACATTATTCTTAAATGACTGTTCGAAATGTTCTTTTTTATTTGGCACTGTTGACAATCAAAGTGCGACATGTTTATAATTTTATCCAACTTACAGTTTTGAATGCATGTATGAGTATTGTTCAAGTATATTTCAATGGATACCATCCTCTCTCTCTCTCTCTCTCTCTCTCTATCTGTATGTGAGCCGTGTACGCAAGTGCGGCCTTTATTGCTATGGAGCCCTGTATATAAAGTCTCCTTACGGGTATTTAAAAAAAAATAAAATGAACGGCCTGCCCATGGTTCATTGGAAGCTGTGTTGTACCTCCAACATATACACCTACACACATGACACATAAAATAGGAAGATGTGTTGTACCTCCAACATATACACCTACACACATGACACATAAAATATGAAGCTGTGCTATACCCCCAGCACACACACCTACACACATGACATACACATGCGTTGTTGATAGTGTCATTTTTTCTGTTACCTTGTATCAATCTTAATTTGAAAGTAGCAGTGGAAATTTTTTTTTTATTAAATTGTAGTTTGATTTTTTTTTATGCCGCAGTAATAAGTCAAATGTGCACAATTAGGCATAATCAGAATGAAAGTCAGTCAAATTAGTGTGCACAATTAGGCATAATCAGAATGAAAGTCAGTCAAATTAGTGTGCACAATTAGGCATTATCAGAAAGCCAGCTGTTGATCAAACCGAGTCCCTTAGAGCCCTGGAAATAAATCCACCCTGCCATGGCTGGCTTCACTATGAGCAGGATGCTGTCGCTAGTACGTTTAGCTTCACTATGAACAGGATGCTGTCGCTAGTACGTTTAGCTGGTTAAAAAAAATCGCCTCAGAAGTACGGGTGTCATTTCCAAGATAATTTTTTCCTTGCTTAGTTTTGTAGTGTTTCCACATACATGCGCTGTCTATTATTTCATCTCTACCTCTTCTGTACCATTGGAGTATTAGTCATCGTTGGCTAGTTATTGGTATTTTTGGTGCATTATCTACATGGTGACACTGGGACTTTTTTTTTTGGTTATGAGCCCAATCAGGTTCTAGTTTTAGGTTCTGGCCCCTACTCCCCCCCCCTCGGGCATTGGTTACCTGTGTCTTCCATGATGCTACCAAAGCCATTGAAGCCTTTTTGAAATGATGAGGCTGTAGCAGAAGGCATTAGAAAACTGTCCAGATAGTGTTTTTTAGTGATTCTTTATAATACCTCATCCTTGTGGGGACGTTATTATTATTGTGAACCAAATATTACAACCTAATGGACATTCATACTTAGCCATTTTAGGTCTTTTCTTCAGGCACCTAATTTAATTTTTTTTTTCCATTTTTCAGATACAAAAATATGAATAGTTGTGTTTCAGTATTTCAGTGATGAGTCAAAAGTTATTGGAAAACTTGATGGGGGTGAATGGATTGTTTTGTAACCATTAATAAAATAAAAAAAAATGACATACATACGGGTGTATTATTATTCATTTTCTTATGAATTTGTTTGCGAGAGTTTTGCATTTTTTCGGTGTAAATAATAGTCTTCTTGTTTCATGTTCATTTTGTGCTATTGTTTGTGTCCATTAAATGAACCACTTTGTAACATTTTAAACCAACTTAAAACTTAATATGTTGGCAATACATACCTGTTTGCAATTGGATATATGTAAGAATGTCCCATAATAATACAAAAAATTCAAAAGTCCCATTATTATTATTTTTTTTTAATGGGGTAATGATCATGAAATTATGGATTTATTAAGTCATCCGCAACACTTGGCCAGCCAAAAAGTCGGGGGGGGGGGGAAGAGAGAGAAAAAATTCACTCATGACTTACATGTTAGTACTAATTTTTTTTTTATTCATTGAAATTGTTTTTCTCTGACATTTTTCTTTCTGACTGTTGATCAGTTGACAACAAAAACCGGTAATTTACCTGCTGGCCTACATGTGACATTTTGAATACCTCCGTGTGACATTTTGAATACCTCCGTGTGACATTTTTTGTATACTCGTACCCATAATCCTTTTTTTTTGGGTCTGAAGTTTCGTGAAAACTTTGATAATCTTAATCTCTTTTTTTTTTGGGTCTGAAGTTTCGGGAAAACTTTGATAATCGTAATCTCTTTTTTTTTTGGGTCTGAAGTTTCGTGAAAACTTTGATAATCTTAATCTCTTTTTTTTTCCCTCAAAATTGACATCAGCTTATGCCCGTATGGTTTTCATGCAACTGTATTCAGTAAATGATTGGTTAGAGGTGATGGAGACATACGTATCAAAGAGAATTGTAAATGGTGCATTTGTATTTCTTAGTAGCTTTTGGTTGATTTTTAAACTCAAAGAGCTGAAGTCCAGGAAGCATTATATATATATATTTTTTTGTTATCTCTGTGATAACATTTTTCCAAAATGTCAGGTGGACACAATCTCTAGCTGTCTAAATTTAGCTCAGATTTCAGTGTGGACTAACAAATTATGTTTTTCCTCAACAAGGCTTAACTTTGTTTAGAGCTTAGAGGATTTATAAAGTTTAAATGAGGAATTCATGTTTCACTCGAAAAGTAGCAAAAATGTACAGCTTCTCTTTTTTTGTTTTTTCTTGTAAATAAACATTCAATGATGTCATGAAACATTTAGTGATGTAATTCATTTGATGATGTCATTAAGTAGTCCTGGTAGTGATTTCTCCTTTGGAACTATTTGTTCATCATGTCATTTTTGTGACTTAGGTAGCTGGTTCGTCAGGTTCTACAACTACTACAAGTGTTTGCAGATTTATTGCCCCTTTTTTTTTTTTAAATTAAAAAATTACTACTTGTTGTAGACCACACAGAAATAAACATTTCATTTCTCTTTAAACTTTGACCCATTTGTATTTTTATTTTTTACTGCAGTGACCTTATAAGAATTTAAGCAATTATTACAATTTTTGGCGTCCTATTCCATATCAGGTGGTCACAACTGAGACTTATAGAAAATTAATTTTTTTTTTTTATTTTATCATAAGCAAGAACTGAACTGGACTGAAATAATTCATGCAAAAATAAATACAGTTTTCTTCCAAATGAAACTTCTTTCCCATCACTGCACCTTCAAACCCATCAATGGCAGCTGTATTTTGTTGTGTTCATTGTTATTTTGTTTTTTTAACGTTTTCACACAGTTTGTGTCAGTCTAAATTAGACTTGGTTCTGAACATACAATAAGTATAATACAGTAGTCCACTAATAATGACTTACAAAAAAATTTTTCCCATTTTTTTGTCTTTTTCTTTTTTAATTGTGTAGCACCTAAATATTGATCCACAATAACAACAAAGATGGCTGCTGCCAGAAATGTCAATTTGAAACAATGGCGCGAAGTCTGTACAATTTATATTCTGTGGTTCTGAACATAATTTTTTTGTTTTCTTAGCAGTAGATAGAACTGAGAAACTTTGTCATTTCAAGTCTTTAACACTCGTCATGGCCATAAGAATTGATTTTTGTTACAGATTTGTTAACATTTTATGTGCATTTAAAACTTTTTCGTGAAATGTTCGCAATGTTTTTAGTTTGAGATTCAAAGATAATAAAACTAAAGGGTTAAGTAAGGGAGGTAAGTCACTTGACTCAGTTTGTTTTATAGGCCTGAATTGAAGAATGAATGCCAGAAAAATCTTACGAAGAAATGATTTCTGTGATTGTTATAAACATTCAGTCATTTTTTTTTTGTCTGACACAATTTAGTTGGTTCTTAAAATATTTTATTGTGAATGCTTTTATATTGGAAAAAAAATGTACAAATGCCCCGGCTTTCTGTTCCAAAATCATTTTTGTGCCATTCAGAAAAAAAAAAGAAGAAATTGCCTGTGTTATTCATCCTGTCATTGGCAGTAACTGGTTTGTTCTGACAGCAGTATTTGAGTTGTGTTTTATTAGATCAATGTATGGCCAATGACTACATCCATAGGGCAACTAATTGTCAGAACTGCTGGATTTCTGTTATTACATTTTGGATCATATATATATATATATTCAAGTTACATCCAGACATGTTGGTTAAATTTGTTGCTGTGTATTTTCTGAAACTCTGATCCTTGGGTATAAAATTTCTTAGTTGTTTTGTTTTCTTCCCTTCTTATCCTCACCTTTTGATTTGGCGTTTTTGAATTACTTACACATCTCACTTCTTAAACTATTGGTCCCCCATATTTTATACTGATTTTTACTTTTTTTAAATTAATTTTTGTGTCAAGTGCCAATGGTTTCTTGCTTACACTCGTTTATTACCTACCAAAATAGTTTTGGGGTCCATTTCGCATTATTTAAAACAAATTTTATAGTTACTTTGTATTGCAAAATCTTTTCTTTATGTTTTTTTTTTATAAACAAAACTTATTAAGAACTGAAAGTTGTGTTCAAATGCCATGGTCATCATAGGATCCTCAGCGACACGCAGATGTTATACGTCGTCGTTACATTGTTTTTTTTTTTATATCCTTGCATTATCAGAGTATTACTTCTTACATTATCTGACAGTTTTAAACTTGTATTTTATAGTATTGTTACATACAACTGATGATATATTTGTTACAAAAACCAGTTTTCTCATACAGCTGCTTAGCTTATCCGGTCAAGGTTTAACTAAAATTTTCAACCTGTATATTTTTCAGCTTATGTGATTTTCCTTTTTTTTTATCCTTGATTTCAAATTTTGTAAACATAAGAACTAAAAAAATGTGTTCCTTACTTTGTTGTTACTTATGCTGGTTTGATTTCATCTTGTGTTGCTCTAGCTGACTTGATACCTCTAATGACCTCAATATGTTAATTTATTGCATCTCTTGTATGATTTGTACAGTTTTTACCCGTAATCTCCAACACGCCCGTGATCTAGTTATTTACATGTATCAATCAGTATGTCAGCGTATTAACACAGGTTTTAACTCAATATAAACATTAAAAAAATTATGGACTTATTCATTTTCGTTTCAATTAGTTTAGCTGTTGATGTCATGTACATGCAGATATTTTTATTTCAATTAGTTAGCTGTTGTTGTCATGTACATGCAGATATTTTTCTTTATGTATTATTTTTTTGTTGATACTAACTGGGCTGTTGTTTTATGTGTTGATTATGTTTTATTTGGTATAATTCAAACAATATATTTCCTTGTATAAAAACTTTCATTTAGATAACTTCTCGAAGCAGCATTGATGGTCTGTGTAACAGTGTTGTCTCTTCCATATCAGTGTTGTTACCGTGGTAATCATATGTTTTTTTTTTAAATCTTCCCATAATTCTCAAGTTTGATTGTTTGTGTGCATGGAATTGTATTTGGAAAAAAAAAGAGAATAAACCTCATTGAATTAAAGTATTAAATTATCACAACTGGGTTTATATTGTTTTATACATGTATATGTTGTTGTTTTATATTAAAGAGAGGATATTTCATACCAAACATAAACAACTTGATATAAATATTATAAAACATGAGTACAGTGTACAGTTTTTATATTGCCAAACAAAAAAAAAATCAAGAAAAATTTAGAAAATATCAAAGACTTGACGACAGTTTCTGTGTAAAATATATTTTAAAAAATTCTTGGCATGTAGAGAATTTATACTTAGCTCTTCTATTGCACATTAAGTTTCTCTCTCTAGTAATGACATTTTAGTGAAACAGCTCTAGAAAAAAAGTTTTATTCCACTAGATAGTCTAGAAATGTCTTCACTGGGAATATTTCAAAAGTTAAAAGGTTGAAACTTTCCAATTTACTTTCTGCTGTACAAAAATGCACACTGTCCAACAATTGTTTTTCTGTCTTTGAAATTTATCCCAGAAATCAACAAGTTTAAAACAAAACGTGAGTTTATACATTTATCTATGATCAGTTGGCCATACATATCAACACCAATTAGATATTGATTGATTTTTGCAGCCCCCATGAACATCATGTTATGTTCTCAGATTTTGATAATCTTTAGCAAAAGTTTTTAATCTGTGTTTAGAAGGGATGCTGGTAAAGCTTGATGAGCCAAGATTGTGTCAAACAATTTAAGTAAACACAAACATGTCTGCACATTCTTTGTAAAGATATTTACTGAATTCAAGACAGCTTAGATGAATTACACAGTTGTAAACATGTCTCTGTAATTTTGTAGAATTAAAAATGCCATTATTTATCCATATTTAGATTTAGAACTAACAACACAAGTGTTTAAATTAAATATTATATAACGTGATGACTTTAATTCTGCTTAGACTACTCAGTAAAAGGATTTTTAAACTCGTTACAATCAAGAGTTGATAAAAATAATTTTAAACACCCAATCCTAATATTTGTTTCATTAGAGTGTGTGTCCCTGTTAGAATGAGATGAAATCTCTTAGATCCTATAAACCACTAATGTGACGATTTTTTGCAGTGCCTTTCATTCATCTCTACCATACTTGATAGTGATATGACCATGGAGACATTAAACAGAAGTTTCATTTAATTAAATTAATTTTGTGATATTAACTACGATGAGTTTTAGTGATTTGACTATGGTATAATATTTCATGTGGTACAGACTCAACCCCTCACCATACAAATGGACCAGTGCCGTAGCGAGCTTAACTCGCGCCCGGGGCTTTCGAAAACCATACATATTATATGTAAAATATACCTTTTAGCGCCCCTTTGTGAGGCATGATGCCCACCCCTCGCTACGCCTCTGAAATGGATATAAAGATTAAACTTGTAATTGTATGCTACCATCCAACATTGCATCTGTTATCTTAATATATTTTTATCACTATAAATATAATTCAAATTCCAATACAGTGCTATCTCGGTGCACGAACAATTCGGCAATTTGGGTTAGAGAGATAGAAAGAGGGGGGGGGGGGAGAGAGAGACAAACGATCGAGTACGCTACAAACTAATGTCATGATGTACAGCTTAAGACATTCAAGTATGAGCAGTCTGATGATGAAAAGGCAGTGACCGTTTCAACTGCCAGGATTAAAGACGTGTGTATCACCTGGGCAGATGTTGCATGACTTCTTTGTGAACGTCATCAAAGCAAACTTGACAACAAAGATAACTCTCTGCAACATTTTTTTTGTAGGTGAGTAAATTGCAGTTATTGCCCCTTTGGTCTGTCAACACAAAGTTCCGTCCTACTGTAACATGCAGCACACGAAGCCCAGAGTGAAAGCTCAATATTGTTACATCTAGGTGGCGTGACAACGAATCTATTAACGCGGGGCCTCCCTAAGGCACGGGGCCTGTGACAATTGACAAAATCGCCACCTGAGAAAGGCCCCCCACATTCATGTTTGCAAAGACGTTTGGTGAAAAACCTGGCCCCATGACAAAGAAAGTTCGTGGGGCCCCCTTTTTAAAATATCTTCACATGTGAAAGCCATGGGCCCCATACAAAAGAAAGCATGTTGGCCCTTTGAAAAACCTCTTTTAACTTGTTTGTGTATTTCAAGTATTATATTGCGAACAGTTGTACCATTGCAGTGTCTGTACTATTGCAGTGTATGTACTTACTATTGCAGTGTATGTACCATGGCAGTATCTGTACCATAGCAGTATCTGTACCATTGCAGTGTCTTTACTATTGCAGTGTATGTACTATTGCAGTGTATGTACTATTGCAGTGTATGTACCAGTACAGTGTATGTACCAGTACAGTGTATGTACCAGTACAGTGTATGTACCAGTACAGTGTATGTACCATTGCAGTGTATGTACCAGTACAGTGTATGTACCATTGCAGTGTATGCACCATTGCAGTGTTTATACAAATTACAATGCTTTTTTTTTGACGCTATTTTTAAAAAAAAAATAATACGCGTTCTGCTTTTCATTGCAAGGAAAAGTAACCGATTTACCTCTGTGCTCCTTTTCATTGTTAAAGGGTTAGTCCCCTTAATCTATAGAAATTGTTTTTGTGCATTGATACATTAGGATCACTGTGAATGAGTAACAACAGGTGGTAATACATTAAATTATTTATTAAAAAAATATGCGACATGTTCTTATTATTTATTAAATTTAAAACAAAAACACTCAATACCTAAATAAGCTTTTGCTACAATTAATTCTAATAATAATCTACTCCGAAAGCCACAATCTTAATTACATCTATCCCCCATGTGAAGGTTTTATCCCTATCTATTTTTGAAGTTGTTTTTTATTTTATTTAATATCTCTTTAACAATGTCATCAAATTTCATATCAGTTAATAATTATTTTTCTGCGAAAGTTGCTGGTCTTGTTCATCATCTCTAGTGATGGGCAAAAGTTACAAAATTTTAACTAAAATGTAACTTTCAGTTAAACTCTTTTTAAAATGTAAAATAGAAAGTTTATCTGTTTAAAAAAAGTTTTGTTAAATCATCATTTTAACTACATTTTTTTAGTTATAACTAAAAACGTTTAACTAAAATATTGTAACTAAAAATATTTCCTTTCCATTTATTGAATATTTCGGAAAATTTCAAATTATCATGTGAAAATTTTGTCTTTTCAGGGGCGCCGAATGGTATATTTTACATATAATATTATATGGTTTTCGAATGGGGGGCGCTAAAAAGGTGTTATAAAGGTAAAATGCCCCGGGCGCAAGTTACCTTGCCCCCCTCGCTACGCATCTGTATCTTAGGTTCATAGGTCTTACAGCATACACAGAATACAGTACATATTTACGCTCTACATGTGTACATGCCGCAGTATCTACTTGTGTACAACTCAATGTAACTACTTGAGTAAACTCACAATATTTTCTTATGTAGGCTACATGTCACAGTATTTAATAATGTACAATTCATTGTATATTTTTGTGTACATGCCGCAGTATTTATTAGTATAAGTGTCGCAGTATTTATCTTTGTGTATGTATGAGCATTTTTTTTTATATATATTTGTTGCTTAATACTGAAGAAAACTTGAATTAAAAAAACAGTATTTGCTTAGTTCATCTCTGTAGTAAGACTCATAAAAATTATTAAACAGTTCGTTACACAATTTTGTTCGAAATGCACAACTCATTGACATACATACACAGTGGCGTAGCTAAGGGGGTGGGGAAGCGTGGGGGGCGGACCGCCACGGGTGACAGCATATGACATATGACTATGTCACTTCCAACAAAACATTTCAGCCAGGCTAAGGTGCGAAAATAGTCTGAATATAGAATTGTTATAAAAACCCAACCAGCACAGGACCGGACGTTTCGCATACAGATCAAATGTCAACCGTAATTAGATATGTACACATCAGCGGTGGTACAGTTGAAGCGCGGGAGTCATTTCTTGGATTTTGTCATCTGAAAGGTAAAACAGCTACTGCATTGACTGGAGATATCCTCGAGAAACTAGAAAACGAAGGACTGGATATTCAGTTATGTCGTGGTCAAGGGTACGATAATGCAGCAAGCCTGGCTGGAATCCACGGTGATATTAATCCGAAGGCAATTTTTGTACCTTGTTTCAAACATTATTTGAACCTTTGTGGCTCACATTAGTTTGCTAATAATCCGTCTTGTGTAATGTTTTTTGGAAGTCTTGAGGCGCTGTACACATTTATTGCTCTGTCGACCGATCGCTGGGATGTACTAGTGAAATACACAGGTCTAACAGTGAAGAGACTATCCACAACTCGCTTGAGTGCACATGCTGATGCAGTGAAACAAGTGATACAGAAGTTTAACCAGTTTGTGAAAGCCATTGAAGCTCTGTGTGATGTCGAAGAAAGCGTCGAGACTAGAGGCGCTGCGCACAACCTGTTGCCAACTTATATGCGACTTTTCTTTCATTTCGTTCTTGTTTTTCTGAGGTGATGTTTTACAAGAAGTCGAATTTGCACAGAAGTACATGAAATCACCAGATATTACTGTGGACATGGTTGCAACTAAACTAAGGGATCTCAAGGTGTTTGTGTAAGAGCATCGTACGAAGGTTGTTGACAATGCCGTCCAGCAGGCGAAATGTGAAGAACTTGATATCCCTACAGAGAAGAGAATCATAAGAAAGAGAAGATTACCAGGAGAGGAGGCAAGAGATGCAGCAGAAGACCAAGAAAGCAATGTGTCTAGGCCGTTTCCATATGGAGTTAGATACGAGAGGAAAAGCAGTGTATGGCATTTTGCTGACTTTTTCTGCCGTTCAGCCAGACCATATTATTTGTGCCAACGACGAAGAAATACAGATGTCTGTTACCAAGCTCACAACTGTCTATGATGAGCTTAAGAAGACCTTTGTCTAGAAATTCCACGTTTAAGGCAACACGTACAAGCAGCCGAAATAAACTTGGCGGAAGCCAAGCACTGAATTGTACTGCAACTACTACGGTTTATCATCAAGTGGGACTTTTTTTTTAATCATCGCCATATCTTACGCTGACTCTAAGATTCTTTCTGACAATATGTGATTTGTGGCATCGTGTGAAAGAAGTTTG
Organism: Bulinus truncatus; assembly: GCA_021962125.1. Lineage (NCBI taxonomy): Eukaryota > Metazoa > Mollusca > Gastropoda > Planorbidae > Bulinus > Bulinus truncatus. The sequence goes on along the minus strand of JAGDYQ010000090.1, from coordinate 2,301,457 downwards.
TCCAATATGAAACTTATAACACATTACCTCCGGTAAACTATGAGCCAATCGAGGTTGTGAGATTCTCACATCTGGCTCTTCTGTCCACTGAACTAGAGCTTACAAGATAGATTTTGACGATGTGATTGACCTGTTTGCCACAATGAAAACAAGAAGACATTCCTTCTAGGACTATAGTGTCGAAGGACATTCTTTTGGCCTGTGCATTGTCGTGTTTTGCACTTAAATGTTCTGAAAGTGAACAGTTGCATTTTAAAAAATCTTTGGATTTGAACTTTTTGTTTTGTGGTATTAGATTCGGATTGTGTCTTGGATTATACATGTAAGCTGTAACGTAACGGTCAGTAGAGTAAAGTAGAGCCTAGAGGTAGAGTATGTATGAAAATTTAGCTACACCTAACCATTCAGTTTGGGGTCACTGGGTTGACATTTGAACGGACCGCCCCGGGTGACGTTTACTCTAGCTACGCCACTGTACATACAGATGGATAGATAGATAGATAGATAGATAGATAGTTAGATAGATAGATAGAAAGAGAGATAGATAATTAGATAGAAAGAGAGATAGATACATATATAGATGATAAATAGATAAATAGATGGAAAGATAGATGATAGTAAGATGCATAGATAGATGATAGATAGATAGAAAGAGAGATAGATAGATAGATAGATAGATAGATAGATCGATAGATAGATAGATAGATAGATAGATAGATAATTAGAAAGACAAAGATAGATACATAGATAGAAAGAGAGATAGATACATAGATAGATGATAAATAGTTAAATAGATGGAAAGATAGAAGATAGAAAGATAGATAGATAGATACATAAATAGATAGATAGATACATAGATAGATAGATAGATAGATAGATAGATAGAGAGATAGATAGATAGATAGATAGAAAGAGAGATAGATAATTAGAAAGAAAGAAAGATAGATACATAGATAGAAGGAGAGATAGATACATAGATAGATGATAAATAAATAAATAGATGGAAAGATAGATGATAGAATGATATATAGATAGATAGATAGATAGATAGATAGATAGATAGATAGATAGATAGATAGATAGAAAAATAGATAGATAGATACATAGATAAATAGATACATAGATAGATAGAAACATATATAGATAGATACATAGAGAGATAGATACATAGATAGATAGATACATAGATAGATAGACAGATAGATGAATAGATAGATAGATAGATAGATAGATAGAGGGATAGATAATTAGAAAGAAAGAAAGATAGATACATAGATAGAAGGAGAGATAGATACATAGATAGATGATAAATAAATAAATAGATGGAAAGATAGATGATAGAATGATATATAGATAGATAGATAGATAGATAGATAGATAGATAGATAGATAGATAGATAGATAGATTGATAGATAGATAGATAGATAGATAGATAGAAAAATAGATAGATAGATGGATACATAGATAGATAGATACATAGATAGATAGAAACATATATAGATAGATACATAGAGAGATAGATACATACATAGATAGATAGATACATAGATAGATAGATAGATGTAGTGGTATATATTGTAACACTACTTCCCATCAATAATCTATGGCTCACACTCTAATTGTATTTAAGTTTTTACTTTTTTACATTCTTCCCAAAAAAAAATCCAACAAGTTCCATCAATCTTTGAATGTAAAAAGTAAAGTATCTGTGACCTTATAGGTTATCAGGGCAGATAATTCATGTTTCTATACCCACAGAATAAAAAATGTATGCGTGGCTAGCACAACGACCAGCCGCCTTTACTTTCCTTACTAATGTCGGGTGGATTAGGGTGCTTTACACAAAAATATACCTGTAAAAACTTTCCGTGTTCTCACCGAAGATCCAACCAGGGACTCTCAGGTCAAGTGCTGTACACTACTTGCTCAAAGAAGTTTGGTAAAATTCCTTATTTTAGAGCTAATTTGTTACAAACTGTATCTTGTTGTAATCTTAGCAGACAGCTAAAATCTCTTTTTAAGATCTATTTATATATTAAAATAAAGATGGTGTCTTGTTTGCTCTGCATACACCCAAATATTCGTCTATCATGTGGATGTATACAAATAATTATTTGACCTCTCACATTCAGTTTGGGACCAAGACAAAAGCCATCATACTGCATATCTGCTATATTGTGACATCAATAAACATTTAACATTATGAGTTTCAGCCGATATGTGTGTCTGAATACCATTTGTATGGGTCAGCCATATTCGCCCCGTTATCCGCGTAAAGTCAACGTTGTGGATCTAGACTAATGGACGGTATGTCTACTTTTTAGATCTAGACTGATGGACGCAATGTCTACTTTTTAGATCTAGACTGATGGACAGAATGTCTACTTTACAGATCTAGACTAATGGACGGAATGTCTACTTTTTAGATCTAGACTAATGGACAGAATGTCTATTTTTTAGATCTACACTGATGGACGGAATGTCTACTTTTTAGATCTAGACTGATGGACAGAATGTCTATTTTTTAGATCTACACTGATGGACGGAATGTCTACTTTTTAGATCTAGACTGATGGACGGAATGTCTAATTTATAGATCTAGACTAATCGACGGAATGTCTACTTTTTAGATCTAGACTTATGGACGGAATGTCCACGTTATGGATCTAGATAAATGGATGGAGAGTGTACTGCACTCCAGAACAATCAGCCTTACTGGCTGTAACTGGCTCAACAAGGCGAAGTATGTCCAATCAATAAACTATTTTATAGTTTTTATTTCTTTGCTTTCCTAGATAAATTGTAGTAATAATATTTTGAATCATTATCTTTAGATCTTGATTAGTGAGAGTGGCTGGTCTTGGTATAAGATTGTGGGACTGCTATAACATAGTAGACATCATCTATGGTAGACATCATCTAAAGTAGACATCATCTATAGTAGACAACATCTATGGTAGACATCATCTATGGTAGACATCATCTATGGTAGACATCATCTATAGTAGACATCATCTATGGTAGACATCATCTATAGTAGACAACATCTATGTTAGACATCATCTATAGTAGACAACATCTATGGTAGACATCATCTATAGTAGACAACATCTATGGTAGACATCATCTATGGTAGACATCATCTATGGTAGACATCATCTATAGTAGACATCATCTATGGTAGACATCATCTATAGTAGACAACATCTATGTTAGACATCATCTATAGTAGACAACATCTATGGTAGACATCATCTATAGTAGACAACATCTATGGTAGACATCATCTATGGTAGACAGAGCCAAATAAGGATCTTAGATCAATAAGTGCCATTTTAATGTTTATTTTATTTGGATAAATTCCCTTTTTATTTTTTGTATCTTAACAAGTTTTGCCAGTCCGGGTCTTTATTTCTGCTGTTTTGTTTTTTTTTAATTTATATATCATTAGTGGCTTTTTTGTTTTTATTTACCAAACTTTGTTAGTAATGCAGAGAAGATTTTTTTTTGATAAAAGTTGTAGGAGACAACTGAATTCTATCAACATCAGTTTAAAGGCAAAAATGAACTATTCAAAACGTCGACAAGACCAGTACTTTAACTGCAGCCTACTCAGCAACAATAACTTCTATCACAGAACAGTTCAAATGGTCGACAGCAGCATTACAAGTTAAACATTATTATGTCCGTAGCTCACTTATAATCCACAGAAGAAAATACTCACAACGTCGTTTGCATTGATAGCAATTTTCACAATTTTCCTTTAATCCGCAGTCACGAGTTCACGTCGGAGGTGCCATAAATGTTACGGGCTCTTTTGTAGATAATCAATAAAACATTGAAACACACAGATAAGTCAACACTTATTGATTGGAAATATAAAATAGTACACTTTATTAACAACTACTCGTGACTGCACGACTATCTCATACAAACTCTAATACAACACTCCATCTATAAAACTACATCTCTGTCCAAACTCCAATCTAACACTAATACAACACTGACTTAAAAACTAACTTAAAACTTCTGGTCCCCGATCTGGTGGGTGGGGTAGGGGGAGGGTGTTTCGGACAGTAGGGCTTTGATCTCGGGAGGAGATCGGGGCGATGCGTTACGCACATCAAAGCCTGACTCGGAGGTTTGACCAGAGTCCAGTGGTGCTTTGATTTCGGGAGAAGAATAGGGGCGGGGCGTTACGGACATAAAGCCTGACAATAGGCTTTGATTTCGGTCACTTTAACTGTGCTACGCTGACCACAGGGGTGGCGATGGGGGGAACATAATATGGGGCACTGTGGTGGGGGGTTCGATCGTAACAGTCATCAAACACCACATGTGTGGCTGTTTACAACTTACCTTAGCTGACTAAAAATATTGTCCAATTTTGTCACTTCTTTCTGTTTATTCTTTTTGTAATGTAACGCCCTATGACCGACTCAAAAGAAATGTTTCCGCACTGACGTGGCTTTCATAGCTCTATAAATAGTACGGTATTTTCCATTTTAAAATATTCGGGAATTTCACAAACATAACTTAATTATTTATTTTTGTTTCACCTTTTTACTTATTCACTTGAATTAAAAAGGAAGTTCAAAAAAGTTAAACTAAAAAATAAAAGTTTTAGTAAAAGTTTTCACAATCAGCTGATTTAGTGAATTATTCCAGTAACATCCGCGGTCAGAAAATATTGACCCCTCCCCCCCCCCACACCCTCCACCTGAGATTGGTTTAAAATTCCGTACAAAAATGTCCGATACTTGTGGGCAGAAGGGCCCCTTTACTTGTGGGGGCCCCAGGCAGAATCCCTTTGTTTTGTTTTTTTGCCCATTCGGACGAACGTCCATGTATTGTACACACAGATAGTAGAAAGAATGTATTAATCATATCAACAGCAATGTTGTGGTCAGGTGAACTTCACTCTATGGAGCGTGATGTGTAGACATGTTGAGTCTGAGGTCAAGACTTACTAGATTATAAACAGTTGTATATGTCACCAGGCCCGTAGCGTGTGGGGGCCCCCTTCGTTTTGTCTGGCCCCCTCTGCTTATTTGTTCTACTTAGTAAAATGTATTACCTGCCCTCCCCCGATATTGACTGCCCCCCCCCCCTGCTATTGACTGGCCCCTGCTGTAGAATGCCTGGCCCTTGCAGTAGAATTTTCACGCTACGGGGCTGTATGTCACTGTTGTATTTCTACATTTCCGCATGTGCACATCTCATTTCTTTTAAAACTAACAAATATCTTAAACATTCTATCAATGAAATGGATGTACTTGTTTGGTTTCTATGTAGAACATTCAAAATAATCAATATATAGTTTTATTTCTAATTAAGTAAAACAATGAATTCAAATAGAAATAGTTTTACCAATACACCTAGTCTTACTTACGTGCCGAAATTGTCCATAAATACAAACATTCCGACTTGAAATGTACATACGACACCGAAATATAAAAAAAATAAAGGTGAAAATATAAAAAAATACAAAAGATAAGAAAGATATTTAGCGGAACGAAATATATCAGTAAACACGCAGCACCAACCCAGGAGTACAGAAATTTAAAACATAAATTAACCTTGTTTGAATAATGATTGTTTGTTTTATTGAAACCAAATGACGCATATTACGTTTCGTGATTGTAATCCTATTCAATCATTGTAATCCAAACCATAATTTTATGTTCAGTACGAGCGTAACGTTAGGCTCATTGGGCGGCTCCCTCATTGGTATGTGGGGGGTGGGGCTGAAGGGTGTGTCTAGACTATTATTTCGCCTCACAATGAACAATCTTGCTGCTCATGAGGCAATTACTGGTAATGCGATATTTTTTTACAGATTGTCAAAAGTAAGACCGCTACTTTATAGGGTTGTCTGAACAGGTGTGTCACAGTTAAATATTCAAAACGGGGTGGGTGTGGGGAGGGGGTGCACTTAGTTCTGGTGCCCATATTAATGTATGAAAACTAACAACGTTTTCGTCTAGGGGGCCACAAAACGTACATTTGCTTTGAGAAATAAAAATATTACACTTTTGTTTATGTTGCATAAAGGTAATAATGTTGCTGTCATATGTGAGTAAGGTGTGGAGATTGTTGTGTCAAGGTCAAAGTGGTTGGTTAGCGGTCAAATTATGGATGATATATTCGGGAGTGGGCGTACGCAGTACATAGGGGAAAAGTCTTGATAGTTGTGCAGTGGGCATGGATAAAAAAAAAGGGGGAGAGAATTGGAGCGAGAGGTCAGAGAGTGTAACAATGCAGCAGTGAGATCAAGAGAGGTCAGGGAGTGCAACAATGCAGCAATGAGATCAAGAGAGGTCAGGGAGTGCAACAATGCAGCAATGAGATCAAGAGAGGTCAATTAGTTCGAGGACAGTTAATGTGTGATCATTAGATCATTAGAAGTGTTAGAGAATGTTTGTGAATAGGAGCTAATGTGTTAGAATAGAGAATGTTTGTAAATAGGAGCTAATGTGTTAGAATAGAGAATGTTTGTGAATAGGAACTAATGTGTTAGAATAGAGAATGTTTGTAAATAGGAGCTAATGTGTTAGAAGTCAAGTGAATTAAACAGTTATATGGAGATCTGTGTAGTTAGCTTATATCATTGATTATTCATGTTGTGGATTTCTATATCAATAAATGAACCACGGCTACCGAAGTTTTCTTGTGATTTATGGTTGAACGTAAAAGTGTTTATCCATTGTACTAGTCCTAGTTTATCCATTGTACTAGTCCTAGTTTATCCATTGTACTAGTCCTAGTTTATCCATTGTACTAGTCCTAGTTTATCCATTGTACTAGTCCTAGTTTATACACGACAAATTTGATTTAAAATTGTGACCACACAAAATAAACGAGGCACGGACAGTTGCGTAGGGTCTCGAAAATGTCCGATGTGTTGTAGGGAGGGTGGGGGTCAATACTGTAGGTCCGACTGTAATGACCAGCGCATGTGGTTGTGTGTACACTGCACACTGTACAGGTATTCGCCTTAAGTAGGGTAATGCTATAGTAGGTATCTTATTTCAGTGACTTACAATGGTTTAAAAATATATCCCTTAGAACCTATACACCACTAGGGACGATTTTTTTTGTGCCCTTCTTTTCATGTCGATAGTGCCATAACCTTGGAGGCACCACGGGAGACATGGAGGGGACATTCACTATAACCTGAAAAATTTAACCCGGGACCCTCAGGTCGACTGTCGAACAGTTTAACTTAGGACCATCCGTCCCCGGGGTGGTGTCATAGGTCAAGTTAAGCACTTACTTTGAGTGTTGTTGTTTACTTATGTGTTTACATCTTCTTCTAACGGTTGCTTATTAAAGTCAAATAGTTTATTTGTATAGACATGTATTCATTACTTTCTAAATGGCTTTGTCAGCAGATGAGCTTCAGTCCACGAATCGTTATTCTGAACTATCTGTCTCCAAGCTGGAGTTAATGGTATCCTATCTCGACGCAAGACGTAGTAAACTCGTTTTTGCATTACTTCACACTCCGTCATGAGACAAAATATGAGTGTTGGGCCGCACAGCTGTTATGTAGCGAATGTACAGCTGTTATACAGTAGATACATTGTTCATATACCGTGGCTACACAATGGCTACCTGTTGGCTACTCGGTGGGAGGACACACTGGCTAGCACAGAGCTACACACTAAATAACACACACACACACGCACACAGAGGCTTCACACTGACTAACAGTGGCAAAACACACTGACTAACATAGATGTTACACACTGAATAAAACAGGGGGTTACTAACGATGGTTAGTGCAACAGTTGTGCATTATTTTATGCTCGCAATTCAGACATAAGATCTTGACCATTACTGGACAAAGCGGTGTAACAAAATGATGGTGCTCGTTAAAGAAAATTCGTCACTTCTCTCACCTTGTAAAGTCATAACAAACATTACAACAAACATTATAACAAACATTACAACAAACATTACAGCAAACATTATAACAAACATCATACAAACATTACAGCAAACATTATAACAAACATTACAACAAACACTATAACAAACATTACAACAAACATTACAACAAACATTACAGCAAACATTACAGCAAACATTACAACAAACATTACAACAAACATTACAACAAACATTACAGCAAACATTACAACAAACATTACAGCAAACATTACAACAAACATTACAGCAAACATTACAACAAACATTACAACAAACATTACAACAAACATTACAACATACATTACAACAAACATTACAACAAACATTACAACAAACATTAAGCCGTGAAGTTCTTCTCAACACTATACCCCATGCTTCGTTTATTATTCTAGTAATAACCGCTGCTGATCTGGACTGCATTGTACAACAAACCCAGTAGATCAATTAGTTGAATGGCTGGTAGGAACAAATGTAGAGAGAAAGACATCACAATAAAGTCAGAGACTGCTAGCCAATGTTCAGCTGGTATATCAGTTTTGGGTTTGAGAGTAATGTACATCAGTTTTGAGTTTGAGAGTTATGTACATCAGTTTTGATTTTGAGATTAATGTACCGTTTATAAGAAAGACGCTTTTGTACTTTGTACATTTTAAATCATTGGAACAGATACACTCGTTTCAGTCACGTGATCTTTGATTTCATATATCGATATATTATCTTTCAAATTCATACCTAATGAGGTAAGAGGGCGGTTCAGTAACAGTTTACAAAGACAATGGTTTTATAATTGCTATGTGTGATTTGTTAAGTGCAATAAATCATCATTTAAAACTATACGGATTTACATCAATCTGGTGGTTTCCATAACTAGGATAGAAGAAGTCTCAATGCGGCTGTAAGGTTTACAAAAATGCGTGTGCACTGTGCACGTAAGAAGTAAATATATATATTTGTGCACACTTACATATTGTGCGCACAGACAATCATACAAACTGACACATTTGGCGGCTGGCTAGGTACCCAACATCTGACAGGAGATTAGTTTTACGTTAATCTAGTTAAGAAGGGTTTGCTTGTTGTTACACATGATATGTATGTATTTCTCAGCTACAGTGTGTGTACACATGATATGTGTGTATCTCACAGATACAGTGTGAGTACTCACTCTTAACACATGATATGTGTGTATCTCACTGTGTACACATGATATGTGTGTATCTCACTGTGTACACATGATATGTGTGTATCTCACTGTGTACACATTATATGTGTGTATCTCACTGTGTACACATGATATGTGTGTACTCACTGTGTACACATGATATGCGTGTATCTCACAGCTGCAAAGTGTGTACTCACTATGTACACATGATATGTGTGTATCTCACTGCTACAGTGTGTGTACACATGATATGCGTGCATCTCATAGCTACAGTGTGTGTACACATGATATGTGTGTACACATGATATGTGTGTATCTCACTGTGTACACATGATATGTGTGTATCTCACTGCTAAGTGTGTGTACACATGATATGCGTGTATCTCACTGCTACAGTGTGTGTACACATGATATGCGTGTATCTCACAGCTGCAAAGTGTGTACTCACTATGTACACATGATATGTGTGTATCTCACTGCTACAGTGTGTGTACACATGATATGCGTGCATCTCATAGCTACAGTGTGTGTACACATGATATGTGTGTATCTCACTGTGTACACATGATATGTGAGTATCTCACAGCTGCAAAGTGTGTACTGACTATGTACACATGATATGTGTGTATCTCACTGCTACAGTGTGTATCTCACTGTGTACACATGATATGTGTGTATCTCACTGTGTACACATGATATGTGTGTATCTCACTGTGTACACATGATATGTGTGTATCTCACTGTGTACACATGATATGTATGTACTCACTGTGTACACATGATATGCGTGTATCTCACAGCTGCAAAGTGTGTACGCACTATGTACACATGATATGTGTGTATCTCACTGCTACAGTGTGTGTACACATGATATGCGTGCATCTCACAGCTACAGTGTGTGTACACATGATATGCGTGTATCTCACTGCTACAGTGTGTGTACACATGATATGCGTGTATTTCCCAGCTACAGTGTGTGTACACATGATATGCGTGTATCTCACAGCTACAGTGTGTGTACACATGATATGCGTGTATCTCACTGCTACAGTGTGTGTACACATGATATGCGTGTATCTCACAGCTATAATGCCCTAGTAAATCAGAAATGCAGATATTGTTTTTCACGGTTATGGTCTCCACTCATTTCATTGATTGTGAATGTTTACCCAAAGGTTCTCAGCCCGGTGCAGCGCGTAACCCCGACAAAACCTTTGCATACCCCATGGGGTACGTGTATCATATTTTGGGAGACACTGGTGTAGACGAGAAGACCATAAAGATGAAGACATGTTATTTTAACATCAATTAACAAAGACATTGTCCTGTGTTCAGTATTCATGTATTCGTTCTAAGTCAATGTCATTGTTTACATTACGTCATTTATTGTCATTGTCAATGTCTTTTTCCTTTTGACACTCTGTGTGTGCTAACCTGTGACAGCTGAGTCCGCAACACAAGTATGTACAGTAGGGTTATGACTTTTTTGTAACCTCATATTTACATGGCAAGAAAAGGTGACTTTTAATGAGTGTATTATGACACAAATAACCTTTTCTGAGAATATTTGAAAAACCTTCCCCACCAAACCATAAAACGAATATTATATATTTATATATATAACACAACACTGTAATTGAAAGTTACATAAGAACAACAAGTGCAATGCATGTAAGCATTAGTATAGAGATGCCCAAAATATGAAATGATAATAAAGGACAGCATAGGAAACATAAATTAAGTTTTTATGCTTCATCATTAGTGAGAATAAAACAGTTAATAGTGTCTTTGAAGTCTCACAACGTGGAACAATATCTTGCATTATTTGTATAGCTCTTTCTGCATAGCAGGTATTGCTTAATCTTCACAGACCCAGTGCCTCAAGAAGCATCTTTCTGCTTCAGTGTATGTATGCAAAGCAGGTGCTAAAATCTCTTTTCCTATTTTCCAGTCCCTTTGATCTGAAAACCATACTTCAGACCATGCATGTCCTCGCTATGAAAGTACACACAAGTTCAAATTTCTCGTTTCTATTTTCCGGAATGCCAGCAGTGCTAGTACTGCTTTTGAATTCCAACGTGCATTACGTAAAGTCGTCAGTCTCTGGAAGGGAATTACTGGAAAGGTTTTATTTCATTCGTAATAGTGAAATACTTGCGTCAAATGATGTAAGAATTTCATATCGTCTTTCCATCCTTTGTTTTCTCACATGATTTCTGAACTACTCTCTTGAGAATCAAGTGACTCTTTATGTGACTCGTAATTTGCATAAATTTCAGCAACAAATGGATATGAAATGTTTGGATTAGACGTTTCCCTGCCGAAAACAGAATCCATAGCATGCTTGAGTACTAGGCCTAAAACATGAAGCTGGCAGCCTATATACTGAGGGATTCGTCCACTGTTCTGTTGACAGTAATTTTGCAGCTTGCGTACCACACAATTTTTGCTGCCAGAATTTGTATTCCTTGTATCGCAAATAATTACTCGAATACATGAATAGAGTTCGTATTCAGAACAGCCCTATTCGCTGTAAATATTGTCTCTGCTTTTCCATTTGTCAGAGACAATATGGCTAATCGAATTTCTTTTTCAACGTTTTTCAGTAAAACAACTTGTTTTTCTCCTTCTATTCTTTTTCTGTCAAATTGTATGCACCATTCAAAATTTTGTAAGCTGTTTTTAAACTGCAACTTCAACAATTCTGCTTCTTTATGGGTTGCCTTATACACTCCTGACTGCGAAGGAGCTTCAATATTGGTAGAGTGTTCGCTTATTATTTTTAATACTTTACAAGCTCTATTTGATGACAAATTTGCTTTCCTACAAAATTAATTTCAAGAAGATGATTACAGTTGAATAAAATTGAAATAGAAGAATACTATATTCCCAAATCAACCAAGCAGACTTTCCAAATTCCAAGCAGACCTTTCGTGACAATTACCAAGATTTGACCATTTTTGGTAAAGTTGCAGTAGACGCATAATACATTAAAACAGTGCACTTTAAATTTAAAATAAACTTTTTTTATTTATTTTGTTTCACACATGGTGGTAAAAAAATACCCTATAAAGTTCCTGGATGTAATTAATGTAATTAAATAATTGTTAATGCGCAATCCATCAAAGAAGTAACTTTATTGAAAAACGCTTCTTATCTGTAAACACAAGATGGCGTTGGTGGGGAAGGTTTTTTTGAGTGAAAAATAAATTAATATTATTTTCATATTTTGTTCACAATTGTTCAATAAAAAATGCCATGTAAAATAAGATTCTGAAAAAAAATGTAAAAAGTACTAACCCTAATGTACAGGCTTAACACACGTTGAAACGCTAATATTGTTTCAACTGGAACACTTGATTTAAATTGAATTTTTGAAAAAAAAAATTACGTGCAATCAATAAACCTACAACAAATATACTTTGGTCTACACCACAATCATAGACTACCATAGACTATCATACACTACAATAGACTATCCAAGACTACCATAGACCTATAGACTATCATAGACTATCATAGACTACCATAGACTATCATAGACTATCATAGACTATCATAGACTACCACAGACTATCATAGACTATCATAGACTATCATAGACTACCATAGACTATCATAGACTACCATAGACTACCATAGACTATCATAGACTACCATAGACTATCATAGAATACCATAGACTACCATAGACTACCATAGACTATCATAGACTATCATAGACTATAATAGACTATCATAGACTATCATAGAATATCATAGACTACCATAGACTACCATAGACTACCATAGACTGTCATAGACTACCATAGACTACCATAGACTACCATAGACTACCATAGACTATCATAGACTATCATATACTATCATAGACTACCATAGACTACCATAGACTTCCATAGATCTATAGACTATCATAGACTATCATAGACTACCATAGACTACCATAGACTACCATAGACTACCATAGACTAGCATAGACTACCATAGACTACCATAGACTATCATAGACTATCATAGACTATCATAGACTATCATATACTATCATATACTACCATAGACTACCATAGACTACCATAGACCTATAGACTATCATAGACTATCAAAGACTACCAATCATAGATTAATGTAAACAATCAAATAATTTATTTATTTATGGTTTCGTTTAATTATTAATTAGTCTAATAAAAACATTTTTACGGTATATATTTTACCGTAATACTAGACGTAGCAGTGTAATATATCTCACTAGACCTATCAGTATTATATATCTCAATAGACCTAGCAGTATAATATATCTCACTAGACCTAGCAGTATCATATATCCTATTATGTCATTTTGTTTGCATTCTCTCAGACAAACGTTCTACCAATCGGTACTAGGTCACACACTTCTGACCAGTTAAAATGAAACCATTGTGGCCCACGATTCGAAAATGTTGCCTACTCCAGGTCTAGTTAAAGTATCAACAGATCAACCATCAGTGTAAACAGATCAACCATCAGTGTAAACAGATCAACCATCAGTGTAAACAGATCAAATACCAAACCGGGGGGCATTTACTACTGTGACGCGTCACGCTGGAAGTACTTTAAGTTCATTCAGAGAGGAAGAAGTTTCACAACTTGGGAAGAGGGTGGGTAGGTAATGTGGGGGTGGGAGGTGGGGGATTGTTGATACCTGAATGTATCGTATTGGATATCGTGGTTGTTGGATGTTGTCGTAGTTTGTTGGATGTATCGTAGTTGTTGTGATGTATCGTAGTTGTTGTGATGTATCGTAGTTGTTGTGATGTATCGTAGTTGTTGTGATGTATCGTAGTTGTTGTGATGTATCGTAGTTGTTGTGATGTATCGTAGTTGTTGTGATGTATCGTAGTTGTTGTGATGTATCGTAGTTGTTGTGATGTATCGTAGTTGTTGTGATGTATCGTAGTTGTTGTGATGTATCGTAGTTGTTGTGATGTATCGTAGTTGTTGTGATGTATCGTAGTTGTTGTGATGTATCGTAGTTGTTGTGATGTATCGTAGTTGTTGTGATGTATCGTAGTTGTTGTGATGTATCGTAGTTGTTGTGATGTATCGTAGTTGTTGTGATGTATTGTGGTTGTTGTGATGTATCGTAGTTGTTGTGATGTATTGTGGTTGTTGTGATGTATCGTAGTTGTTGCGATGTATTGTAGTTGTTGTGATGTATCGTAGTTGTTGTGATGTATTGTGGTTGTTGTGGTGTATCGTAGTTGTTGTGATGTATTGTGGTTGTTGTGATGTATCGTAGTTGTTGCGATGTATTGTAGTTGTTGTGATGTATCGTAGTTGTTGTGATGTATCGTAGTTGTTGTGATGTATCGTAGTTGTTGTGATGTATCGTAGTTGTTGTGATGTATCGTAGTTGTTGTGATGTATCGTAGTTGTTGTGATGTATCGTAGTTGTTGTGGTGTATCGTAGTTGTTGTGATGTATTGTGGTTGTTGTGATGTATCGTAGTTGTTGCGATGTATTGTAGTTGTTGTGATGTATCGTAGTTGTTGTGATGTATTGTAGTTGTTGTGGTGTATCGTAGTTGTTGTGATGTATTGTGGTTGTTGTGATGTATCGTAGTTGTTGCGATGTATTGTAGTTGTTGTGATGTATCGTAGTTGTTGTGATGTATCGTAGTTGTTGTGATGTATCGTAGTTGTTGTGATGTATCGTAGTTGTTGTGATGTATCGTAGTTGTTGTGATGTATCGTAGTTGTTGCGATGTATCGTAGTTGTTGTGATGTATCGTAGTTGTTGTGATGTATCGTAGTTGTTGTGATGTATCGTAGTTGTTGTGATGTATCGTAGTTGTTGTGATGTATTGTAGTTGTTGTGGTGTATCGTAGTTGTTATGATGTATTGTGGTTGTTGTGATGTATCGTAGTTGTTGCGATGTATTGTAGTTGTTGTGATGTATCGTAGTTGTTGTGATGTATTGCGGTTGTTGTGATGTATCGTAGTTGTTGCGATGTATTGTAGTTGTTGTGATGTATCGTAGTTGTTGTGATGTATCGTAGTTGTTGTGATGTATCGTAGTTGTTGTGATGTATCGTAGTTGTTGTGATGTATCGTAGTTGTTGTGATGTATCGTAGTTGTTGTGATGTATCGTAGTTGTTGTGATGTATCGTAGTTGTTGTGATGTATCGTAGTTGTTGTGATGTATCGTAGTTGTTGTGATGTATCGTAGTTGTTGTGATGTATCGTAGTTGTTGTGACGTATCGCAGTTGTTGTGATGTATAGTAGTTGTTGTGATGTATCGTAGTTGTTGTGATGTATCGTAGTTGTTGCGGTGTATCGTAGTTGTTGTGATGTATCGTAGTCGTTGTGATGTATCGTAGTTGTTGTGGAGAGATGAGAGTCTGATATATATTCTGTTACCCTATATTTTCTGAATTCTGTTTGCAGTAAAAGATATTCGCTGTGAACATGTTTGTCAATGAAATTAAAAGTTGTCTGATCTACACAGCGGTAAATTATACACAATATTTGTGCACTCTGTTGTAATGTTTGTACACAAGCAAGGCGAGAAGTGTGTACCCAAAATAAGACGTTTGGTGAAAAACCTGGCTCCATGACAAAGAAAGTTCGTGGAGCCCCCTTTTTAAAATGTCTTCACATGTGAAAGCCATGGGCCCCATACAAAAGAAAGCATGTTGGCCCTTGAAAAACCTCTTTTAACTTGTTTGTGTATTTCAAGTATTATATTGTAAACAGTTGTTGATTTAATTGGTACAATGGGTTACACCTGTATAATTTAAAGATTCATGTACAGATGGTGGTTGATTTAATTCTAGAAGTAGGCAAACGTGTGCGTACTATGACAGTGTATGTACCATAGCAGTGTATGTACCATATCAGTATCTGTACCATTGCAGTGTCTGTACTATTGCAGTGTATGTACCATAGCAGTATCTGTACCATTGCAGTGTCTGTACTATTGCAGTGTATGTACCAGTACAGTGTATGTACCAGTGCAGTGTATGTACCATAGCGGTATCTGTACTATTGCGGTGTCTGTACTATAGCAGTGTCTGTACTATATTGCAGTTTCTGTACTATTGCAGCGTCTGTACTATTGCAGTGTATGTACCAGCAGCCCCGTAGCCAAGGGGAGGCACTGGGGCGCCGAGCCCCCCGCTAGGTGTGGAGTGCCCCCCCTCAACTTAAAAAAAGAAGAAAACGAGGAAAAAATAAAGAAAAAACATAGATGCCCCCCTTGCTGGGTATTGGTGCTCCTGCTGACTTTGATCTGGCTACGGGCCTGAATAACAGTACAGTGTATGTACCAGTACGGTATATGTACCATTGCAGTGTATGTACTATTGCAGTGTATGTACCAGTACGGTGTATGTACCAGTACAGTGTATGTACTATTGCAGTGTATGTACCATTGCAGTGTATGTACCATTACGGTGTATGTACCAGTACAGTGTATGTACCAGTACGGTATATGTACCATTGCAGTGTATGTACTATTGCAGTGTATGTACCAGTACAGGTTATGTACCAGTACAGTTTATGTACCAGTATGGTGTTTATACAAATAACACTTTTTTTAACGCTATTTTTAAAAAAATAATACGCGTTCTGCTTTTCATTGCAAGGAAAAGTAACCGATTTACGTCTGTGCTCCTTTTCATTGTAAAAGGGTTAGTCCCCTTAATCTATAGACATTGTTTTTGTACATTGATACATTAGGATCACTGTGAATGAGTAACAACAGGTGGTAATACATTAAATTATTTATTTAAAAAAATATACGACATGTTCTTATTATTTATTAAATTTAAAACAAAAACACTCAATACCTAAATAAGCTTTGGCTACAATTAATTCTAATAATAATCTAACACGCGAAAGCAAAGTCTTAATTAAGGTTTTCTCCCTATCTATTTTTTAAGTTGTTTTTTATTTTATCTCTTTAACAATGTCATCAAATTTC
>JAGDYQ010000090.1:2256894-2279394 GCA_021962125.1 Bulinus truncatus | reverse complement strand
ATCTAGACTAATGGACGGAATGTCTACTTTATAGATCTAAACTATTGGACGGAATGTCTACTTTATAGATCTAGACTGATGGACGGAATGTCTACTTTATAGATCTAGACTAATGGACGGAATGTCTACTTTATAGATCTAAACTATTGGACGGATTGTCTACTTTATAGATCTAAACTAATGGATGGAGAGCGTACTGCATGCCTGAATGAATACCCTTATCGGCTGTAACTGGCTCCACAAGTTGAAGTATGTCCAACCAATAAATTATTTTATAGTTTTTATTTCATTACTGTGCTAGATAAATTGTAGAAATAATATTTTGAATCATTATCTTTAAATCTTGATTAGTGAGAGTTGCTGGTCTTGGTATAAGATTGTGGGACTGCTATAACATGGTAGACATCATCTATGGTAGACATCATCTATAGTAGACATCATCTATGACATCATCTATGGTAGACATCATCTATGGTAGACATCATCTATGGTAGACATCATCTATGGTAGACATCATCTATGGTAGACATCATCTATTGTAGGCATCATCTATGGTAGACATCATCAATGGTAGACATCATCTATGGTAGACATCATCTATGGTAGACATCATCTATGGTAGACATCATCTATGGTAGAAATCATCTATGGTAAACATTATCTATTGTAGACATCATCTATGGTAGACATCATCTATGGTAGACATCATCTATGGCAGACATCATCTATAGCAGACATCATCTATGGTAGACATCATCTATGGTAGACATCATCTATGGTAGACATTATCTATGGTAGACATCATCTATAGAAGACATCATCTATGGTATACATCATCTATGGTAGACATCATCTATAGTAGACATCATCGATGGTAGACATCATCTATGGTAGACATCATCTATGGTAGACATCATCTATAGTAGACATCATCTATGGTAGACATCATCTATGGTAGACATCATCTATGGTAGACATCATCTATGGTAGACATCATCTATGGTAGACATCATTTATAGCAGACATCATCTATGGTAGACATCATCTATGGTAGACATCATCTATAGTAGACATCATCTATGGTAGACATCATCTATGGTAGACATCATCTATGGTAGACATCATCTATGGTAGACATCATCTATGGTAAACATTATCTATTGTAGACATCATCTATGGTAGACATCATCTATGGTAGACATCATCTATGGCAGACATCATCTATAGCAGACATCATCTATGGTAGACATCATCTATGGTAGACATCATCTATGGTAGACATTATCTATGGTAGACATCATCTATAGCAGACATCATCTATGGTAGACATCATCTATGGTAGACATCATCTATAGTAGACATCATCTATGGTAGACATCATCTATGGTAGACATCATCTATGGTAGACATCATCTATAGTAGACATCATCTATGGTAGACATCATCTATGGTAGACATCATCTATGGTAGACATCATCTATGGTAGACATCATCTATGGTAGACATCATCTATGGTAGACATCATCTATGGTAGAGAGCCAAATAAGGATCTTAGATCAATAAGTGCCATTTTAATGTTTATTTTATTTGGATAAATTCCCTTTTTATTTTTTTTTTAACTTAACAAGTTTTGCCAGTCCGGGTCTTTAAAGATTTTATTTCTGTTGTTTTTGTTTTAATTGATATATCATTAGTGGCTTTTTTGTTTTTATTTACCAAACTTTGTTAGTGATTCAGAGAAGATTTTTTTTTTGATAAAAGTTGTAGGAGACAACTGAATTCTGACTAAGATAAGTAAATAATTTAATGATTATTTCCCTTTGATTGACAAATATTTTTGCGTTGGATTGTTTTGTTATTTATAATTTTTTTTCTTCAAATTCATGAACCATTCAATTTAATTTATTGTTTGTTGATTTATTATTTAAATATTGTTTATTATTACTGAACTGACCAAAGTACATTCACATTTGTTCAGTTGTACACTATCTGCTAAATCTCTGTCTATCATATACCTATTTGCGATATACACTTGCTTATTAAAATAATTTACTTTTCTTGTAATTCTCATTTATGACGTAACAGTTTATTTATTTACTGTAAATATTTACAAACTAATTTAATAAACAATCAACAAAAACATAACGTGACAGAAATAAACAAAGATAAACAATAATTTTGGTCAATTGAAAGTTTTATTGAAAATATTTGAGTCCAGACAAAATGTACAGAATATAAACAACATAAGAATAAATAAATATATTGATGACAATAATAAACAAACAATAATGTTTATGTTTACGTCATAATAGTATGACATACAAATAAAATACAACACCACCATATTGTTTGTTTACAAACAACTCACCAGACAACACCAGTCCCGCTGTAATTTAGTTTAGACTTTAAACTTCCACTGTGGACAAGTTGATAACACCACCCACCATCATCATACCCCACACATTGAACTATGGCTCCACTACTACCTGGACATGTACATGTTGTGTAGGTATCTATCACTAACTCCATCTATAAACTTGTTCACATAGCCACTCACCCACCCACTTCCACATCTCAAGTTTTTTTTGTCTCTCATGTTGTAAAATGGATATGAAACTTTTGTGTTTGGCCAAAACTCTGGTCTGTGTGGACTGGTCATTTTAACACCAACTCTGACTGTCAGGTCAGCAGTAGCGTTGATCAGTTCATACAAATCATTGTCACGATGACCTTCAGGTAGATGTTTTAAGTCGAATGTATCAACAGGTATAAACTGTTTATGACCTGGATTCTTCTTACAGCCATTAAGATATTTGTGTAGATCAGCTTCTCCACCTTCTGACACCTGAGTTTCATGATCACCTGGAACAGACAGATCAACTTACAATTGTTAAATAGAAAAATATTTCAACATGCTAAACATTAAAATGTCACATCAAGTCCACATATTATGTCTGTTATATTATCACAATGTTAACAATATTGATAAATTGTGTTTGATTTTACCATAAAGTTGATTGTCCATTGTGTGAGTTTCACTGTCCACCAATTGACTTTACACCTCAGCTGTAATACAATTTTAAATCTGAAATAAACAAATCAATAATTCATATAAATAATATTATAGTTTACAACTGACAATAGGCTAGTTAACTTTAATAAATATATATCAAGTTACATTTAACATTTGAATCAAAACTTCTCCTTACAACACTGTAGAAATCAAACCTAAAGTACTGTAATAAAAACACCACTAAGTTAAACTTCTATTATTTCAGTCATTTAATTTTTCCATCTTTTGACATCTGAATTTTTTTTATCCCCTGAAAATGTATAAAATAAAACATAAAATATGTCAAAATTTTAAACATTAAAAAAAATCAGAATATATATTTAGTCAGCATGTTTTATATTACACCAGTGGCATATATTTGTTTATAAAATATATTTTACCTCCAAGTGTATCTTTACGTTGTGTCAGTTACACTGTCTATCAAGAGACTTGGGAACTCAGCTAAAAAAAGAATACATCAATATCAGGTATTATACCAACTTGTATTAATCTTTACACAAAAAAATTATGTCATATGTATATTTATCATTTTCAGTAATATCGAGCAATGATTGAGTATCTGCCTAAAGGTTAAAGACAAATATAATAACACAATTGGAATTATCCTATACATTTCAAGATGGTGTCTACTTAAATATTGATATTTAAAACAAAATAATTTGAGATTCTCTTTAAAAAAAAATGGTTTTGTATTTTTAAAAATTGAGATAATCTATTTTACGAATTGAAAAATATTGTCAGTATCATTGTAATTCAAATATATATTTATTATTGTTTGTTTTATGGCTAACTTTCTTCTCAGGCCAAATTAATTTTAATAACATTTTTATTCATAGCATAGCTTAAAACATTCAGTTTATTTAACCCTAGTAAATTGCATGATAGATCAATGAAACTTGAACCATAAGACTCGTCTGGAATTTTTTTTATATTTTTATGTTAAATACCTCAAGAAATATTATAACCCTATTTTACTTAAATAAGTCATTTTTATACCTTTAAAAATTAATAAGATAAAATATTCTAATTTACTTGCTACTACTTATATAAATATAATTAGACTCTTTTCAAAACACACATTTCATTCTTTAAAGAGATTTTTGCATTATTTGAATATTTTGTTTTACAATAAAAAAATACTTTAAAATTTTGAAAAATAATATTAAGCAAATTAATAAATGAAAAAAAAAATTAAAAAGTGATGAATGTACACTAGTTTTAATAAACATACTTAAACCTAAACAGTATAATTTGAAATTAACATGTATGAGCCACTGATTTAGAAATTTAATAAATAAGTGATTCTTAAAGTAACAGTTATGAACCAATTGTTGGCTGCTAACAAACTTCTAATGGGTTTTGATAAAATTTAATTCTTCATCAAGAGATTGATAATCTATAAAAGTCAAATTTTAACTATATTTCTATTTATTTTACAAAACAAACTGTTTATACCTACAAATTCAAATTGGAAATTCAGGGTGGAGTGTATAGAAGTATTCTGTCTCCAACTCACCTACTATGGAGACAAACAACTTTTTCAAGTGTTACACTGTACAGTCTTATTTAAAATAACAAAGAAATATAAATGCCAAGAAAACAATTACAGTTTTTTAACAAAATAGGAAATAATTTTGAAAAAAAATGTAATGATTTATAAAAAAATAATAAAAATTTCTAATACCAATCAACAATTAAATTACATAAAATTAAAAGAAATTAAATTGAACAAATGTTAAAATAAATGTAAATTGAGTCAGATCTGAGGAAAAATTTAATTAACATTGTCATCATTGTCAATTCAAAACATAAAAAAATCTTCTTTTCTTAAAAACTTAGAAAATATAAATCATATAGCATCTTAAATATAGATTTTAAAATAAAAAAGAATTTTGCAAAGTTTTAGATTTTTTTTCTGTCTTAGTTAAAATAATATACAAATATTAATAATATTATTGCTCATACACCCAGTCAAGCATTTGCAACTATAGATTCAAGATTTTTTTTTTTTAACTATTGACCATAAGTGTATGACAATTATAACATTATTAGGTACAAAACATTAATTTCAAAATTTAAAAACTTTGTATTATATTGATAGATACAAGATAATTGTAATCACGCTCAAAGTAATTGATGTGGATAATTAATAATATTAATGCCATGGCAACTTCACCGAAGTTATTTACAAAAATTAAGACTTATTGCTGCGAATAGAAACTAGAGCTAAATACATGCTAGATTTAAATTGCTACAATTATTATAACATCTGATCAATCTTAAAAGGTGAACAATCTTTGATATTTAAGAAATAACTATAGCATGCATTGAATCAGCGATCTATCTGATAGTGATAGTTGCAGTCAGTTGCAGATGTCAAATATGGCCAGGAAGATTATAACATTAAAACGAAATATTTAAACTAAATTAATTACAGTGTGTAACTTCTGTTCTAAAAATTCTAACTATTTTTTTTAATGGAGAACATTTTCAATGCCAGATTTAAAAAAATATCATATTGATCAGTAGAAATAAAATAAAAAAATAACAATAGAGAGTGACTTATTAGTCAGTCTAATTGGCATCAAACCATCGTCTTTTGATACAACTAAATATACAGTATCGATACAGATCATTGTTTCATTTATTTATGATGACACATTTTATTAAATTACTTGAGTATTGTGTTGAAAAAAGGCAACGTGCGTCATAATCTGTGGTGTGTTGTGACACTAAGTAGGCCCTAATTATAAATAAATTCAATATATTATATAAAAATTGTTCATTGTCTAATATCAATATATATATATATATATATATATATATATATATATATATAGGCCTATATATATATATATATATATATATAGGCCTATCTTAGTTTAAGATCGATATAAGAAACAAGTATTTCTTCAATTTACAGCATTTATCTTTCGTTCATGTTAGATTGCTAAACGAAAATAGTTGTTTAAGTGTGTCTTCAAGTTTGAAAATCATTGTAATAGTCAGATTGTTAAGTTGTTCTTAACAAAAAATTATTTAATATATCTACTAACAAAAAAACAAACAATAAAAGTAATATAACGAAACATAATATTTCTTATTGAAAAAGAAAATGTAATTAAAAATAATGTTATGAATTGTTTTAAAAAAATTAATTTAAATTAACTGTAAACCTGGAGTTTTTAGCTTTAGTTTTTAAATAGGACTATTGCTCGATTTACTCTTTTGTGAAAATTCAATATTTACCTTTTAATGGGTTTATTCGATTCGTCTCTTGCCACTGAAATAGTCAGAGCACAGACTGTTGGACTTTATATGCTTGTGACCTCAGTATGACTACATACGTAAATATTTATGTAATTATAGACTACAGCTATGCACTTAGTTGTTGACGAAATGTTTATTGACGACCGTAATTCAATTTTTACTCATATAATACTTTTACAAAAATATAACCAATAAGGAACTAAATGTAATTTTTCAAGAAAAGGATATTCGTAACTTTATAAGAGATATTTATAATTATACTAGTAAACGAAAGCCCGGTACAGGGATCGGCGAGTAGGCATACAATTGGAGTTGAAAATAGTGAAAAATATATTTGAGTGCGTTAACAATCAGTTATACTCGCAGTGGCCCGAAAAACATGAGCATATTATTGTAGCCAAAATACATTTGACAATAGGGACACCTAATAATACATCAATTATAGTTCATATGTTAAATAGTTAATCCCAAAGAAAATAATCCTCATTATGGGTAAACAATCTTAACATAAACGACCCCCTATGATTAAACTCTTAAAATCTTAATTCTTTCATAATATTTTAATGGAATCCTTTCCAAACAGTTATTCATTTAATGTTTTATGATGCTCAACATGGCGTATTTAAAAAAAAAAGAGAGACGTGAGTGAGTGTTTGTGTTAAGTGAAACGCTACATGTTTAGCAGGTGGTTTATTTACTGTTATACACATTGTAGCATTGTAGAATTAACCAAGGTAATACTGCCAGCCCGGCAGTGCCGAACCTATGGATTTGGGGGCCCGTCGGACATGACCTATTTGAAAGGGGGGGGGGGCTCCGCTGCATTTGGATATGAGAAAATTTCTTGGTCCCCCTCAAGCTGGGTCCCGGGGAGAAAGAATTGTTGTGTAGCTAATATCTGACCTTCAATTAAAAAAAATATAATATTCCATCAATGCAGTTCAGGTCACAGACGCAGAAAATATCAGGCCTCTTAAAAAAAAGGAAATATCAAAGCTTTAAACATCAAAGTTCTGTGAAGCCAGTGCTGAACCTATGAATTTGGGCCTCTTCGGGGGCCTGTGCATGATGACATGAGATAATGTACCTAATATTTAATGTAAAAAAAGATTTTCTGGGGCCCCCGTCAAGCTGGGATAATACTTAAATCTCATCCCAAAGAGAATAATCCTCATTATGGGTTCAGAAGTTTAACAAAAACAGCCCCCGACTATTAAACGTTGAATCAAACATCCAACTATAGCTTACATACTTTTAATCTAACATCCAACTATAGCCTACATAATTTGAACCTAACATCCAACTATAGTCTACATAATTTGAATCTAACATCCAACTATAGCCTACATAATTTGAATCTAACATCCAACTATAGCCTACATAATTTGAATCTAACATCCAACTATACATAATTTGAATCTAACATCCAACTATACATAATTTGAATCTAACATCCAACTATAGCCTACATAATTTGAATCAAACATCCAACTATAGACTACATAATTTGAATCTAACATCCAACTATAGCTTACATAATTTGAATCTAACATCCAACTATAGTCTACATAATTTGAATCTAACATCCAACTATAGCCTACATAATTTGAATCTAACATCCAACTATAGTCTACATAATTTCAATCTAACATCCAACTATAGTCTACATAATTTCAATCTAACATCCAACTATAGTCTACATAATTTCAATCTAACATCCAACTATACATAATTTGAATCTAACATCCAATAGCCTACATAATTTGCGCACATAAAACCTCATCATTGATAATTTCTTTCATAATATTTTAATAGACTCATTTCCACACAGTTCGTCATTTTATGTTTTATGATGTTCAACATGACATATTAAAAAAAGACGTGAGTGAGTGCCTGTAATTTAAACGAAACGCAATATGTTTAGCAGGTGGTTTTCTTACTGTTATACACATTTTAAGTATAGTGCAACATGTACTGAACAGTGGCGCAACCAGAAAAAAATGCTCGGGGGGGGGGGGGCTCACATTTCGAAAAAAGTTTGAAAGTCTTTTTTTGTAACTTTAGAACTATAATTATGTATTGGTGATACAAAAGAAAGACTGCAGGGTCCCTCCGATTTCGCCCGGTTGCGCCACTGGTACTGAGAATTAACTAAAATAATACTGCCAACCTGGCAGTGCCGAACCTATTGATTTTGGGGCCCTCTGCATTTATTACATTCGACACCATTACATGAGATAATGAACTTAATATTTAATATAAAAATATTTTTGGGGTAACCCGTCAACAGCCTTAGGTGACACAATGGGCGTAGATGCTATGGGGGCCCAAGATAACCCGGCAACAGCACTAGGTGACACAATGAGTGGAGATGTTCAGGGGGCCCAAGATAAACCGGCAAAAGCCCTAGGGGACATATTATGGCCACTGTTGGTATTTTCAAAACCAAACATACATTATTTTTTTTTTAATTATTAAAATAATTATTATATAACAAATTGTCAACTTCAGTTTTTAATAGTGTTTGTTATATACAAGTTGAGTCGAAATTAGAATTTCTAATTTAGACATGGGGCCCTTTCGAAATCCAGATATTAGATGTCAGTTCTAAATATTTAAGTAGATGGCAATTGCTCACTCGGACGATTATTTGGTGGCCCCTCCATGAAAGTGGGAGCCAATGTTATGGCTAAATATATTTACAGAAAAATTACCCTGTACCGAGCGGTACAAATAACGGGACAATACAATTTAAAACGTCCAGAATAGACCTTTCCTTTGCCTTTTTAGTTGTTACAATACTTTAAATAAAACATTGAATTGGTTTTCATATCTTTTTTTACAACCATTATTTTGATTTTTTACAATATTAAAATGTAATGATTCGGGATTAAATTGATGTATTTAAGAGATCTTAAGTAATATAGTGGTTTAAAAATTCATTTATTTATTTAGTGATTTATTTATTTGATTTCTCAAAATCTTTAACTTTCTCTCTTTAAATGCAAATGAACACTCTTAATAGTATCTTGAAAAATGGAACTTCGGATAAATAACCAATGTTGAATACAACTAGTGACGATAGAATTGAATATATACAGCTGGCTTTTTTTTTATTTTAAATGTCAATATTAAAATCAATCTTCAGTAAGTAATCACAAATATCCGGCAATACATTTATACATACCTGACATTGACTCAGCGACAATGATCCGTGTGATCGATATGGGTCAGTTAAACAAGACAATAAAAGGAAACCTTTACTTTGTAAAATTGTGTTGAAAATCATTCATTTAAACTCCTGATTCCGAATATGTCATTGAATCCCCTGTATAATGTCATTGAAACTCCAGTATAATGTCATTGAATCTCCAGTATAATGTCATTGAATCTCCTGTATAATGTCATTGAATCTCCTGTATAATTCCATGTTTTGTAACACAATTCAGAAAATATTCCCTACTTGTATTGACCGTCGCTTTTCATATTCGATAAATGATCACTGGCTTGTAAAAATAACTGCACGTTGTCTGGATCAAAAAACTTGGACTATGAATAAACATTTCAGAGACATATAAATTGTGTGGATACCTTCTAGTGTGTAGAGAGAGATAAAGGCAGTGGCGAAGACAGCGACCTAGGCAGTGATATTGGCAGACACGTAGGCATAGAAGTAGACAGCGACATAGACAGTGATTCGGCAGAGAGGTTGTCAGAGACCGAGACAGAGACGTAGACATAGACGTAGAGACGTATGCAGAGACTTAGAGTCGTAGACATAAACTTAGAGACGTATAGACTTACAGACGTAGGCAGAGACTTAGAGACATAGACTTAGAGGCATAGACATAGACTTAGAGACGTAGGCAGAGACTTAGTGACGTAGGTAGAGACTTAGAGACGTAGGCAGAGACTAAGAGACGTAGGCAGAGACTTAGAGACGTAGGCAGAGACTTAGAGACGTAGACATTTACTTAGATAAGTAGGCAGAGACTTAGTGACGTAGGCAGAGACTTAGTGACGTAGGCTGAGACTTAGTGACGTAGGCAGAGACTTAGTGACGTAGGCAGAGACTTAGTGACGTAGGCAGAGACTTAGAGACGTAGGCAGAGACTTAGTGACGTAGGCAGAGACTTAGTGACGTAGGCAAAGACGTAGTGACGTAGGCAGAGACTTAGAGACGTAGGCAGAGACTTAGAGACGTAGACATTTACTTTGATAAGTAGGCAGAGACTTAGTGACGTAGGCAGAGACTTAGTGACGTAGGCAGAGACTTAGTGACGTAGGCAGAGACTTAGTGACGTAGGCAGAGACTTAGAGACGTAGGCATAGACTTAGACACAGACAGAAACAAATGATTGCCTTGTGTTAATGCACTCGACTGCCAAATCTGTTGAACTATCGGCTATTGGTGGGCACCATATAAACCGTCCCATTAGTGGTTTATAGATTTAGGAGATTGCATCTCATCTTTACAACGGACTTCGCACACACGGAGAGACAGCAAGACGGAGCCAGAGAGACAGCAAGACGGAGCCAGAGAGACAGCAAACAATATTCTTTCCATGTTGTCTCATGTTGACATTACAATATGCCTGCCTGCACGCTTCATTGATTTTAATATTCGCCAGTGACTTTGTGTGTTTATTACTACAAAATTTTTGCAGACGATTTTTTGTATATTTTCTCATATTGTGCTGACCTGCCACAGGGAAGTAAAATAAAAACATGGGGAAAAACATGGGTGTTGGCCCAGGCAGGGCCGGATCAAGGTAAGCTGAGGCCCGGGGTGCAAAAATGTTTTTTCGGACCCCTCTAATTTAAAATGGAGAAATTGGTTGGTTAACAATTATGAAAGTGTCAAGTTAATTTTTTGAGAATCCACCAGACCCCCTGAGTTTTGTCTGGCCCCTTTCTACTTGTTTGCTCTACTAAGTAACATTTATTTCCTTCCCACCCCCTGCTATTGGCCTGGCCCCTGCTGTAGAATGCATGGCCCTCACCTGTAGAACGCCTGGTCCATGCTGTAGAATATTTGGCCCCTGCTGTATAATTTTCACGCTACGGGGCTGGGGTCCTCTCAAATTTGGCTGGGGTGGAAGATTTCGTTGCTCACAAGACAGGGCCGGCCTTACGAATTGCGGGGCCCAATTTAACGGTACCTTGCGAGGCCCCCTCTTCTAATTTTTTTACAACGACAGCCATTAATAAATTAAACTGCAAGCCCCTACAAAGCGCGCGGGGCCCAATTCGGAGCAATCGGTCACATCGGCCTGAGGCCTCCCCTGTCGTTAGGTATACGTACTTCCCCTGTCGCTAGGTATACGTACTTCTGTCGCTAGGTATACTTACTTCCCCTGTCGCTAGTTATACGTACTTCTCCTGTCGCTAGGTATACGGACTTCCCCTGTCGCTAGGTATACGTACTTCCCCTGTCGCTAGGTATACGTACTTCCCCTGTCGTTAGGTATACGGACTTCTCCGCGAAGAAAATTTGTAAATTATATATATCGACTTTATTTTATATATTAAAAATAATGTCTCTTTGAAATGTAGGTTTTTTTATGTTGTTTACTTTCTTGTATCATCTTTTTGTATTGCAAATAGTAAAACCATTTCACTTCCCATTGGCAAAACATGTTCTAGAGACAAACGACGTGTTTGGCAAAACATGTTCTAGAGACAAATGACGTGTTTGGCAAAACATGTTCTAGAGACAAATGACGTGTTTGGCAAAACATGTTCTAGAGACAAATAACGTGTTTGGCAAAACATGTTCTAGAGACAAATGACGTATTTGGCAAAACATGTTCTAGAGACAAATGACGTGTTTTTTTTTTAATATTGTAAGAAATGTACAATGTGTTTACTTTCTGTTACAGGCTCATTAATTTGTATGATTGCGGTACTTGTAACCGTGTTGGTGTGCTAGTGTGCCAGTGTGTACATGTGTGAGTTAGCGTGTGTGTGTGTGCGTCTTATTTGACTCTTGAGATCTGTCTTTGTCAATGTGTGTACTCTAAAATTGATTCATTTTACCCACATGAAATGACACACACACACATTTGCCAAACTAGATGTTTGTCTGAAAGTAGTATTAAAGTGAACAGAAGACAGCTAGACCCAGGCCCGTAGCGTGCGGGAAGGGGGGCAAGGGATCGCGCGAAGTTTACGGACAGTCTCTGCGTTTTCACAATAAGAATGCGTTGCTCAATACTGAACCTCTCCATGGTTTGAAAATGGAAAAATGGCAAATGGTCTTCTAATCGGAATAGATAACGAAAATGATAGGAACAGTGCTGAGAATCTTCAAACAAAAAATTCTGCAAAATTAAAAAAAAACTGCGTACTCTATGAAACACCCTCTATATCAGGATTGCGCCTTTCTATGGTGCAGAGACAGTCAGCAGAACGTAAGCCATGAACTATTTCTACCAAATTAAACCAGACGACTGTATGAACAGCATTTGCCTGTAGTCTCAATTAATAAGAGAAGTACCTAGCTCAATCAACAGTAGTTCTGTCAACCGGACATGTATGCACGCAAATAAATTGGTCATGAAAAAATTTCTATAAACATACACCATGACATTGGTAAGCAGTCTCAAGTAGGGGAAGTACCTAGCTCAATCAACAAGAGTTGTATCCTCTGGACATGTACACAAGCAAAGAAATAGGTCATGAAAAAATTACATTTAGTTACAACATAACATTGGCTAATAGTCTGTTTAGGGGAAGTACCTAGCTCAATCAACAGGACTTGTGTCAACTGAACGACTATGACTGTAAAAAAAAACTAATACGTTATGGAAAAATTCTACCAACTTACCACTACCAGACGGATGTGTTTGTAAACATTGTATTAGGCAGCAGCCACGATTAGGGGAAGTACCTAGTTCAATCGACAGAATTTGTGTCAACTCAACGACTATGACAGTAAAAAAATAGGTCAGGGAAAAAATACTACCAGACGACTGTGTGTGTAAAATATGTAAACAAAGCAATTTGGCTATTAGTTTATATTAGGGGAAGTATCTAGCTCAATACACATGTGTTGAGCCCACAAGACATGTATACAAAGAAATAGGTCATGGAAAAAGACTTTTAGACTCTGACACAGACCCGTAACGTGCGAGGGGGGCATGGGGGCCGGGCCCCCCTTGCGTTTTGTCTGCCCTCCCTTCTTATTTGTCCTTAGTAGATGTATTAACTGCCCCCCCTGCTAATGCCTGGCCCCTGCTGTAGAATGCTTGGCCCCCGCTGTAGAATTTTCACGCTACGGGGCTGGCTAGACCTAACTCTCAAAATACATTTTTCTCTCTTCTTTTAAAAGCCATGCTATGTCTATTTCATTCCTAAATTATATACCTATTAGTAGATTTTAAGACATACTAATCTATGCTCACTGTAAGTATAATCTTTAACTTTATCCATAGATGTCTTCTATAATACGGGCACAACAAGATCACACTTTTATCTTACGTGGACATCACATGATGATTTAAATAAGTCTAACCTTTCTGGTCAATCATCTTGCTCCAGTCGATGTTACTACAGTTTTGTATTCTGCTATGTTTAGTAATGATACATTGTGAAATTTAAAAAAACATTCAATCTGGACGTAAGGTCATGAGACGTAAAGTCATGGGACGTAAGGTAATGTGACGCAAGGTCCTTAGACGTAAGGTAATGAGACGTAAGTTCATGAGACGTAAGGTCATGGGACGTAATGTCATGAGACTAAGCTAATGAGACGTAAGGTCATGGGACGTAATGCCATGAGACTAAGCTAATGAGACGTAAGGTCATGGGACGTAATGCCATGAGACTAAGCTAATGAGACGTAAGGTCATGGGACGTAATGCCATGAGACTAAGCTAATGAGACGTAAGGTCATGGGACGTAATGTCATGAGACGTAAGTTAATGAGACGTAAGGTCATGGGACGTAATGTTATGAGACGACGTAAGTTCATGAGACGTACCCCGCGGTCCGACACAAGGTACGCCGGGTTATCTGGCATGTAAGTGTTTTTTTTTCTTCTCTTTGGATGGACGAGTCGGAGGGGTGGGGGTGGAGGAAAGGTCCCCGCGGGGGAGGGGTAGGTCATCAGGTCTCCGCGAATGTTATTATTGATTTTTCAAGATCCCAGACCACAGAATCGGTCTATTACCTGTGCCAGTAATTAAATTAAAATCCTATTAAAAAAAAAAGATTGCAAAGTAGGTAAGCAGGGGTGAGCAAACTTTTTTTCTACGAAGGGCCGCATTGAAAACTTAATTGTTATTGGCGGGCCGCATATATATTTGGTCTACTTCATTACAGTTTATAACTTATGAAAATATGAATTAATGATAATAACCTTTTATTTGTCTCTTTATTTCACATTCACGCTTTATTACACATGCACATTACATTTTAAAATACAAAACATGTACATCGATACGGGCCGCACAATATACGCATGCGGGCAACGGGGCGTAGTTTGCCCACCCCTTATGTAAGATATAAAAATAAAAAAAAATAATAATTCCAAGTCTTAACATTCAATTTAACTTGAATCATTACCATAGCCATAGACTGAACAAACAATACACAAAAATCAACTCAAGTGTTTCGGCAGAAAAAAACAATACATTCAAGTTCATTGTTTTACTGTATGATTAGCTTAAATAAAAATGTAATATATATTGTTATAATTATCTATGAGATTATAATTAGCTATAATTTTGGCCAAAAGTAGAATGTTTTGTTTTCAAAGTAAAAAGTCAACAAAAAAATAGTTGTGTTGAGCTGAAACTTTAAAATACATAAATTATGAAGGTTATGTTCATGTTTTGGTTGTTTACAAACCATCAATAAAAAAATCATTAGCAAATACTAATAGGCCTACTATGATTCAACAAAACAGTATGAAAATTTAAGATTAGTCTATTTGGTTAATACATAAGTCTATTGTCTAGTCTATTGTCTAGTCTCTTGTCTAGTCTCTTGTCTAGTCTATTGTCTAGTCTATTATCTAGTCTTTAGTCTAGGACAAGGGTTGGCACACTGCGGCTCGCGAGCCGCATGCGACTCTTCTGATGTCAAATTGCGGCTAATCAGATATTATAATATTGAAATAAAAATTTTGGTGGCTCTGAGAAAAAAATGCAAATTTTAACTTTTGGCTCTTCCGTCTCAAAATGTTGCCGACCCCTGGTCTAGTATAGTGTCTAGGAGAGGGTGTTAGTATTAGACTAATAATATTCATGCAGATACAGATGTCCAGAAGTGACATAGTTGACAAATGGAAACTTTAAGTGAAACATGAAAATGTTTTTTTTTTTTTAAATAGGTGCAAAAAATTCTAATCATGTATTTTTTTTTTTATTATTATTATGCAAGAAATATAATTACATGGCAATGAAAAATTCCAGCCGTCGGGCCACCACAATCAGCTTTAAGTGCTTAATAAAATAAAATGTTTAAAACTCGATCACTTGACTTATTCCATTGTGATGTGATGGTTCGGTCATTGTGTGACTTGACTTTTGCTGTCTTGAAAAATAGTCGAGTCGTGTGATGGCGAGATTAATACAAACTATTGATTAAAGCTAATGTTATAATTGTGTGTAATATATTTTATATATTATTATTAGTTTGTATCAGTGGGTGGGAAGCAGATATTAATAATTTTTAACACAATAAGTGAATACCCGTTGGCTTCGTCACTTAGTCTCAGTAATT
The DNA here is from genome assembly GCA_021962125.1 of Bulinus truncatus. NCBI lineage: Eukaryota > Metazoa > Mollusca > Gastropoda > Planorbidae > Bulinus > Bulinus truncatus. Next base: position 2,263,322 of record JAGDYQ010000090.1, on the reverse strand, counting down.
CTCTATTTAAACACTGTCTGAAACTAAAATGTTTCACAAATAGTTATTTCTGTGACCCACTAGATTAATTTTTTCGGCACAATTTAATTAACTTTTTTTTGTTAAAATTTGGATAAATTATTTCACAATAAAATTTTTTTTTTTTAATTTCACTGTAATTGAATGGGTGTCGACAAGGCATCCAATCTGTATTGTTTACATCGCGTTTTCTCAGATGGTGCGTCAAAAACAGGTCTAGCTTCCAGTCTGTATTATCTCTACACACACCAAACACACACCAAAAACACACCACACACACCACACTCGAATATCACATACCACATACAAACACATGATACCACATACACCACATACACCACACACACTACACACACCCACACCACAAACACCACAACATTCATACCACACACCACAAATACCACAACGTGCATACCACACACACACACACACACATGACACACACATCACACACACACACACCACACCCACACACCCAAACATACATATCAAACACATATGCCACATACATACCACACACCACACAAATTGTATTGCGGATCTCACATATAAAACAGACAGACAGACAGACAGACAGACAGAAAACAATTTACAAAGAAATTAAAACAAACAAACAAACAGTGTATCTGTATGACAAGATTTATTTTTCCACGTCTCTCCTGCTGGGAATCACCCCAGCTCTAACTCTGACGTACAGCTGTTATAGTGACTTAGTGCAGACGTACAGCTGTTATAGTGACATAGTGCAGACTACAGCTGGTATAGTGACATAGTGCATCTTCACTTTCCGAATGGTGAACTGGGTTAGGGTTAGACGCTATCACTCACCCGTGAGTACAATGGCTTAACGAAGCATAAGCTGTGGCCAACACGTGAGATGAAGCTTTCTTTTTTTTTTATTTCCCCGAACTGAAGAGTTATCCCGTCACTTGCCTGGACTAGAACCAAAACTGAAGAGTTATCCCACCACTTGCCTGGACTAGAACCAAAATTGAAGAGTTATCCCATCACTTGCCTAGACTAGAACCACAACTGAAGAGTTATCCCATCACTTGCCTAGACTAGAACCAAAACTGAAGAGTTATCCCGTAACTTGCCTGGACTAGAACCAAAACTGAAGAGTTATCCCGTCACTTGCCTAGACTAGAACCAAAACTGAAGAGTTATCCCGTCACTTGCCTGAACTAGAACCAAAACTGAAGAGTTATCCCTCACTTGTCTAGACTAGAACCAAAACTGTCTAAACAACATTAAATATTGATTAATTGTGTACAATAGACATTCTATATATATGTATATTAAAAGCTTTCTAAAATGTCACCTGTAATGATCAATACCATATCGAAATATTAATACACCGAGGTGACCTTTTTTTTTTTTTATTACAGACTGACTTAATACAGTCAGACAGTCATACACATATAAAGAACGAAAAAAGACCGAGATAAATCGATAGATAGAAAGAAATAGACTGGAAGAGAAGTTATCATAATATTCAATACAGACAGTCAGACAGAGAAGTTATCATACATTGAATACAGTCAGACAGAGAAGTTAACTTAATATTGAATACATACAGGTACACAGAGAAGTTAACATAATATTGAATACATACAGGTACATAGAGAAGTTAACATAATATTGAATACAGACAGTCAGACAGAGAAGTTAACATAATATTGAATACAGTCAGACAGAGAAGTTAACATTATATTGAATACATACAGGCACACCGAGAAGTTAACATAATACATTTTGGACGAAACTTCTTGTCAATCGTCTTGCTCCAGTTGAACCTACTACAGTTTTTAATTAGGTTAGGTTTACTAAGCTATGTTTACATTTTTACAACCTTCCTTCCATCCCTTCATTTTGATGTCTCTCTGCCCATCCTTCCATTCCTTCATTTTGATGTCTGTCTGCCCATCTATCATTCCCTTCATTTTGATGTCTGTCTGCCCATCTATCATTCCCTTCATTTTGATGTCTGTCTGCCCATCCTTCCATCCCTTCATTTTGATGTCTGTCTGTTGTCATTGATTGTCTTTCTATGTGTGACTGTCTTTCTGTGTGATATTAGGCCAAATGAATGGTTTATGACCAAAATTTGACAATTAAATTGCTATATTTCATTTTTTATAATTTAAAAATTAAATATCTTATCGGTAAATACTATAGTTATTATACTAAATTGTCAAAGTAATAAAAATGATAAGGCTTGAACTGACAAGGCATTTTTTCCACATGTCTTCGACGACTTCGACTAAGAAATTAAGTCATTGATACATTCTAATCAAATGAATTGTAAATATGTATAAAATCGGGTGTAAATACAATCTAGTTTAATTTAATATTATTTTGATATCTGATATAACTTGAAAGGTGAAAATGCATTAATTTTTATGAATAAATAAAAATGAAACTGTTATTATTCTGCTAATTGTAGAAAGTAGAAAGATTAAATGTGGACAGGATGATTCTAACTTTAATTCAAATTTTTAAACTAAATTATTTAACTCTTACTTGTATTTTATTAGAATTTTTAGCTTTATTTAATTGATTTTAAAAGCTGCATTAATTGAGATTTTTAATATATATAATTTTTTATAACATCAAATTAGTCTATAAAAACAAAATAAAAACAAAAATAATTGTGAATTAGTGATTAGTAAGTCAAATGGGCACCAAAACATCATCTTTTTGAAACAAACCAATTCACAGTATCGATGAACGTTTTGAAACATAGTTGTTTATTTTTATCATTTTATTAAATTACTATTGTAGTTTGTAATAAAAAATGACAGCTAGTGTGTGTTCTGTTATGATACTATGCAAATATAGTTGAAGAAAACGTTAACAGCAACAAAACACAAACAGCAGTAACATACTTATAATATTGCTGTCTGTCTAATATCGATATCATTATTTAAAGATCGAGATGTGATATTCTAAAACAGTATTTTATCAACTTAATTCATCTATCTTAGTTCAATTTTATTATCATTAATTATTAAGGCACCAGAAAGTATTGTAATCAATATTAATATATGTTTATTATAAAATGTTTTACAACTTACTTTAACTATAATAAATATATTTATGTTTTATCCTTTCCATATTTTCTTAATTGATATGTAAGTGTTACGTCGTCGGATCAGTACTAACGCTAATCCTGGCCACTACAGATCGTTGTCTAGGTGTATGAGAGAGTAGATGTAGATGTTCTGGTGACAATATTTCTATTTTCACAGCTCACGTACAGTCTCTGCTAATAAGTCAACAAAATACCGGTTTCTTTGCTGATAACACAGGTTTATTATGTAGATATGTTGACGCCAGTTCTCACATACAGTACTTCAGCTTAGTCCTACTCTTCCGCTCCTGCTCTCTAGTTCTCAGTCTCGCTCCTCTCTCTCCTCCTCTCTCTCTCTCACATACAAAATCGTCCAGCTTATATATAGTAAACGATTGGCTTTGACACCGGTGATTAATTATTCCTAATTAATTCTCAGTCCAACTGACTCTACACTCGGGGTAATTTATGTGACGGGTCCGTGGGTGGGGAATTCTAAATAAGGAAACCTATGACACCCTCCAACTCAGTTATCCCTCGTGAGAAGATTCTGCCCCACGACGTTCGTAACGGTTCCAACTTCATCCTACGTGTCACGGTCACGAACATTCTTTCCCAGGTAAATTGTCTCCGTGAGCTCAGTACCACCGGTGACTCACAACTAATTAACATGGGGGAGGATGGGGCGTGCTTTCGCGTAAATTATTCTTCTATCTGGTCACAAGGATGCACCCCCCCTCCCCACGCACATTTTGTTCCTAAACCGTAAACAATTGTGCTAAAATAACCTACATCGTAACAGTAAGGCCTTACGATTAAATGGAAATATCATGCACTGCATAATATAAAGTATTTCCAATCGTACGATAAATAGCAAAGGACTTTCAATTTTATAAATATTTGGGAATTCCCAAACAGTGACTAATATCTAATAGTACAGTACACGTAATGACGCGAAAAACATCGAAGCTATCTCACGCCTAACTTAACATTAAGTTAAAAATAACATTTTCAAATGTACTAAAATACCAGAGGTGGCCACGAATGTGGTTAGTGAGAGCCTCTATATTGTTTGTTAAATAGTAAAATATTTCACTTTACATTATGGCTCATTGGGAGCCGCATCTTATCGCTGCACGTGGCTCTAAGAGCTACATTTGGCTACCCATGTACTGCAGTCTATAAAAGTATTTTCATGTTACACTAAAAATAAATTACTATTTCCGCTAAAAGCTAAATGCCTAATTATTTGTAAACAGACCAAACATATGTAATCTACATTTTCTTAAGACATTTAATATACACGTCAAGGTATAAGCTGGAGTTTCTCTTATTTTGTCAACTAAATTGAAAATAATCATCAAAAAATAGGTCACTTTAGACACGCAGATTATATAAAGACTAGTGAGTCAAACTGATTGTAAATGCAGAAGATGGCATTATTTAGTGAATCATTGTAACTGTGTATCATGTGAACGTAACGAATGGAATTATGTTGTAGTTGATAAACAAGTCATTCCTGGAATGTCACTTTAGTGAGTAAAATTTGACTCCTAACGACAGAGCCGTATAATGGAACAAAGTTGTCCTAAACACCGTCAGCAGATTCTAATAGGTGGTCTGATATCACAATAAGATGGTCTGATATCACAGTAAGTTGGTCTGATATCACATTAAGATGATCTGATGCCACTGTGAGTTGGTCTGATATCACATTAAGATGGTCTGATGCCACTGTGAGTTGGTCTGATATCACATTAAGATGGTCTGATGCCACTGTGAGTTGGTCTGATATCACATTAAGATGGTCTGATGCCACTGTGAGTTGGTCTGATATCACATTAAGATGGTCTGATGCCACTGTGAGTTGGTCTGATATCACATTAAGATGGTCTGATGCCACTGTGAGTTGGTCTGATATCACATTAAGATGGTCTGATGCCACTCTGAGTTGGTCTGATATCACATTAAGATGGTCTGATGCCACTGTGAATTGGTCTGATATCACATTAAGATGGTCTGATGCCACTGTGAGTTGGTCTGATATCACATTAAGATGGTCTGATGCCACTCTGAGTTGGTCTGATATCACATTAAGATGGTCTGATGCCACTGTGAGTTGGTCTGATATCACATTAAGATGGTCTGATGCCACTGTGAGTTGGTCTGATATCACATTAAGATGGTCTGATGCCACTGTGAGTTGGTCTGATATCACATTAAGATGGTCTGATGCCACTGTGAGTTGGTCTGATATCACATTAAGATGGTCTGATGCCACTGTGAGTTGGTCTGATATCACATTAAGATGGTCTGATGCTACTGTGAGTTGGTCTGATATCACATTAAGATGGTCTGATGCCACTGTGAGTTGATCTGATATCACATTAAGATGGTCTGATGCTACTGTGAGTTGGTCTGATATCACATTAAGATGGTCTGATGCCACTGTGAGTTGGTCTGATATCACATTAAGATGGTCTGATGCCACTGTGAGTTGGTCTGATATCACATTAAGATGGTCTGATGCCACTGTGAGTTGGTCTGATATCACATTAAGATGGTCTGATGCCACTGTGAGTTGGTCTGATATCACATTAAGATGGTCTGATGCCACTGTGAGTTGGTCTGATATCACTTTAAGATGGTCTGATGCCACTGTGAGTTGGTCTGATATCACATTAAGATGGTCTGATGCCACTGTGAGTTGGTCTGATATCACATTAAGATGGTCTGATGCCACTGTGAGTTGGTCTGATATCACATTAAGATGGTCTGATGCTACTGTGAGTTGGTCTGATATCACTTTAAGATGGTCTGATGCCACTGTGAGTTGGTCTGATATCACATTAAGATGGTCTGATGCCACTGTGAGTTGGTCTGATATCACATTAAGATGGTCTGATGCCACTGTGAGTTGGTCTGATATCACATTAAGATGGTCTGATGTCACAGTGAGTTGGTCTGATATCACATTAAGATGGTCTGATGCCACAGTGAGTTGGTCTGATATCACCGGATAAGGTACCGCGCTTTAGTCATTCGAATTACGCAGAACAGTAGTTAATGTGAGATTCCGCGTCAAATCGTCCGAATTACGCAGTACAAAAGTTAATGTGAGATGCCGTGTCCAGTCGTCCGAACGACCAGTGCATAAGTTAGTGTGAGATGCCGCTTCCAGCCGTCCGAATGACGCAGTACAAAAGTTAATGTGAGATGCCGTGTCCAGTCGTCCGAACGACCAGTACATTAGTTAGTGTGAGATGCCGCGTCCAATCGTCCGAATGACCAGTACAAAAGTTAATGTGAGATGCCGTGTCCAGTCGTCCGAACGACT
>JAGDYQ010000090.1:2078425-2256394 GCA_021962125.1 Bulinus truncatus | reverse complement strand
GCTTATATACAGTAAACGATTGGCTTGGCATCCTGATTTATTATTTCTAATTAATTCTTAAACCACTAACTCTGGTCTGGGACGTGGGAAAGAGATTTGACATCTAGAAAACTCAGCATCCACGGTCCCAAACTTCATTCTACGTGTCAAAGTCACGATCATTTTTCTCAGGGTAATTTGGTTCTCTGCAGGCGTCCTGATCTCCCCCCTAGTAATCTGACACGGGAACGACACACCCCCTTCCCGAGCTGGCGATTCCCGATCAATTAACAGCCTCCCACCTAGGGATCTGACACGGTGACCTCGGTCACAAGGGCACTGCCTTTTCCCAAGCTGATTTTTGTTCCTGAACGGAAATTAAAACATTGTGCTCAAAACAACCCTACATCGTAACAACCTATTAGCCCCCAGCCAATTGTTTACACGGTGAAGGAACAACCATTCACTACCAACAAAACACATGTGTAAAGAATATACAGTTACTCACTCTATAATAGTGATAATCATCTAAAAAAATCAAAGTAAATATAACAGTTGACCCTATCGGACCAAAGTAGCATAGAGCAACATGCATAATAACGTAAAATTAAATAGAAAAATCTGAAAAGCAATAATCATAAACGTGATCATAACAATTAAATATACATATAACTTCTTAATCAATCACTCACACACATCAATATATAGCAAAGTCAAGTTGCCATTAGGTTTGACAATCGTGTTGGAACTCTTCCACTCCCGCGTCCAACTCTCACACAGTTCATGTTCCTGCTTTGCTACTGGGGTTACTCTGATGTGGACACCTGCTAAGCATATCGGCCCCTAGATTGTCTATCCCCTTTATGCTTCTCAATGTAAATCTGTAAGGTTGCAGTGCTATTGCCCATCACGCAGAACTCGAGTGTTCTTTGGCTGGCCTTCGTTGAGAAATATTAGCGGTTTTGTGGTCAACCTCCAGTGTAAATTCTACCCCATATAAGTACCTCTGTAGCTTGCCTATTGACCATACAATAATCAAGACATTCCCTTCTATAGCCGAGTACCTTCTTTCCCTGTCTAAGAGCTTTCTACTGATATACTGGACTGGAAACCTACCTTCCCGGGAAAGTGCTGAAGCAATATACCCCCAGGCCCTGGTCTGAGGCGTCCCGTCCGGAGAGTAAATGGGCGGTTGAAGTCAGGGGAGCCTAAGTATTGGGTCGCTGGAAAGAAGATTTTGGACCTGTTCCAACGCCCTCTGGCAGTTGTCAGTCCACTGGACTTTGTTTGGTTTTTTCCCCTTTTTGTCAGATCTGTTGTAGTGGTGCAGTGATTGCAGAGAAATTGGGTACAAACCTTCTATAATAGTTCATAAGTCCCATCACCGCCCGTACCTGTGTCTTTGTAGTTGGTGTCGCGATGCTCAATATTCGGTTAAGATTACCCTTATCCAGGTTTTAGCATGCCACCACCCAGTCGATACCCCATAAATTCTAATGTCTGATAGCCGATCAAGCACTTTGTAGGTCTCGCTGTGAGTCCTGCCTGTCTCAATCTGTCTAACACCTTGGATAAAGTCCTCGATGTGAGTCTCCCAGAGGTCTGTGGGAGACAGTATGTCGTCTAAGTAATTGACCACCCTTTTTAATCCCTTTAATAGTTCCCTCATCAGCCTGGAGAACGTAGCCGGCGCTGTGGATAATCCGAATGGCAGAGTTTACGCCACTGAAAATGCCCTATAGGCGTTTGGAAAGCAGTTTTCCTTTGCCCCCTGGCTTAGTGGTATTTGCCAGTATCCCTTACTAAGATCAATTTTACTTAGTACCCGACTTGGCCTTTCTGCAATGTTAGCCAGTAGTGTATCGAGGTTTGGGAGTGGTTCAGCGTCAAACACGGGTGATGCGATTCAACTTCCTGTAATCGACACAGAACCGGTTGGTGCCGTCCTTTTTCTGACGATAACTATCGAGGATGAAGTACGGGGACTTACTTTTTCTCAATAACCCCCAATTTGATCATATCCTCTACCTCCCGTACAATTGTTCCTCTCATCGCGTATGGGGTCGGATACATTGGCTGTTTGATTGGCCGATCGTCGGTCCGAGTCGTATGTCATGCTCAATCTGGGTTTGTCTTACCCGGTCTACTTGTGGAGCTCATCTGAGTAGTTTCTCCACAAACCCCTTGAATCTCTGCCCAATCAGGTGGTAGTTCTGTGGATATGGGGAGGTCTGCGACCATTTCCTCACCATCAATTAATGGTAGGTAGGCATCACCTACTTCTGGTTCCCCCTCTGACATGTCTATTACTGCACTGCGAGCAATTGCAATGGCGTTTCACACTGCAATTGAGTTTCCTTCTTTCTAGAAGCATCCCGACGCCACCGGAGGTCGTTTATCAATTCGTTCAATGTACCCTTTCAATAAGTTACCATGAAAGATCTTGGGACCTTTAGGCAATGGTGTACCTGGTATATTCGAGAATACCCACCTTCTTGACAACCTCAAATGGGCCTTTCCATCTCATAAGCAGCTTATTTTTGTCATCCGACAAGAGGATAAGGACTTTATCCCCCGGTTTGATACACACGAGTTTTGGCTTTCCTATCGTAGTACCTTTTTCGCCTTCTCCCCTGCCTTCTTCAATTCCTCTCTGGCAAGTTGGCAAGTACTTTCCAGTTTATTCCTAAGGTCTACCACGTATTGAGTAGGTCGTACGGATGTCAGGAGCATCATGCTCTTTGGTCCACAATTCTTTCAAGGGTATTTCCGTTGGCCTCTGACAGTTCTTCCATACAGAAGCTCAAAAGGTGAGAACCCCAGACTCTCTTGGGGTGCCTCCCTGTAAGCAAATAGGACAGCTGGGAGGTACCGATCCCAGTCCTTTTTCCCTCTCAGCGCACATTTCGTCTCAACATTGCCTTCAATGTACTATTCAGTTTTCTACCAGCCCATTGGTTTGTGGGTGGTATACACTGGTAGTCAGTTGGTTCATTGACAATAGCCACTAGCTACCTCCTTCATCATTTCTGATGTGAATTGGACCCCTTGATCGGTCAATATCTCCGCGGATACTCCCACCCTTGTGAATATACCGACTAGGGCTTCTGCCATCGTGTTCCGTGTCAATGCTACGCAGAGGGACAGCTTCTGGATACCTTTTCGGTAGCATAATCAGATCTAATGTAAGTATGTACCTATTTCTCCTGGTCAGTTGATAGGTTCTATGGGACCCACTATGTCAACGCCTACACGCTCAAAAGGCGTGGTAATCAGTGGCATCTGCCCGAGCAGGAGTTTTCCCACACGACCCTTTGGAATTGTCTTCTGACAGATATCACATGGAGCTGCAATATCTCCGTACATCTTTGTATATATTTGGCCAGTAGAAGTCGGCCATTATTCGAAATACGTTTTTCTTAGAGCCCAGATGTCCTCCAAGTAAGGTTTCATGACTCAGCCTCATGACTTCTTCCCTTCTTGGTCTGGGGACCACCAGCTGTCTGAAAGCCTTTGCCGTCATCATATGCGCGTCGTCGATCATCCTCTTCATAGCCGTTTTTAAAATCGAAGGTTTCGGTTCCTGAGCGGTATTGTTTAGTTTCTCTTTTCTTTCCCATCTCCCTATTAGCCCCTTCAAAGACTCGTCGGATCCGCTGCTCAGCCATCAACTCCTCTCTCGAGATAGTCGGCCAGGTAGCAGTTCTGAGGTTGTCAGGGGCCTGCAATGGGTGTGTGCCCCTTTTTGACCCCCTCCTGGTTACGGCATGCTGCAGCTTCGATTAATGACTAGTTTTGATGGTTTTTGCATTCATCTCTACACGGTCACTAGTCTCCCTTGCTGGGTCTAAAGCTCCTTGAGCTTCACGGAGTTTTTGGCCTCAGAGTATGACATTTGAGGCGTTCTTTTACGTTTTCCCCACTATCGCGAATCATATAGGGGATTGTCCATAGTAACGTCTCCACCCGGCCAGTGAAAAATATGGCGTCTCCCACCTCAACCATAGCTTGATTTGGCAACCTCCAAACCTTCCTGTCTATTGATTTGAGGTGCCCAAGCTGCCCAGTCAGGGCCGCATCTCATCCACCAAACTCCTTTTTGCTACTACTCCCCCACATCCAGTATCCCGTAATGCCTTAACGCCGATACCATTTACAAAGCCCCATGTAGTAGGGCGGTTTGAATCATCAAACTTCATTTGTCTCTTCATTGGACCCACCCTCAACTACTCCCTCTGGGCTAAGTACCTGGGCGGCTCCTGCAGGATTGACCTTCTTGAGGTGCACGCCCTTGCCATATGTCCCCCTCTCCCACAATTGAAACAGGTTGGTTTTGACGGGACCCCTTGTGCTCTTTCTTTGCGTTCAATGGGTTGGTTGGTCTGAGCATTACCTGACTGTCGTGTCTGCCCCGTCCAATTTTTGTCCCTCGCATATGAGTTCGTCGGGTTTTCCCTACCAACAAAACTCCTGGAGTTTTCCCCAGGGTGCGCGTCCCTGTAATTGTCGGCTAGTGACAGCATCTCCGCCCAGGACTCTGGTTTTCTTTCTTGTAAGAAGACCAACAATTCCTTAGGAACGCTGTTAAGAAGCTGTTCTTTTAGCACCAGAATCTTTATCCCTTCGTAGGACTGTTCTGTGCTACTAAGCCCCCACCCATCTGTCAAAATGTCAGTTAGTCTTGCTCCAAACATTTGGTAAGTCTCCCCTCTTTCTAGTTTACTAGTCTAAATCATTTCCTAAACCCTTCGTCAGTACAATCGTATGCCCTTAGTAGCGCGTCTTTTAATATCTCGTAGTCTAACATGTCATCCCTTGACAGTCTAGTTGCTACCTTCACTGCATGACCTGTTAAGAGTGAGGAGAGACATAAACTCCACTTTGACGTTTCCCAACCTACCAGTGTTGCATGCCGTTCGAACCTCAAGAGGTATGAGTGCATCTCATCCACCCTCTCGTCGAACTTCGGCAACTTAGGGACAGCCGTGCCCCCTGTTAAACTAGCAGTACCCGACCTAGGGCTCATCGACATTTCCCTAGTGTTGGTTGTGTCACAGGACTGGAGTTTGGCCAGTTCTATATCCCTGTTAATTCTGGCCAGCTCAAGCTCATGCTCAAGTTGATGCTTCGCGGCTTCTTGTTCTTGTTCTGTCTTATGTCTCTGTGTTTCTTGTTCTGTCTTATGTATCTCTGTTTCTAGCCTAGTAAATTCTAATTGATCCCTACGTTGCTGTCTTTCTGCGTCTCTCTGTTTTTCAAGAAGCTCGACTTCTTTATCGCGTTCTGCGCGTGCGAAAGTCACTGCATCCTGTCCCTCCAACCCAATAGATTTGGCATAGCTAACCCACTCTTGGATTGTTTGAGCCATTTAAACAGGTGATATTATACAGTAGCACAGCAGGTTTTATGAACTATGTAAGTAAGGGGAGAAAAAAAAAGATTTCCAACTTACCCGACGATGTTTCCTCCAATCGGCAACTTCTCTTTGAAACGTTATAAAACAATATTGATATTGGCACTAATCACACACACAAGAATTATAATCTACTAAATGTTAAGTTAACTTAAAGTAGGTACCACAAACTGGCTCAAAATCGTGGTTTTGCGTCACTGTAGTCAATATTTGGATAGTTTTAACTTAATGATTTCTCTACTTAAAACTGATCAAATATCATAAACAATTATATCATTTTAAAGTATTTTGTAAGCCCTACAATAATATGTAAATTTTAATTACGTAGATTTAGAACAAAAGGTTACATTTTTAAAAATCAGAAACCCATACACAAGTCACTTTTTACCGGCCGACGTGCACAGATCCTAATTTGACTATCTATTTTCAATCTCCGTTGCGATTCTGGGCCATTCGTCCTACAGTAATGTCAAATATATCAATGTGTGCGAAAATGAATGCCCTTTACAACCATACTAAACATTTAATTAAATTATATTTAACGATATTTTTAATATAAAAAAATCATAATAAAAAAGTAAATTATTTTGCGATTTTTTAATTTTTGTAGGTTTTTCTTTAGATAATCATTAGAAAGCCCGTCCATTTTTGCTTTTAAAATGTTATAATGAAACTTAATTTGTAAGCATGGCCCAGAATCGCAGAGCGCCTAAGCAATAGCATATAACACGCATTTTCACCCTTCTTGCACGACCGTAAAAAATGGCCGACAATCATCATTAATGAACGCTTACACCAGTCACAATGTATAGAACTTTATTGGGACTTAAACACCTAGTTGGTGAGAAATAAAAACGATAAAAACATGTAGATAAATAGTTACTTTATTTGTTCCTTTCTCTTTTAGCTTTATATCTCTTTGGAAATGTTTATTGTTGTAGTTATAATAACTTTAATATGATAAACCTCGAGGCCATTTTGATGCTTTTGTACATTGAACATTACCCCTCATGTTTGCGGACACTTCTAATTTTTTCTGGCTATTTTTTTAGAAAGATAATATTATATTCTAAGAGATTATATATTCAAAATTAGACCTAGTATATATTTTTTACAGTTCGTTAGAATAGTTTTATGTATACTCAAATTAAAACAAATATAACAGGTCACTTGGTCGGTAATTGGTTGTCAATGTAAACATATAGTAGATTGTAGACTGACCGAATTAACATAACTATTATTGAATGGATATTTTTTAATTAAACTGTTGTAATATAACTGTTATTTTTAGTCTATGCATAAATTCACTATTATCTAAGTAAGAACCATTTTTTAAATATCATAATTGTCTCTATCAGAGGGGTGTACAGCTCAATACTTTATAGAAGGTTTCTGTGCTAGTTGGAGGGATACCTTTATTGCCTTGGCTACTAGACTAGTAATACATTACTTCTTCAACTCTGGTTTTGGAAGAAGAGGAAAATAGGCAAGTCATGGACTCATGTAACTGTTACGCCTGTATTTTTTTAAATTAAAATATCTCTTAGCCACTCATGCGTTTGTATTATTATTAAGTATTTAATTATTAATATTAGTTCAGTTTTAGTATTATAAATATATTGAAGTATGAACATCTTCTACCTTTAATTAAATATGGTTCTCCTACAAATCCAAAAACAAAAAAAGAAGAACTGGTATAAGTGTAATCAAGTTAAGTAACTTTATAGAAAAGACTTTTATGTGTTTAAATACCATATGAGCAGTTTATTATGTAACCTATTTGGACCAATTTTGAATGTGGGTTATATATTGCAGCTTTTAAGGAGTGAATAAGAATAATATACACAGTCCCCTTAAGGAGTCTGTTCTTTCAAAACTACAGAGATTAACTAATGAACTTTTCATTCATTTTTTATGATACTTATAATTGCTCATGAAGTAAACAACAGACATTCAAACTCTTGATAAACAAATAATAACAGAGAAATAGATGAAAACATAATAAAACACTTATTTCATTTCATAAAACTTTTAATGGTAGTGGTTGACTAATTGGAAAAATTGTCCTTGATGAAATAGTAGTACTATATCAGAGAAGAAATTAGAGTTAAAATCACCTAAATGAGTCAATAAAACAGTACATTATTTCTAAGTAAGCATGAATTGAAACAAAACAGATGTGTTTTGAAAAGCTCCAGAAATAAACCTTTATTACTATAGAGAGGTTATTGAAAGATAAAATTTAAAAGAAGAAGGAATGATGCTAATCAACAATTGCAGGATTTATATATAACCTACAAAAGCTATAGCTTAGCAGGCCCGTGGCCAGGTCAAAGTAAGCAGGGGGGCACCTTTACTTTTTCTTTATTTTTCTTCTTTTTTTTTTTTTTAAGCGGGGGCACTCCATACCTGGCGGGGGCACGGCACCCCAGTGCCCCCCTTGGCTACAGGGCTGTAACTTAGGGCCCCCACTTTTTTAGGAGGCCCCCAAAAAATTGTTACGAGTGAGCGATTGTTATACATGTTTAGATATTTGGCACTGCCATTTAATTTCTGGAATTATAAAGGGCCCCATATCCCAAATGACGGGTGGCCGAGTGGTGTAGATACTCGACTGTCGACATGTTATCTGGTGCAAAGTCGTCCCACAAGTCCACACCGGCTTTAAATGTGTACCTGAATTAACTTGGGGAAGTAAAGGCGGCTGGGCTGATTGTGCTAACACATAATCCCTTCATATGTCGTAAGTTTATAGAAAGAGAAAGAATACTACACTTCATCTGCCCCGATGGCCCCAGTAGGGCCTGAAGGGAACATTTCTATATCCCAAATAGCTTAGGGCCTTATGACGTCTAAATCCGGTCCTACTGATCAATTAAATGGTACATTAATAACTCATTAAATGGTATATGCTTATAAAATATAACTTAAAATTAAAATTATTTAAATTTCGAAAGTTGCACTTATTTAGGTGAGCTCATGTAGTGGTAAAATGCGTAAATTATTTGTTAGCTTTCCCATGACTTATGAAATAATTAGAATATAATTGAAATGTATGCATCTAATGTTACTGTTACTATTGTTACTAATATAACGTTTCAAATAATACTTAATAGTGGATTTTTCCCTAATGAAAAGTATTTTTTATTGATTTTTTACATGCATGGATTTAACCATCCCGGTACTGTATACATAAAAAGTAATTGGTCTAAAGACTATTTTGTAGTTAAGAGCTATGTATACCCTACATTTTTCATATGTAAATGTTGAATATATACGTAATTGTTCTTTTTTTTGTTAATTTTTTAAAATGACCAATTTTTAGTTTTTTTTTTACCCCACCTATTTCTAGCCTTTATTATATTAAACATAAATAATCTTAAGATATTATGACTATTTGAATGTATATGAGCCCTTAAGTTACCCTACAGATTGATGTAATTAGTTCTTATGTGTGTTGATTACAATATTTATTATGATTTTTTGAAATGTCACGAATTTTGAAAATTTATCTCCCTTTTTATTTTTTCTAAAAAATGATGAAAACCCATTTTCAATGCTATAAATTTTAATGATATTATAATTTTACACCATTGAAAAAAATTGAGTTTATTCTATGTATATTTGTGTTTGTATTGAATGTAAATGATTTGGTGTACAGGGAATACTTTTGCAGATAACACTTGGCAAAAATGGCCTTTTTGAAGGTGTTGTGAAAAAATGAAAAAGTCACATTTTCAAAAATTTATATCTTTTAAACTATTTGAGCTATAGTAATAAATTTGATGTCCACCATCTTAGATTCTCGAGTTCTTGCAATATTCATGTTGAAAAAAGCTGTAAAACCATTTTAAAAAATCAGTTTGTGGTACCTACTTAAAGTCATTTATCAGTGTTCGTTACTAAAAATAAAGTCAGTAATTCGTGTCTCTTTTCCACTGCAGTCTCCGGCTTCCGTCTATTGTTGCTGTGGTCGCTGGTTTGTTCGGATGGTGGGGTTGGTGTTGTCCTTCTCTTCTTCTGTCGTTGTTCTTCGATAGCGAGGCCGACAATCAGCGTTGATTGGTCGTTCGATGACGGTGGTTATTGCCGTCGGTGTTTGCAACTCTTGTCTTATTACGCAAGGCGTTACTATTTTACGAGAGAAGCAGTAGTTGTTTCTGCGTAATCTCTCCCTACAGATGATCCGTTGATAATGTAGGTGTAACTCTTGGTCGTATCACGCAAGAAGCTACTTTTTTCCGAGAGAAGCAGTAGTTGTTGCTGCTTAACCTCTCCCTACAGCTGGTCAGCTGATAACGTAGGTGTAACTCTTGTCGTAGCACGCAAGGAGTTATTATTTTGCTAGGAGTATAGCGGTTGTTGTTGTTGTTGGTTCTTCCGTCTGTATAACTTCTTCAGGTGTACGTTCCTGGTCTTGAACTCAGTAAGGTACTTTTGACGAGAGAAACAGTGAAGCGCACTGCTAATTCTCTCCCTGTAGATGTTATGTAGCTGACTCAGTTGTATTGCTGTCAGCCTACTGCGAGATGACGTCTGTCTACACTTCTTGCTACTGTGCGGCCGGTCAGGTTGTTGTGACTGTCAGAGGTTCCGTGACGCTGTGTTTCGAGCCCCCAGTCACCAGTTCCACTACACTCTCGATCCCTTGAAGTAGGTCGATACCGGACGAGATTTCCCCAGTTGTTACGTTGGCGGATTGTCCTAAAGCTTATCCTTGCCACGAACAGATCGCTGTCTAGGTGTATGAGAGAGTAGATGTAGATATTCTGGTGACAATATTTCTATTTTTACAGCTCACGTACAATCACCTCAAATAAGTCAACAAACACCGGTTTCTTTGCCAATAACACGTTTTATTATGTAGATATGTTGACGCCAGTTCTCACATACAGTACTTCAGTCTACGCCACACTCTTCCGCTCCTGCTCTCTAGTTCTCAGTCTCGCTCTCCCCTCACATACAAAATCGTCCAGCTTATATACAGTAAACGATTGGCTTGGCATCCCTGATTTATTATTTCTAATTAATTCTTAAACCACTAACTCTGGTCTGGGACGTGGGAAAGAGATTTGACATCTAGAAAACTCAGCATCCACGGTCCCCAAACTTCATTCTACGTGTCAAAGTCACGATCATTTTTCTCCAGGTAATTTGGTTCCGCGAGCGTCCTGATCTCCCCCCTAGTAATCTGACACGGGAACGACACACCCCCTTCCCGAGCTGGCGATTCCCGATCAATTAACAGCCTCCCACCTAGGGATCTGACACGGTGACCTCGGTCACAAGGGCACACCCCTTTCCCAAGCTGATTTTTGTTCCTGAACGAGTAAAACATTGTGCTCAAAACAACCCTACATCGTAACACAGGGCCCTGGTAGATTCTTATGAAGCCCCAGACATAGATATGTTTGGTCTTGAGGCAGTTAATCGGATATATTTGAAGGCCTTGGGCAAAAATTAAAAAAAAAAATTGGTGTTCCAATGAAAATGTTAAAGATATCTATCCAATCCTATCTTACGTTAAGAAGAGTCGATTCAAGCATATGTTGTTGTTAAGTTTAGACTTTGGATATGATGTACTTTGGTGAAAGAAACAAAACAAAACAGGATGGGAAAGGAGAGAGAGAGAGAGAGAGAGAGAGAGAGAGAGAGACTGTGTGAACGTATGTGAGTGTGTGGGGAGGGGGAGGGGGGAGGCGTGTTCACTTGTACTTCAAAGTAATGAAAAACTTTAAACCTGAGGAGTTCGACTTTGACCTAACACTAGGTCAGACTTAATTAGTCCAGTTAGTCACTACCGTGAAGGGCGGACACGCGGGTTACGTCACAGGATATAGAGAGAGAGAGAGAGAGTGTGTGTGGTGGGAGGGGAAAGGGGGAGATATAAAGAAGCAGACCAGCGGGTCATTTTATTCTGTTCGCCGGTACGTCACAGTGACGTCACACACATCAAATGGGGTGAAGACGAAACACGAGAAGGGTAAGGATGGGGGGGGGGAGTAGGAGAAGGTTCATGGCTAGAGTTGAGTGGAGGAAAGAAGGACAACTGATAGCGCAACCAGCAGTGCCGAACCTAAGGATTCGGGGACCCGCTGGGGGGATTGACCTCTTTGGGGGGCCCCTGCATTTTGACATTCGACACCATGTCATGAGATAATGCACTTAATATTTAATGTAAAAAAATAAACTGTTGGGCCCCCCCTCAAGCTGGGGTCCTGGGGACTTTTGAATTTGGACCCCCCCAAACTAGGTACGCCTCTGACAACCAGGATTGCAGACTTCGTCACAACCATGACTCCTGACGACATCATTATCAGAGTCCCCGTATGGAACACAAAACTGTAAACCACAACCAATCTCCACCATGACTGGGTGTGCAGTGGCCACGGGGGGCACCACGGGAGTCACATGCAGGTGTCTGGACACGATGTGCTTTGGACCCCCCTCCAACGGCCTGCAGATCCATCTGGCAACAAGTCACTCTAAAAATAACTTATGGAACCACTTAGAGTCGTAACTACGGACCAGGCGCATCGCCTTGACATCGTGTGGCATAAAAATCATGACAAATTATAATATAACACTACTATGACCAATAAACTGCTATGACCAATAAACTACTGTGACCAATAAATTACTATGACCAATAAACTACTATGACCAACAAACTACTATGACCAATAAACTACTATGACCAACAAACTACTATGACCAACAAACTACTGTGACCAATAAACTACTGTGACCAATAAACTACTGTGACCAATAAACTACTATGACCAACAAACTACTATGACCAACAAACTACTGTGACCAATAAACTACTGTGACCAATAAACTACTGTGACCAATAAACTACTATGACCAATAAACCACTATGACCAATAAACTACTATGACCAACAAACTACTATGACCAATAAACTACTATGACCAATAATGTACTATAACCCACAAACTCGCAGTGATGACAAAGGACTCAACAAGAGAAACTATACTCACGTTACCAACGACGATCCAGTTTTTTTTTACATTGAAGAACACCATAAACTAATGTACATGTCAAGTGGCTGGTTTGATGCAGTGAACCCAAAAATGGGCCACTACACTCCATGCCAGACGTGAGAAGGGGCAAACAACAGAAGGGCCAGCCGCCAGCTGATATTATTGGGCACACTATGCAAATCTCCACCACCACCCCTGATTGAGGGCGGGGGGGGGGCTCTCATCACACCCAACCCACCCAGTTAACTTTACAGACAACAAAAGTCAGCATCCTCCCCCTCCCCATCCCAGACGTGTGTGTTCTGGACGCAATCCTAGCGGCACGTACCTGAACAACAGTTCCCCAATCATTTGAGGACACTTAATTTGTCGACGTGTGGCACAGATAAAGGAAGAAATAAACTAATACACAAAAAAAAAACGGCAAGAGATGACATCATCTAAACTATCCACACTGACACTAAAAAACCAGTATATCTAGACTTGGCGGATCAATAGCACGGCACGGAGATGATAGCGCTGATGACGTCATTCAAGGGGGAAGGAAAAAAAAACATGTTTCATTTACTGGCACTAACATGTCATCAGGATGTAAATCTTCTGAGAGGGGGGGGGGAGGAGTCAGTCTTTGATGTTGACGTCTGCCTTTCAGTGTAAGCGAGAGGTAGAAACAGAGAGGGAAGGTGTGTGTGTGTGTGTGTAAAACGGTGTACAGAATTATTTCATTGACAGCGCCTATCATCATACTCGGTGCTTGCTGGTATCTCTGTCCTACTAGTTTATTACAGCGACTAATAAAGCGAATGATATAATCAAATCTTATAAATAGGCGCGATTTTATTGATGAGGAGGATTGTGGAGCGGGGAGGAGTTAACACACAACGCTAGCAGACGACAATTTCCTTTCGCTAGGGCAACAACACATACGTGTAAGAAATGCTTAGAAGAGTATCCACGTCTGAAACGTGAGACCTGGACTCACAGACAGGCGGGGGATACACGTTGACTTACACGCACCGGAAGTAAAACAAAAGTGAATCAACAGTTTCGGGAGGTGGCGGAGGAAAGGGAAAGAATCAGCCAACGATGAAACGTCTGGCAGAGGGCCCGTTGGCAGACGACACACCAGACAGGGCGTGTGTGAATGAGTTTTTTTTTTTCACCGGCTCCACCACACCCACCAGAAAGGACACACAATCACCCGTGTGTGTGTGGGTGTGTGTGCTTGAGCATTAGTGTGATGGGCCGATACCAATACTACCTCTGATATTGCTCTATGGACGATACCGATACTCTCTCCCCAATAGCGTTACATTTAGCTACAGGACCTTTTGTGGAAATCTCGAGACACGACCACAAATGTTCCAATAAATCGGTTTAAGAACATGAAAAATCGGGGAGGAAAGAAAATCAAACGATTCCTATTCGTTTCCAAAGTTCTGATATTTACAACTCTGATATATGCTTGAAGCGGTTTAAGCAATACTAGAATCATCCATACAAATGTTAGTCAGCCTTTAAACGCTCCATATATCCACACAAAACAACTATTTAAGCCATACTAGCTAAAGCTACCAAGACGAATGGCTGTGAACGCTTCATATATTCACAAAAGAAACGTTTTAAGCCATAATTGCCTAAACCCATTGAGACTAGTATGGCTTTGAACGCTTCATATATTCGCAAAAGAAACGTTTTAAGCCATAATTACCTAAACCCATTGGGACTAGTTTGGCTTTGAACGCTTCATATATTCGCAAAAGAAACGATTTAAGCCATAATTGCCTAAACCCATTGAGACTAGTATGGCTTTGAACGCTTCATATATTCACAAAAGAAACGATGTAAGCCATAATTGCCTAAACCCATTGAGACTAGTATGGCTTTGAACGCTTCATATATTCACAAAAGAAACGATGTAAGCCATAATTGCCTAAACCCATTGAGACTAGTATGGCTTTGAACATTTCATATATTCGCAAAAGAAACGATGTAAGCCATAATTGCCTAAACCCATTGAGACTAGTATGGCTTTGAACGCTTCATATATTCGCAAAAGAAACGATTTAAGCCATAATTGCCTAAACCCATTGAGACTAGTATGGCTTTGAACGCTTCATATATTCGCAAAAGAAACGATGTAAGGCAGACCAGCCAAGCACACGTCATTAACAAAGTACATCGAGTCAATCCCGCCAAGTGAAACTGACTCACCCAACGGCGTCGTGTAATGTACAACCTTTAACTTACGGTACTCACGACTTACCGATACTTCAAAAGTCACCACTGTAGCCCCCATCGCACCCCCCGTGCGTCTAATCGTCTGCTTGAGCGATCTGTGAAAATATTCCCTGCTCCGAATTACACCCAATGAAAAAAAAAAAACTTCGCGAGATAAAACGACCGGACGAGAGAGAGGGAGTGAACATCTTGTATGAATATCAACTAGAAGTTTTATCACTTTAGAAGTTTAGAAGGAAGATAAACATTTGAAAAAAAAAGGCTTATCAAAAAAGAAGCAAAACATGACCGACTCGGAGCACCGTAGTCCTATGCAACCTATATAACCTTATCTGCGTCATAAAAAAAAGCTAAAAATGTAAAATGAGGTCACGGAAATGAAGAAGGAAAAAAATACCAGTTACACATGCGCATAAAAAAATATATGTCCGTAAGGTAGTTGGAAAAATAAAAACTTCCGACAAATTAGCACAAAAATAAAACATGACCAATGTTACCACAGGTAAAGTTGTGGTTGCTGATATTGATTTTCACTTTATCATTTTTAATACGACCTAAGGGTTTGTAGGGAAAAAAGAATTAATAAAGCTTAGTTTTATTGAAAGAATAGAGTAAGTAGAGAAGAACACACACACACACACACTAGACGTCTGACACATATAACAGACACACACACACACACTAGACGTCTGATACATATAACAGACACACACCTCGCTTGTGAACCAATAGCCGGATACTCCGCAATACGAATTAAAGTTTTCACTCTAACCAGGTCACTGAACTGAGGGAGGGGTGGAGAGGTTAGCCTCTAACACCAACCCGGTAATGTAAGGGGGTTTTCCCCATGGAGATTTATGTCCTACTCTGTCTCTTAACGAAGTATAGGAATTATCCGAGGCAGATTTGACAGGGGGGGGTGGGGGGGGGATTGTGAAACCCAAATTTCACACTTGCACGGTTCATTACACACACACCCCCTGATCACCTCGATCTGCTCAAGAGAAATATGTCCCATCAAGTGTTGAAATCGCCGTATAAGGCATTCCCCAACCAACACAGGCCGAATTGATCGAATGCAGATTTCATAAGAGTTCAGTTGGGGCGCAACGGAAATGTTTGGACTGTGCTGCTGGGCCCGTTCAATTATGGGCCCAGGACGCGAGCCCGGCACTCGCCCCCCCACAGCTAGAACCACTTCGAGGAATTGAACACGACGACTACAAACGAAGCTGATTATTTACTCGGGGGATGAAAACATCCACGACAATAAATGTAAAGGGTGTGTATTGGCGGGTAGGGAGTTCACCTGGGGGGAGGGGGAGAATGCACAGGATGTCACGTGATCAACACCCCAACCGAGGGGGGATGCCTGATCGTTTTTCTCTAGCAAGGGACGCAAATCGATATCAGTGCGGCGTCACGCAAACTACTTGGCGCCCAAGCTAAAACGGCGATGTACAGCTCCACTTGAATGTCTATGACAAAGGGGGCGTGGTCTGACACAAACTACCCCCCCACCCCGGATGAAGTATCCCAATCAATCCTCTGAATAGGTGTTCAAGTGGCAGGGCGTTCTACCTTCGAAACGTGGGTGGGGGGGGGGGGCAGCAGGTTCCGTCCCCCGGTAAAACCAGCAGTGGCGCTGGAGGCGTAAAGGGAAGCAGAAAGATAAATATCCCTATAGGAATGCCGCTACTTAAGATGGGCACAACCATGACTGCTAATGTCATTCCCCCCCCCCCCTAACATCCACCCAACTCAATTGATTTCAGGGCCGAATGAATGCCAGAAAAAAATATGTAAAAAAAAAAATTAACGATTTCTGTTCATCGATACAACTGCACATTGTAAAAACCAACAACTGAAATACATCCTATATAATACAAACAACTGACCACGGATAATATCAAAATATCTCCCCCCCGGGGGTCAGGTTGACCGCAGCACGCGCAAACCTAACACCAGACTGATCCATCATCACCCGACCACTTGGAGCTGAAGTGATCCAAATGATCGATACGGCCTCCAAGATATAAATAGACCCAACAGACTCCAGAAATAGAGCTCCAGAATTAGGGAGCCACTCAGACATAGCACAAGATGAGAAAATCTAACCGTTTTTAGAGGAACAAAAAATTGATGAAGGCGGTCGTAATGGAGGAAGGGGGTTGGGGGGTCTACCAGGTCGAACGTGGGCGTCAACCGAGGTGGTATAACAGGGCACAGTCTCGTTAAGAACACACGTCATGCCTATAACTCTTCTACAGTACGTATTTTATATGTGTGTGCAGAGGCGTACCTAGGGTGGGGGAAGGGGGGGGGTCCAAATTCGAAAGTCCCTCCGGGCCCCCAAATTATTATTTTTTTCATTAAATATTAAGTACATTATCTCATGTCATTGTGTCGAATGTCAAAATGTAGGGGCCCCCAAAGAGGCTAAGCCCCCGGGCCCCCAAATTCATAGGTTCGGCACTGTGTGTGTGGGGGGGGGCGCGGACTGCTACAATTAATGACTGTTATCGGGCTGGATAAAAAAAATAGTTCCAAAAAAAAATAAATAATAAATTAGTAAATCAATCAGAAGGATGAGATGTTTTAAGACCTGATATAATGGTAGAACATGTTCACGTCATGTGTGTGCCACGATACGACACACCTGAACATCATCGGTGACAGGTGTCTGACAATATGACACACCTGAACATCATCGGTGACAGGTGTCTGACAATATGACACACCTGAACATCATCGGTGACAGGTATCTGACAATAAAGTAACGTACCGCCGTGCAGGGCCACCACAATCCTAAAACATGTAAGGGGCCCCGTAGCGATTATACATAAAATGACATATGTAGGTGGGTGTGTGTGTGGGATAGGGGAGCCCCATGTTGGTAGAAGTAGTCAGGACCCAAAATATTAGTTCGGCGACGGCCCTGCAACGTGGCCCCCAATGTATGGATGCATACAGTCAAGCCCCCATGGGCCCTTTTGAAAAAAAAAAAAAAACCAGCAGCTGCTACGTTGTGCCTGAATCATTTGAATGCAACATTAGTCATTTATATAATTGTCTTTGGACTGAGGTTAGGTATGTCTGTGAGATTAAGTGGACAGTGATATACCAGGTCTTACAGACTTAGAGCTGAGGTTATGTTGAGTATCTGGTGGACAGTTATATAACCGACTGAGATTCCCATGCGTCTCCGTACCAGCCGGTTGCCATGGACGCACAGAAACCATGACAACGACATGCTCCGAGGCTAGTGGGCCGTGGCGACCTCTGTGGGCCGTTTAGAAAATGGCAGACATCAGAGACACTCCAGCCCCGATGTGTCACAGTCAGCAAAGGTCGGCTACTTTTCAAAAACAAAACAAGCTATCTCGGACGGTTTTTTTTAACTCTATAACTATAAACAAGAGAATAGCAGTCGGTAGAGAATATGTAGTAGGCGATAGAGTCAGTCGGTAGAGAATATGTAGTAGAGTAGATAGTAGTAGAGTATAGTGCTGACAGTAGACATAGATAGATATAAGTAGTTAGAAGAGAAGTGTATTAAGTTGTATTATAGTGTAATAAAATTTAAAGTGTGTACTCCACTGAGTTCTGTTTATATATATATATATATATATATATATATATATATATATATATATATATATATATATATAAATTAGTTAGAATAGTTAACGTAACATATTTGGGGAGCATATTAAAATCACCTGGCGATCCTACGCCTTGAGAATTTATAACGTTAGGTATTTGGCTTGGCAAGCCTGCCCTCAAAATATAGATTCTGACATTGCAATTATTTAACTGGTATATGTGTGGAGTTGTGAGTTTTTTTTTTGTATACACACCTCTAGACTGTATTAGAGAAAAAAAGTCTGGTCAACAAATGTCAATGTCATTAAGTACCACAGTGACATCAAGTGTTTTGTTGTTTGTTTTAGCCAAGACTCCACACCAAGTCCTGTTCAGCTTAAACATTTCAAATTACAAGTCCACTGCAGACCCTGGTCACAGTGAATAAAGATGTTTATTTAAACTTCAAGCCCCACTTGGCAATTAATTTAGGTTTTGGAAAGGAGGGTCAAAGTGTGACAGCTTTGATCTCTTAAAGTCCTTCAAACAGAACAACATGACAGGCATTAACATATTTTCATCATTTGATCATCAAAAGAAATTCACCGCAGAGGACATATAGCGTAAACAAAAATAAAAAAATCTTATTTGTAAAGAATCACATGATGTATCTTTGTGTCAATTCATAGGCCTGCAAAAAAAATGTTTGGATCTTTATACGTTTGAGTTCTTTGTCAAAAATGTAGGTTAATATTCATGAAAAAGAAATAGAGCAATTCAACAAAGGAACTGGAATCAACCACATATGAAAAATAGGCAACAGAATAATGTTTTACGTAAAATCCTCTGAAAACAGACAATTTTCCAGAACACTTTGGAAAGCAATTAGCAACACCATGAATCAATCAACAGTAATTGAAGTAAAACTGCAAAGCATGCAGAAAATATGATAAATTATTTGGAAAAATAGAAGGACACAATCAACTGAAGAGGAATGAAAATTTGTGAATTATATACCTTACATGAGGAAACTAAAAAAATATAACTGGAAATCAAACTGAATAGAAACTAAAAAGATATAACAGTGTAAATCAATCTGAATAGAATGAGGTGGATTGGGGAAATGGAAAGAATGGGAAAGAACAGAGGAACTAAGGTAATATATAAGACAACACCTTATGAAAAAAAGACAAAAGAGCAAACCAAGAAACAGATGAGGTCCAGAAAGCCTGAAGCCATGTGAGTTAAAGTATGGAGGAAGATGACAATAGATCTGGAAAAGCAAAGCGGTATGAAAACCATGAAAAGATATTCCCAAAAAAAATTAATTAATTATGTTAAATAACTATTTGATAAATCTAATGGACCAACTGTTGTGCTTAAAATCACACAAAAAAAATAGTCTGGTTTTGGTAAAAAGAATGTCGTGGTATTTAATGTTGTAAGTTTAAGAGTACAGTATTACTCTTGGAAATTGACTTCATTATTTAAAATTCTGTCTCAGTCCTTACTGCCTGAAAAAATTTTTTTTATCTTCACTTTACCTGACTTCTGATTTATGAATCCCCACTACTTTAAGACATGATTTTCAAGTAAGTCCTAATTGGTGAGTACCGTTGGATTGCATTATAAATAAAGGAAGTGGTCTAGCTAAATGTCAAAGAAAACAAAAAACAGAGGCCTTTAAAAATAGGAAGATAAAAAAAAAACAATAGAGAAGTTAAAACACACATTTTTTCAAGCATGTCAATTTTAAAAGTACTTACTATTAAATGAGAGTATCACTAAGGTAAAAGACCAATTTCAATTAAAATATAAGAAAAATAATCCAAATGGATGTATTTCTAGTACTGTTTACCATCTTCTTGGCTCACATCTAATTGTGTATACTAACTAGACAAACAAACCAGCATAAAAAAAAAAAAGGACAGCCAGAGCTGTGACCCGAGAGACGATTTTTGCATTAACAGGCAAATGACAATACAGAAGGTCTCTGGATAATATTGATTTTGGCCACAATTAGTGATCAAAAAGACAGAGATATGTTTGGAACAAGTTAACTGCATATGGGCATGTAAAAAAACAGAGCAGATTCAAATAAGATGTAGAAAATGACACATCATAAAAAGAAAAATAGAATATTGTAAGTTAATCTTTAGGGCTCTAAAGTGAAAAGTGTAAATTGTCAGGTAAAATGCTGTGAAATTAAATTGCTGAAAATATTGTTATAATATTAAGCCTACAGTTGTTATAGATTTGGGAACATTTTATTGAAACCTATTTCCTTTTAAAAAATATGTGCAGAAAAAGATTTGATTATTAGATAAAAATATTGTTTTAATAGGCCTAGCTAAAATAGTCATTAGTCTACAACATCAAATATAGGCCTACTTAAACATATGTAATTTGCAACCCACTAAGATGCCTGTTTGGTTTTCGCAAGAAAGAAAAAAAAAGATTTTTCCAAATGTATAATTAAATATACTCTACATTAAATAAAGTTGCCTTATTAAGTCTTAAGCCTTTCATCTGTATATACCACCATGTCCATAATAATGTCATTAATGAACAGCCAACTTTACTTCCCTAACTTAGAGTTGGGGGGGGACAGGGGGAACCTGGAAAAATTCCCTTGGGCTTGGTTCTCTGTGAAGATCAAACCAAATACTTTCAGTGACAGGGTGACCACAACCCCAAAATTATCAGTACTATTTTTAATACAAAATGCAGTTATCGAAAGTGTATCATAATTAACTATCGCACTTGTTACCCGACCATCTAGATGGTAGACTACTAGAAATAAACGGTCGACCAGCTAATAATTTTCCGGGGATTTTCGCGCAAATTGATATCTATCTCTATCCCTAACCCTATCCCTAACCCTATCCCTAACCCTATCCCTAACCCTAATCCTGAAAAAAAAAATTCTGAAAAAAAAAAAAATTTATATATGTCATGTTCCTTATACCCTAATATAATGGTTTTGGAGGGTCTTCTAACAAGTGCGATTAACTATTATTTTAGAGCCATATAATTATATAGAATCAAATACAAACCTTTAAGATGTAAACTATTAATTACTTTAAAAATAATATTATATATGACGGCAGACGCTAGGGAAACCTATGAATATCACTTTAGTGTTTGATATTAACACTTATTAATAAGAGTGAAACTTGATTATTAATTTCATGATGATACCTGTCAACATCATGGATGGAAAAAAATTCAGTCTATTTATTTAGTGCCTTTGTAAATATGTAAAGTAAATACCTGAAATAAATATTCCAAAGAAAATATTTCCCTAAAAATTAATATTAATCCACAGGCGGCAGAAAAGAAATAATGCACATGAACAGGTTTTCCTACAAACAAAACGTTTAGGGAAAGGAGGTGTTTTGATTTTCCATCAATACGGTACTATTAAAAAAAATATAATAATAATAACTTTGCGCATGCGCAAGTTATTTTGATAGGCGTTTCCGCATCCTTTCTAAGTCGAGTTTCTATTCGCCCAACAAGTGTAAAAAACGAATTTAAAAAAACAACATCAGACTTGGTCCTTTCCTTTCATTCATTAAATTTAAATATTACATTGACAATTACTAAAAAAATTAATAACGGAAATCGCATTTTATTTTATGTAAATATTATCACTGGAGATAATCAACAAGACCAGCAACTTTCGCAGAAAAATAATTATTAACTGATTTGAAATTTGATGACATTGTTAATTAAGACTGTGGCTTTCGGGGTAGATTATTATTAGAATTAATTGTAGCAAAAGCTTATTTAGATATTGAGTGTTTTTTGTTTTAAATTTAATAAATAATAAGAACATGTCGCATATTTTTTTTAATAAATAATTCAATGTATTACCACCTGTTGTTACTGATACAATGCACATACACTGTACTGATACATACACTGTACTGGTACATACAATGCAATAGTACATACACTGCAATGGTACATACACCATACTGGTACATACACTGTCTGGTACACAGGCCTGTAGCCAGATCAAAGTCAGCAGGGGGCACCAATACCCAGCAAGGGGGGCATCTATACTTTTTCTTTATTTTTTTCTCGTTTTCTTCTTTTTTAAGTGGGGGGCGCTCCACACCTAGCGGGGGGGCACGACCCCCAGTGCCTCCCTTGGCTGCGGGGCTGCTGGTACATACACTGCAATAGTACAGAAACTGCAATAATACAGATACTACAATAGTACAGAAACTGCAATAGTACAGACACTGCAATATTACAGAAACTGCAATAATACAGATACTGCAATAGTACAGACACTGCAATAGTACAGACACTGCAATAGTACAGACACTGCAATAGTACAGACACTGCAATGGTACAGATACTGCTATGGTACAGACACTGCAATGTTACACATACTGCTATGGTACATTCACTGCATTGGTAATACACTGTACTGGTACATACACTGCAATAGTACAGACACTGCAATGGTACAGATACTGCTATGGTACATACACTGCTATGGTACATACACTGTCATGGTACATACGCTGTACTGGTACATACACTGCATTGGTACATACACTGTACTGGTACATACACTGCTATGGTACATACACTGCAATAGTATAGACACTGCAATGGTACAGATACTGCTATGGTACATACACTGCTATGGTACATACACTGTCATGGTACACACACGTGTGCCCTACTTTTAGAATTAAATCAACCACCATCTTACATGAATTTTCAAATTATACAGATGTAACCCATTGTACCAATCAAATCAACAGCTGTTTACAATATAATACTTGAAATACACAAACACGTTACAGATGTAACCCATTGTACCAATCAAATCAACAACTGTTTACAATATAATACTTGAAATACACAAACACGTTACAGATGTAACCCATTGTACCAATCAAATCAACAACTGATTACAATATAATACTTGAAATACACAAACAAGTTAAAAGAGGTTTTTCTGAGGGCCAACATGCTTTCTTTTGTAAGGGGCCCATGGCTTTCACATGTGAAGACATTTTAAAAAGGGGGCCCCACGAACTTTCTTTGTCATGGGGCCCGGTTTTTCACCAAACGTCTTATTTTGGGTACACAATTCTCGCCTTGCTTGTGTACAAACATTACAACAGAGTGCACAAATATTGTGTATAATTTACCGCTGTGTAGATCAGACAACTTTTAATTTCATTGACAAACATGTTCACAGTGAATATCTTTTACTGCAAACAGCCTTCACAAAATAGAGGGTAACAGATTATATATCAGACTCTCATCTCTCTCTATCTCCATAACAACTACGATACATCACAGCAACTAAGATACACCACAACAATTACGATACATCACAACAGCTACGATACATCGCAACAACTACGATACATCACAACAACTACGATACATCACAACAACTACGATACGTCGCAACAATTACGATACATCATAACAACTGCGATACATCACAACAACTGCGATACATCACAACAACTATGATACATCACAACAACTGCGATACATCACAACAACTACGATACATCACAACAACTACGATACACCACAACAACTACGATACATCACAACAACTGCGATACATCACAACAACTGCGATACACCACAACAACTACGATACATCACAACAACTACGATACGTCGCAACAATTACGATACATCACAACAACTACGATACATCACAACAACTACGATACATCGCAACAATTACGATACATCATAACAACTACGATACATCATAACAACTACGATACATCATAACAACTACGATACATCATAACAACTGCGATACATTACAACAACTACGATACATCATAACAACTATGATACATCACAACAATTACGATACATCATAACAACTACGATACATCATAACAACTACGATACATCATAACAACTACGATACATCATAACAACTACGATACATCATAACAACTGCGATACATTACAATAACTACGATACATCATAACAACTACGATACATCGCAACAATTACGATACATCATAACAACTACGATACATCATAACAACTACGATACATCATAACAACTACGATACATCATAACAACTGCGATACATTACAACAACTACGATACATCATAACAACTGCGATACATTACAACAACTACGATACATCATAACAACTACGATACATCATAACAACTGCGATACATTACAACAACTACGATACATCATAACAACTACGATACATCATAACAACTGCGATACATTACAACAACTACGATACATCATAACAACTGCGATACATTACAACAACTACGATACATCACAACAACTACGATACATCATAACAACTGCGATACATTACAACAACTACGATACATCACAACAACTACGATACATTCAGGTATCAACAATCCCCCCTCACACCCCCACATTCCCTACCCACCCTCCTCCCAAGTTGTGATGTGAAACTTCTCCACCTCTGAATGAACTTAAAAGTACTTCAAGCGTGACGCGTCACAGTAGTAAATGCCCCCCGGTTTGGTATTTGATCTGTTTACACTGATGGTTGATCTGTTGATACTTTAACTAGACCTGGGGTAGGCAACATTTTCAAATCGTGGGCCGCAATGGTTTCTTTTTAACTGGTCAGAAGTGTGTGACATAGTGCCGATTGGTAGAACGTATGTCTGAGAGAATGCAAACAAAATGACATAATAGGATATATGATACTGCTACGTCTAGTGAGATATATGATACTGCTACGTCTAGTGAGATATATGATACTGCTAGGTCTAGTGATATATATTATACTGCTACGTCTAGTGATATATATTATACTGCTAGGTCTAGTAATATATATGATACTGCTAGGTCTAGTGATATATATTATACTGCTAGGTCTAGTGATATATATTATACTGCTAGGTCTAGTGATAAATATGATACTGCTAGGTCTAGTGATATATATTATACTGCTAGGTCTAGTGATATATATATTATACTGCTACGTCTAGTGATATATATTATACTGCTACGTCTAGTACTGCTACGTCTAGTGATATATATTATACTGCTACGTCTAGTACTGCTACGTCTAGTATTACGGTAAAATATATACCGTAAAAATGTTATTATTAGACTAATTAATAATTAAACGAAACCATAAATAAATAAATTATTTGATTATTTACATTAATCTATGATAGGTAGTCTATGATAGTCTATGATAGTCTATGGTAATCAATAATAGTCTATGATAGTCTATGATAGTCGATGATAATCTTTGATAGTCAATGATACCATAGGTCTATGGTAGTCTATAATAGTCTATTGTAGTCTATGATAGTCTATGGTAGTCTATGATTGTGGTGTAGGCCAAAGTATACTTGTTGTAGGTTTATTGATTGCACGTAATTTTTTTTTCAAAAATTCAATTTAAATCAAGTGTTCCAGTTGAAACAATATTAGCGTTTGGACGTGTGTTAAGCCTGTACATACTTGTGTTGTGGACTCAGCTGTCACAGGTTAGCACACACAGAGTGTCAAAAGGTAAGAGACATTGACAATGACAATAAATGACGTAATGTAAACAATGACATTGACTTAGAACGAATACATGAATACTGAACACAGGACAATGTCTTTGTTTATTGATGTTAAAATAACATGTCTTCATCTTTATGGTCTTCTCGACTACACCAGTGTATCCCAAAGTATGATACACGTACCCCATGGGGTATGCAAAGGTTTTGTCGGGGTTACGTGCTGCACCGGGCTGAGAACCTTTGGGTAAACATTCACAATCAATGAGATGAGTGGAGACCATAACCGTGAAAAACAATATCTGCATTTTTTATTTACTAGGGCATTGTAGCTGTGAGGTACACGCATATCATGTGTACACACACTGTAGCAGTGAGATACACGCATATCATGTGTACACACACTGTAGCTGTGAGATACACGCATATCATGTGTACACACACTGTAGCTGTGAGATACACGCATATCATGTGTACACACACTGTAGCTGTGAGATACACGCGTATCATGTGTACACACACTGTAGCTGTGAGATACACGCATATCATGTGTACACACACTGTAGCAGTGAGATACACGCATATCATGTGTACACACACTGTAGCAGTGAGATACACGCATATCATGTGTACACACACTGTAGCTGTGAGATACACACATATCATGTGTACACACACTGTAACTGTGAGATACACGCATATCATGTGTACACACAAGCAAACCCTTCTTAACTAGATTAACGTAAA
The DNA here is from genome assembly GCA_021962125.1 of Bulinus truncatus. Taxonomy (NCBI): domain Eukaryota; kingdom Metazoa; phylum Mollusca; class Gastropoda; family Planorbidae; genus Bulinus; species Bulinus truncatus. The sequence continues at coordinate 2,229,884 of JAGDYQ010000090.1, read as the reverse complement.
ACTAATCTCCTATCAGATGTGGGGTACCTAGGCAGCCGCCAAGTGTGTCAGTTTGTATGAATGTCTGTGCACACAATATGTAAGTGTGCACAAATATATATATATATACTTCTTACGTGCACAGTGCACACGCGTTTTTGTAAACCTTACAGCCGCATTGAGACTTCTTCTATCCTAGTTATGGAAACCACCAGATTGATGTAAATCCGTATAGTTTTACAGGATGATTGATTGCACTTATCAAATCACACATAGCAATCATAAAACCATTGTTTTTGTAAACTGTTACTGAACAGCCCTCTTACCTCATTAGGTATGAATTTGAAAGATAATAAATATATCGATACATGAAATCAAAGATCACGTGACTGACCTGAGTGTATCCGTTCCAATGAATTAAAATGTATAAAGTACAAAAGCGTCTTTCTTATAAACGGCACATTACTCTCAAACCCAAAACTGATGTACATAACTCTCAAACCCAAAACTGATGTACAAAACTCTCAAACCCAAAACTGATGTACAAAACTCTCAAACCCAAAACTGATGTACATAACTCTCAAACCCAAAACTGATGTATCAGCTGGACAGTGGCTAGCAGTCTGTGACCCTCATTGTGATGTCTTTCTCTCTACATTTGTTCCTACCAGCCATTCAACTAATTGGCTTATGATCTACTGGGTTCGTTGTACAATGCAGTCCAGATCAGCAGCGGCTATTACTAGAATAACAAACGAAGCATGGGGTATAGTGTTGAGAAGAACTTCACGGCTTAATGTTTGTTGTAATGTTTGTTGTAATGTTTGTTGCAATGTTCGTTATGACTTTATAAGGTGAGAGAAGTGACAAATTTCGTTTAACGAGCACCATCATTTTGTTACACCTCTTTGTCCAGTACTGGTCAAGATCTTATGTCTGAATTGCGAGCATGAAATAATGTACAACTGTTCCACTACCTATCGTTAGTAACCCCATGTTCTATTCAGTGTGTAACATCTATGTTAGTCAGTGTGTGTTGCCACTGTTAGTCAGTGTGAAGGCTCTGTATGCGTGTGTGTGTGTTATTTAGTGTGTAGCTCTGTGCTAGCCAGTGTGTCCTCCCACCGAGTAGCCAACATGTAGCCATTTTGTAGCCACGGTATATGAACAATGTATCTACTGTATAACAGCTGTACATTCGCTACATAACAGCTGTGTGGCTCAACACTCATCTCATATTTTGTTTCATGACGGAGTGTGAAGTAATGCAAACGAGTTAACTAGGTCAAGCGTGTAAAGTCCAGATAGGATAACATTAACTCCAGCTTGGAGACAGACAGTTCAGAATAAAGATTCGTGGACTGAAGCTCATCTGCTGACAAAGTCATTTAGAAAGTAATGAATACTTGTCTATACAAATAAACTATTTGACTTTAATAAGCAACCGTTAGAAGAAGATACAAACACATAAGTAAACAACAACACTCAAAGTAAGTACTTAACTTGACCTATGACACCACCCCGGGGACGGATGGTCCTACGTTAAACTGTTCGACAGTCGACCTGAGGGTCCCGGGTTAAATTTTTTTCAGGTTATAGCGATTGTTCCCTCTATGTCTCCCGTGATGCCTCCAAGGTTATGGCACTATCGACATGAAAAGAAGGGCACACAAAAATAGTCCCTAGTGGTGTATAGGTTCTAAGAGATACATTTTTAAACCATTAAAAGTCACTTAAATAAGATACTTCGTATAGCACCACCCTACTTGAGGCGAATACCTGTACAGTGTGCAGTGTACACACAACCATATGCGCTGGCCATTACAGTCGGACCTACAGTATTGACCCCCCCCCACTCTCCCTACAACACATCGGACATTTTCTAGGCCCGACGCAACTGTCCGTGCCTCGTTTATTTTGTGTGGTCACAATTTTAAATCATGTCGTGTATAAACTAGGACTAGTACAATGGATAAACTAGGACTAGTACAATGGATAAACTAGGACTAGTACAATGGATAAACTAGGACTAGTACAATGGATAAACTAGGACTAGTACAATGGATAAACTAGGACTAGTACAATGGATAAACAGTTTTACGTTCAACCATAAATCACAAGAAAACTTCGGTAGCCGTGGTTCATTTATTAATATAGAAATCCACAACATGAATAATCAATGATATAAACTAACTACACAGATCTCCATATAACTGCTTTATCTACTTGACTTCTAACACAGTAGCTCCTATTTACAAACATTCTCTAACACTTCTAATGATCTAATGATCACTCATTAACTGTCCTCGAACTAACTGACCTCTCTTGATCTCACTGCTGCATTGTTACACTCTCTGACCTCTCGCTCCAATTCTCTCCCCCGTTTTTTTTATCCATGCCCACTGCACAACTATTCCCTCCCCCCCCCCACCCACTACCATGTGCTGAATACTCCCAGTCACGAATATCTAGACCATCATTTGACCGACCACCTTGACCTATCTCCACACCTTATTGACATATGACAGCAACATTACCTTTATGCAACATAGATGCTACATTACCTTTATGCAACATAGGTACAACATTACCTTTATGCAACATAGGTACGACATTACCTTTATGCAACATAAACAAAAGTATAATATTTTTATTTCACAAACCAAATTTACGTTTTGTGGCCCCTAGACGAAAACGTTGTTAGTTTTCATACATTAAAATGGGCACCAGAACTAAGCGCGCCCCATCCCACCCCTTTTGAATATTCAACTGTGACACACCTGTTCAGACGACCCTATAAAGTAGCGGTCTTACTTTTGACAATGTGTAAAAATATCGCATTACCAATAATTGCCTCATGAGCAGCAAGATTGTTCATTGTAAGGCGAAATTAAATTCAAGACACACCCTCCAGCCACCCCCCCCCATATACCAGTGAGGGAGCCGCCCAATCAGCCTAACGTTACGCTCATACTGAATATAAAATTATGGTTTGGATTACAATGATTGAATATGATTACAATCACGAAACGTAATATGCGTCATTTGGTTTCAATAAAACAAACAATTATTATTCAAACTAGGTTAATTTATGATTTAAATGTCTGTACTCCTGGGTTGGTGCTGCGTGTTTACTGATATATTTCGTTCCGCTAAATATCTTTCTTATCATTTGTATTTTTTATATTATCACCTTTATTTTGTATATAGTTCGGTGTCGTATGTACATTTCAAGTCGTAATGTTTGTACTTATGGACAATGTCGGCACGTAAGTAAGACTATATAGGTGTATTTTTAAACATATTTCTATTTGAATTCATTGTTTTGTTTAATTAGTAATAAAACTAAAATATTGATAATTTTGAATGTTCTACATAGCAGGGGGGCAGTCAATATCGGGGGGGGGGGCAGGTAATACATTTTACTAAGTAGAACAAATAAGCAGAGGGGGCCAGACAAAACGAAGGGGGCCCCCCACACACTACGGGCCTGGTGACAAACACAACAGTTTATAATCTAGTAAGTCTTGACCTCATACTCAACATGTCTACACATCCCGCTCCATATAGTGAAGTTAACCTTACCACAACATTGCTTTTGATATGATTAATGTATTCTTTCTACTATCTGTGTGTACACTACATGGACGTTCGTACGAATGGGCGAAAAAAAAAACAAAAGGATTCTGCCTGGGGCTCCACAAGTAAAGGGGCCCTTCTGCCCACAAGTAAGGGGCCCTCTGCCAGTAAAATTTCATGTTAAATTTAAAGAATGCGGACATTTTTGTACGGGCAATATTTGCTGACCGCGGATGTTACTGGAATAATTCACTAAATCAGCTGAATTGTGAAAACTTTAACTAAAATTTTTATTTTTTAGTTTAACTTTTTTGAACTACCTTTTTAATTCAAGTGAATAAGTAAAAAGGTGCAAAAAAATTAATTAAGTTATGTTTGTGGAATTCCCGAATATTTTAAAATGGAAAGTACCGTACTATTTATAGAGCTATGAAAGCCACGTCAGTGCGGAAACATTTCTTTTGAGTCGGTCATAGGACGTTACATTACAAAAAGAATAAACAGAAAGAAGTGACACAATTGGTCAATATTTTTAGTCAGCTAAGGTAAGTTGTAAAACTCTTTAATACAAATTTAATATTGTAATTAATTATGGTTGAAATTATTTTTGGCCCTAGTTTTAGTATAACTACGGAAATTTGTTCTTCACCATTGACTTGTTATAGTCACTATTCTATATAGTGAGTGTCTGTAATTCAGTTAGTTTGAACATTATTATTTTTAAAATATTTATTTCATTTTTTTTTCAACATGCCAGATTTGATAATTAAAGATGATGAACAAAAGATAAATGTATTAAGTAGAAGAAATACTGGTCTCATATATCGATCTTATACTAAATATATTGAATTAGACAGTTAAGACGGTTAACAGTTTTATTTTTGTATAATATATTGAACATGCTATGTCTGTTTGTTTGTGTGTTGTATTTTAATTATAATTAGGGCCTACTTAGTGTCGCAACACACCACAGTTTATGACGCACATTGCCTTTTTTCAACACAATACTCAAGTAATTTAATAAAATGTGTAAACATAAATAAATAAAACAATGATCTGTATCGATACTGTATATTTGGTTGTATCAAAAGACGATGATTTGATGCCAATTAGACTGACTAATAAGTCACCCTCTATTGATATTTTTTTTTATTTCTACTGATCAATATGATATTTTTTTTAATTTAGCATCGAAAATGTTCTCCATTTAAAAAAAAAAAAATAGTTAGAATTTTTAGAACAGAAGTTACACACTGTAATTAATTTAGTTTAAATATTTCGTTTTAATGTTAGAATCTTCCTGGCCATATTTGACATCTGCAACTATCAGATAGATCGCTGATTCAATGCATGCTAAGTTATTTCTTAAATATCAAAGATTGTTCACCTTTTAAGATTGATCAGATGTTATAATAGTTTAAATCTAGCATGTATTTAGCTCTAGTTTCTATTCGCAGCAATAAGTCTATATTTAAGATGCTGTATGATTTATATTTTCTGAGTTTTTAAGAAAAGAAGATTTTTTAATGTTTTGAATTGACAATGATGACAATGTTAATTAAATTTTTCCTCAGATCTGACTCGATTTACAATTATTTTAACATTTGTTCAATTTAATTTCTTTTAATTTTATGTAATTTAATTGTTGATTGGTATTAGAAATTTTTATTATTTTTTATAAATCATTACTTTTTTTTTTCAAAATTATTTCCTATTTTGTTAAATTGTTTTCTTGACATTTATATTTCTTTGTTATTTTAAATAAGACTGTACAGTGTAAGACTTGAAAAAGTTGTTTGTCTCCATAGTAGGTGAGTTGGAGTCAGAATACTTTTATACGCCCCACCCTGCATTTCCAATTTGAATTTGTAGGTATAAACAGTTTGTTTTGTAAAATAAATAGAAATATAGTTATAATTTGACTTTTATAGATTATCAAACTCTTAATGAAGAATTAAATTTTGTCAAAACCTATTAGAAGTTTGTTAGCAGCCAACAATGTCACGAATGTGTTCATAACTGTTACTTTAAGAATCACTTATTTTTTAAATATCTAAATCAGTGGTTCATAAATGTTAATTTCAAATGATACTGTTTAGCTTTAAGTGTGCTTACTAAAACTAGTGTACATTTATCACTTTTCAATTTTTTTTTCATTTATCAATTTGCTTAATATTATTTTTCAAAATTTTAAAGTATTTTTTATTGTAAAACAAAATATTCAAATAATGCAAAAATCTCTTTAAAGAATGAAATGTGTGTTTTGAAAAGAGTCTAATTATATTTATATAAGTAGTAGCGAGTAAATAAAAATATTTTATCTTATTGATTATTAAAAGTATAAGAATGTCTCATTTAAGTAAAATAGGGTTATATTATTACTTTAGGTATTTAACAAAAAAAATTAAAATATATTCCAGACGAGTCTTATGGTTAGGGTTTCATTGATCTATCATGTAGTTTACTAGGGTTAAATAAACTGAATGTTTTAAGCTACGCTATGAATAAAAATGTTATTCAAATTAATTTGGCCTGAGAAGAAAGTTAGCCATAAAACAAACAATAATAAATATATATTTGAATTACAATGCTGCTGAAAATATTTTTCAATTCGTAAAATAGATTATCTCAATTAAAAAAAATTACAAACTCTATTTGTTTTTAAATAGAATCTCAAATTATTTTGTTTTAAATATCAATATTCAAGTAGACACCAACTTGAAATTTAAAGGATAACTCCAATAGTATTATTATATTTGTCTTTAACCTTTAGGCAGATACTCAATCATTGCTCGATATTACTGAAAATGATAAATATACATATGATATAAATTATGTGTGTAAAGATTAATACAAGTTGGTATAATACCTGATATTGATGTATTCTATTTTTAGCTGAGTTCCCAAGCCTCTTGGTAGACAGTGTAACTGACACAACGTAAAGAAACACTTGGAGGTAAAATATATTTTATAAACAAATTTATGCCACTGGTGTAATATAAAACATGCTATCTAAATATATATTCTGATTTTTTTTAATGTTAAAAATTTTGAAATATTTTATGTTTTATTTTATACATTTGCAGGTGATAAAAAAAATTCAGATGTCAGAAGTTGGAAAAATTAAATGACTAAAATAATAGAAGAGTAACTTAGTGGTAAGTGTTTTTATTACAGGACTTGAGGTTTGATTTCTACATTGTTGTAAGGAGAAGTTTTGATTTAAATGTTAAATGTAACTTGAAATTTATTTTTTAAAGTTAACTAGCCTATTGTCAGTTGTAAACTATAATATTATTTATATGAATTATTGATTTGTTAATTTCAGATTTTAAATTGTGTTATAGCTGAGGTCTAAAGTCAATTGGTGGACAGTGAAACTCACACAATGGACAAAGGACTTTATGGTAAAGTAAAAACATTTTATCAATATTGTTTACGTTGTGATAACATAACAGACATAATGTGTTGACTTGATATATTTGATATTTTAATGTTTGTCTTGTTGAAATATTTTTTTTATTTAACAATTGTAACTTGATCTGTCTGTTCCAGGTGATCATGAAACTCAGTTGTCAGAAGGTGGAGAAGCTGATCTACACAAATATCTTATTGGCTGTGAGAAGAATCCAGGTCATAGACAGTTTATACCTGTTGATAGATTCACCTTAAACCATCTACCTGAAGGTCATCGTGACAAGGATCTGTATGAACTGATCAAAGTTACAGCTTACCTGACAGTTAGAGTTGATGTTAAAATGACCAGTCCACACAGACCAGAGTTTTGGCCAGACACACAAGTTTCATATCCATTTTACAACATGAGAGACAAAACAAACTTGAGATGTGGAAGTGGGTGGTTGAGTAGAGTGGACAAGTTTACAGATGGAGGTAGAGATAGATATGGAGTTAAACATTGGAAGAACTACACATGTTGGTGTAAACAATGTCAACATTCAGACACAGCCAGCCACGTGTGGTGGGAGTTTAATGTGTACACAGCCACACATGTGGTGTTTGATGACTGTTACGATCGAACCCCCCCACCACAGTGCCCCATATTATGTTCCCCCCATCGCCACCCCTGTGGTCAGCGTAGCACAGTTAAAGTGACCGAAATCAAAGCCCTATTGTCAGGCTTTTATGTCCGTAACGCCCCGCCCCCTATTCTTCTCCCGAAATCAAAGCACCACTGGACTCTGGTCAAACCTCCGAGTCAGGCTTTGATGTGCGTAACGCATCGCCCCGATCTCCTCCCGAGATCAAAGCCCTACTGTCCGAAACACCCCTCCCCCCTATCCCCCACCCACCAGATCGGGGACCAGAAGTTTTAAGTTAGTTTTTAAGTCAGTGTTGTATTAGTGTTAGATTGGAGTTTGGACAGAGATGTAGTTTTATAGATGGAGTGTTGTATTAGAGTTTGTATGAGATAGTCGTGCAGTCACGAGTAGTTGTTAATAAAGTGTACTATTTTATATTTCCAATCAATAAGTGTTGACTTATCTGTGTGTTTCACTGTGTTTTATTGATTATCTACAAAAGAGCCCGTAACATTTATGGCACCTCCGACGTGAACTCGTGACTGCGGATTAAAGGAAAATTGTGAAAATTGCTATCAATGCAAACGACGTTGTGAGTATTTTCTTCTGTGGATTATAAGTGAGCTACGGACATAATAATGTTTAACTTGTAATGCTGCTGTCGACCATTTGAACTGTTCTGTGATAGAAGTTATTGTTGCTGAGTAGGCTGCAGTTAAAGTACTGGTCTTGTCGACGTTTTGAATAGTTCATTTTTGCCTTTAAACTGATGTTGATATGTAACAGAGATTGCTGTTGAGCTGATGTTTATATGTAACAGAGGTTGCTGTTGATGATGCTAATGTGTAACCGAGATTGCTGTTGAGATGAGGTTACTGTCTAATTAATGAATTAGTCGCATAGTACTATACTTTTACTGCAATTTATAGTACGTATATTATTTACTGCTATATTGCACGTCATTGCGGTTTGATGTTGATGCTGCCGACGTATTTGATGCTGCCGACGTATCTGAGGTTGCTGACTTAGCTGATGTTGCAGAGGAAACTAATTGTTATATAGTGAGCTAACTGTGTGTATTACGGATCCGATTGAGTCTCAAGACTGGTATTTACGGTGGTACAGTTACAATATTGGATTATTGACAATATTATTTTAATTAAAAAGAACAATAAAATAAATCAGAAACTAATAACATTAGAGTTAAAATTCGAATGGAACTATATTAATGTCATCAATTCTGCAAGAGGATCTGGAAGTTGCAGCTAAGTTTAAAACTTTACATCTTGTATTAATTTTTTGAAAAATTAATTGTAACCTACTAATGTACTTTGTTTGTTGTTCCTAGTGGAATTCTGTATTGATTCGAATACAGTGGAGGTTTAAATAGGGTCCACTTGGAACAACTAAAACAATTTTACTGAGGTTAATTATTATTATTATTCAATTTCCATTATTTAGGTACTTAGCCCTGCTGATTTAGTATACCTTGGTTTTTTTTTTGGTGCTATCTTCTTTCCTTTGAGTAATTTTATCAGGTCAATATTAGTTGTATTTATTTAGAATTTTTTGTAAGATTGTTTTAATGTAACTTAATTGTTCACTGTTCCTGGTAAAATTCTGTATTTCGTTTTTGTTAAATGCAGTGGAGGTTAAAATAGGGTTTACCTGGAACAGCTATAACATTTATTTAAGTTCATTGGTTTTATTTCACTATTGATTTTAATTAGCAATGGTGATTTTCTTCTGCTAAATTTTTAAAATTTATTTTTACTTATTTCTATTTGCTGGTGAATAGTGTTTACAGTGCCATGGCAACCTTAACAGCTTTAATTGAGATGGGTAAGGACCTTGGGTATACTGGCAAAGAGTTAGAAGCCTGGGTAACTGAGAGAGAAAGAGAGGAAAAAGAGAGGGAAGGAAGGCGGGAAGAGATGGCCGTGCGAAAACTTAGAGCCGAAATGACTAAGGCACAGTTAGAAAGTGAAATCTTAGGGGAGGAAAATAAAAGTTAAGAGACGAAAATAAATTTCTTAAGTGCAAAATAGAAGCATTAGAGGCAAATATGAGCCAATACGCGAGCTCCAATGCGTCGGTAGAACGTTTACCACATAGAGTGATAGCACTAGAAAATATGGTAAATAGGATTGTTGATAAACTAGAATTAATTGATGTGATCGCCGCATCACAGCCTAAAATTGAAGAGGGGTTGAAGGTCGTGATAGATAGAATCGGCATTGTGGAAACTTTAGTCGAGATCAATAGTGCCCAAAGGGGAAATTAGCCAAGTAAAGGTGGTTAAAGAAGACATAAAGCAGATCAAACGTTATGGTAATAATAAAGAAATAGTTCTGGAGAAATGTGATGAGAAGAAGTGTCCAGGTTCAGATCCTGTTTGTATACGAAGTGACCATTTAGGGGAAAACACCACAACAAAAAACCAACTTTTCCTGTGCGTTTCAATAAACCTGTAGCTGGTCTAAGTCAGTTAGTGGAAGAATGTGATCAATGGCAGAGAAGGAGATTTAAACCTGAGTATCAGACTCGTAGGATAATAGTTGTAAGGAAGAACAACAGTTATGATCGTAACATACACGTAGAGCAAGGTAGGCAGCGCAAATGTGAGTGTGAGTATAGAATTAGAAGGAAGTTTGATGTGAGAGAGCAATGTTGCGTGAATGGGAATCGTGTGAATAGTATGGCAATGATCGCACAGCCTAGGCAGGGTGATAAAAATGTTTTTCGGTGTAGTGGTAGATATGACCCACAATATAATGAGGGTAGGAGAGGCTATGACATTAATAACGTCAGGTTTTATAACAGACGTGTTCACGAAGACAGATATAGTAGCAGTAGGGTAGCGTCAGACTCTAGGCCCCATTACCAAGATCATTACTGTACTCTGAAGTCTAGACCTAAAAATAATGAGTTTCATAATAATTTCCATCAAAAGAGACCATCAAAGTATGGGTTCTTTGGATGCAGGGAGAGGGATTTAGATTGCAACTGGCGGGGAGCATATGATAAAATAGATTGATTCTGTACCTCATGACCTCATTATTTCATATGTACCAGTATTGGTTAATGGTTCTAATTAAATAACATGTTCGCTTTTTTTATGATTTTGATTAGGCCTATGTATATTGGTGAATATGTGGTTTTGTTATATTTTTTTTAATTGGCCAGTTTAATTGTTGTTGAAAAAAGGTAAAATTGGCTTATTACTTAGTTTGTTCAATAATATTTCGATGCTAAATATGGCTAAATAGTAATTGATTAGTGTTAAAGATAGTTATGAGGTTATACTAATTTCTTTTCGCATTACCCTACGGTTATATTTTAATTGCTGTGTAAGGGCAACTGTAATGGCTTGGGTATATTTTCATGAGTAGGCCTACTTAATATTGCCATCCTAGGTTTTACATAATAATTTTTGTGTTCTAATTATTCATAAGACAGAGATATTATCTCACTATAGTGATGTTGGGTGATAACTAATGATTGTCACATGACTGTAAAGCCACCGATTAATTTAACATTGTATACGATTTTGTTATCGCTGGCATTGAGTGTCTAATCACTGACAATTATGCCGTTTGTAAATATATTGTTACCAGTTAGACATTTTGTTGACAGATGTTATCTCGCCCTGCAAATATACATGAGTTTCATTAATTTAATACCTTTATGTTGTAATTTTTTTATTATCTCTTGTCTTGTTGTTTCCCCCTCTGTCAAAAAGATGCCTGTTCGTTTTAGAAGATTTATAATGGGTTAATGCATTAGGTAGCTTTTGGATGTTATTTTTGTTCAATATAGATCATGATTACGTAGCTAATGATTGGTGTTATTTATGGGAGGCTAATAAGATTTTGGATATATTTTTGCACTTTATATTGTTTCGCCTAATCTGTCATAATTGATTACATCTACTGTGTTATGAAACGTTTTTTTTAATGTAAAATTTCGGAATGTATTTATAATAGTAAATTGATTTTGTTTATTGATGGTTATTCGCCATGAGGTATTTTAAATATCTAGTATATTATGACATTACGGATCATAAGACTTAAGATACGGTATTGTAGACCAAATGATACAATTGTTATAGGTAAACTGTTTTAGGATCATGTCACGTTTTGTTGGTTAACAAGTTGTAGAGCTGAGAGTCTAACGTATGTTATAAGTTTGTTACCTACACAATAGTTATTAATCCACATGTAACTTTTGCTTTTTCTCTTTTATGCTAATCATCTTATTACGGGTATGAAAATGTTTAATTTATTTTTAGTTATACTGGTACTATTTTCAGTTAATTTAGTTTTGGTTTTGTCCATATACAATTTGATGTTATTTTATTTTGCATGATTGCATCATGCTTACTGACAAGGAGGGAGATGTTACGATCGAACCCCCCACCACAGTGCCCCATATTATGTTCCCCCCATCGCCACCCCTGTGGTCAGCGTAGCACAGTTAAAGTGACCGAAATCAAAGCCCTATTGTCAGGCTTTTATGTCCGTAACGCCCCGCCCCCTATTCTTCTCCCGAAATCAAAGCACCACTGGACTCTGGTCAAACCTCCGAGTCAGGCTTTGATGTGCGTAACGCATCGCCCCGATCTCCTCCCGAGATCAAAGCCCTACTGTCCGAAACACCCCTCCCCCCTATCCCCCACCCACCAGATCGGGGACCAGAAGTTTTAAGTTAGTTTTTAAGTCAGTGTTGTATTAGTGTTAGATTGGAGTTTGGACAGAGATGTAGTTTTATAGATGGAGTGTTGTATTAGAGTTTGTATGAGATAGTCGTGCAGTCACGAGTAGTTGTTAATAAAGTGTACTATTTTATATTTCCAATCAATAAGTGTTGACTTATCTGTGTGTTTCACTGTGTTTTATTGATTATCTACAAAAGAGCCCGTAACAATGACATTGAGGCCAGCCACACGTCCTTGAGATTGTTTTATGATAGAGAAGACAGTCCAGTGGTCAGTGTTGATCAGGTCAGTGTTGATAATGTAAACATTGAGACAGACATGTGTGAGTTGAAATGTGTGACATGTGACAAAAATCTGGGAGATAAACTGGACAAGTTCTGTGAAAATTATTGTGAAGATGTCTGGATGAAAGTCAACAACAAATACAGAAAATCTCGAGATGTGGACAAGTTGAACTTTATAGTGTCACATCCTCATGGATGTAGTAAACAGGTCAGTGTTGGTCACTGGGTGGACAGATACGAGGTGGGTGATGTATACACAAAATTTACCTACACAACATGTACCTGTCCAGGTAGTAGTGGAGCCATGGTTCATTGTGTGGGGTATGAAGGTGGTGTTAGTGTTGGTGGGTGGTTGGTTCAACTTGTCCACAGTGGAAGTTTAAATTCTAAACTTAATTACAGTGGTGCTGGTTATGGCTGGTGAGTTGTTTGTAAACAAACAATATGGCGGTGTTGTATTTTATTTGTATGTCATTCTATTATATTATGACATCAACATAAACATTTGTTGTTTGTTTATTATTGTCATCAATATATTTATTTATTCTAATGTTGTTTGTTTATTATTGTCATCAATATATTTATTTATTCTAATGTTGTTTGTTTATTATTGTCATCAATATATTTATTTATTCTAATGTTGTTTGTTTATTATTGTCATCAATATATTTATTTATTCTAATGTTGTTTATCTTCTGTACATTAATGTGTCTGGACTCAAATATTTTCAATAAAACTTTCAATTGGACAATATTATTGTTTATCTTTGTTCATTTCTGTCACGTCATGTTTTTGTTGATTGTTTATTAAATTAGTTTGTAAATATTTACAGTAAATAAATAAACTGTTACGTCATAAATGAGAATTACAAGAAAAGTAAATTATTTTAATAAACAAGTGTATATGATAGACAGAGATTTAGTAGATATTGTACAACTGAACAAATGTGAATAAACAATATTTAAATAATAAATCAACAAACAATAAATTAAACTTTATGGTTCATGAAATTGAAGAAAAAAAAGTATAAATTACTAAAAAAATCTAACGCAAAATCAATCAAAGGGAAATAATCATTAAATTATTTACTTATCTTAGTCAGAATTCAGTTGTCTCCTATAACTTTTATTAAAAAAAAAAAAAAACTTCTCTGAATTACTAACAAAGTTTGGTAAATAAAAGCCACTAATGTTATATAAATTAAAAAAAAACAGCAGAAATAAGTTCTTTAAAGATCCGGACTGGCAAAACTTGTTAAGATAAAAAAAAATAATAAGGGAATTTATCCAAATAAAATAAACATTAAAATGGCACTGATACTGATCTAAGATCTAAGATATAATTTTTCAAATGAAAATGTACCTTTTCAGGATATCAACAAATTTAAAAGGTAAATCAAGCATCAAACTATTCATTCAATTAAGGCATTTTTATACGAAAATTATATTACTGCAATTTAATTACTTTAAAATTTACAATCCTCAGTGCTGGCTTTTATTTCCTTATTGTTTTTATCTGCATTATCAAGTACGTCTTTTTAAAATTTGGATTATAATGAAACAAGCAGACTATAAATAATATGGAGAAAAGTGTGAGGTACATTTTCTAAATTAAACTTAAAATTTGTTGTTTTTTTTTTTTGTGTGGGGAACTCGCCCGTCCTAGGGCTTTTACCGGGGCCCCAGGGTGCTGGTCGGGCACCACCAACACTAGGGTTGTCCAAGAAAAAAAAATGTTTTTGAGATTGCACACCCTGTCATTGGTTTCCTTATTTAAAAGTAAACTTGCATGCAAAATTTCACTGAATTCAGACAATAATTACAGGTTGCTCATTAACCATTTATTTTGTCCATGCTGTTTTACATTTTTACATTCTGTCTCGTCACAGTAATCAATTACAACACAGGTCAATGCGTTAATTATTGTTTATTTATCATTAGGCAGCCACAACAATACACCAAGCAATAAGTAGTCAAAAAATAATCATTATAAGTTGCAATAAAACATATTGTCAAGTCTGATTCACTGTTGTTGTCATTATAGCAAATATCATCTTGTTGACAGTCACTGCAATGGTACATACACTGCAATGGTACATACACTGTACTGGTACATACACTGCAATAGTACAGACACTGCAATGGTACAGATACTGCTATGGTACATACACTGCAATAGTACAGACACTGCAATGGTACAGATACTGCTATGGTACATACACTGAAATGGCACATACACTGCAATGGTACAGATACTGCAATGGTACATACACTTCAATAGTACAGACACTGCAATAGTACAGACACTGCAATGGTACAGATACTGCTATGGTATATACACTGCTATGGCACATACACTGTCATGGTACACACACGTGTGCCCTACTTTTAGAATTAGATCAACCACCATCTATACATGAATCTTTAAATTACACAGATGTAACCCATTGCACCAATCAAATCAACAACTGTTTACAATATAATACTTGAAATACACAAATAAGTTAAAAGAGGTTTTTCAAGGGCCAACATGCTTTCTTTTGTATGGGGCCCATGGCGTTCACACGTGAAGACATTTTAAAAAGGGGGCCCCACGAACTTTCTTTGTCATGGGGCCAGGTTTTTCACCAAACGTCTTTGCAACCATGAATGTTGGGGCCCTTTTTTCAGGTGGCGATTATGTCAGTCGTCACAGGCCCCGTGCCTTATGGAGGCCCCGTGTTAGGAGATTCGTTGTCACGCCACCTGGATGTAACAATATTGAATCTTTCACTCTGGGCTTCGTGTGCTGCAAGTTACAGTAGGACGGAACTTTGTGTTGACAGACCAAAGAGGCAATAACTGCAATTTACTCACCTACGAAAAAAAATGTTGCGGAGAGTTATCTTTGTTGTCAAGTTTGCTTTCATGACGTTCACAAAGAAGTCATCCAACATCTGCCCAGGTGATACACACGTCTTTAATCCTGGCAGTTGAAACGGTCACTGGCTTTTCATCATCAGACGACTGCTCATACTTGAATGTGTTAAGCTGTACATCATGGCATTAGTTTGTAGTGTACTCGATTGTTGGACTCTAACATTAAAACTAGCTCTCTCTCTCTTTCTTTCTCTCTCCCTCTCTCTCTCTCCCTCTCTCTCTCTCTTTCTCTCTAACCCAAATTGCCGAATTGTTCGTGCACCGAGATAGCACTGTATCATAATTTGAATTATATTTATAGTGATAAAAATATATTAAGATGATAGAAGCAATGTTGGATGGTAGCATACAAGTTTAATCTTTATATCCATTTCTGAGGCGTAGCGAGGGGTGAGCATCATGCCTCACAAAGGGGCGCTAAAAGGTATATTTTACATATAATATATATGGTTTTCGAAAGCCCCGGGCGCGAGTTAAGCTCGCTACGTCACTGGTCCATTTGTATGGTGAGGGGTTGAGTCAGTACCACATGAAATATTATACCATAGTCAAATCACTAAAACTCATCATAGTTAATATCACAAAATTAATTTAATTAAATGATACTTCTGTTTAATGTCTTCATGGTCATAACACTATCAAGTCACATCAGTAGTTTATAGGATCTAAGAGATTTCATCTCATTCTAACAGAGACACACTGTCTAATGAAGCAAATATTAGGATTGGGTGTTTAAAATTATTTTTATCAACTCTTGATTGTAACGAGTTTAAAAATCCTTTTACTGAGTAGTCTAAGCAGAATTAAAGTCATCATTTTATATACTATTTAATTTAAACACTTGTGTTGTTAGTTCTAAATCTAAATATGGATAATTAATGGCATTTTTAATGCTACAATTATTTTCTTTTTTATCCCTAGAAATGTTTTCACACCTGGTGTCGAATCCCTTAATCAGACTTCTTGCCATGATGCAGAATTACTGAGACATGTTTACAACTGTGTATCTACGTTGTCTTGAAATTCAGTGGATATCTTTACAAAGAATGTGCAGACATGTTTGTGTTTAGTTAAATTGTTTGACACAATCTTGGCTCATGAAACGTTACCAGCATCCCTTCTAAACACAGATTAAAAAACTTTTGCTAAAGGTTATCAAAATCTGAGAACACAACATGATGTTCATGGGGGGTTGAAAAAATCAATCAATATCTAATTGGTGTTGATATGTATGGCCCAACTGATCATAGATAAATGTATACACTCACATTTTGTTTTAAACTTGTTGATTTCTGGGATAAATTTCAAAGACAGAAAAACAATTGTTGGACAGTGTGCATTTTCATACAGCAGAAAGTAAATTGGAAAGTTTCAACCTTTTCACTTTTGAAATGTTCCCAGTGAAGACATTTCTAGACTATCTAGTGGAATAAACTGTTTCACTAAAATGGCATTACTAGAGAGAGTAACTTGATGTCATTACTAGAGAGAGAAACTTGATGTCACTACTAGAAAGAGAAACTTGATGTCACTACTAGAAAGAGAAACTTGATGTCATTACTAGAGAGAGAAAATTGATGTCATTACTAGAGAGAGAAACTTGATGTCACTACTAGAGAGAGAAACTTTATGTCACTACTAGAGAGAGAAACTTTATGTCACTACTAGAGAGAGAAACTTAATGTCACTACTAGAGAGAGAAACTTAATGTCACTACTAGAGAGAGAAACTTTATGTCATTACTAGAGAGAGAAACTTGATGTCACTACTAGAGAGAGAAACTTGATGTCATTACTAGAGAGAGAAACTTGATGTCATTACTAGAGAGAGAAACTTGATGTCACTACTAGAGAGAGAAACTTGATGTCACTACTAGAGAGAGAAACTTGATGTCACTACTAGAGAGAGAAACTTGATGCCACTACTAGAGAGAGAAACTTGATGTCACTACTAGAGAGAGAAACTTGATGTCATTACTAGAAAGAGAAACTTGATGTCATTACTACAGAGAGAAACTTGACGTCATTACTAGAGAGAGAGAAACTTAATGTGCAATAGAAGAGCTAAGTATAAATTATCTACATTTTTTTAAAATATATTTTACACAGAAATTGTCTTCAAGTCTTTTTTTGATATTTTCTAAATTGTTCTTTTTTTTTTTTGTTTGGCAATATAAAAACTGTACACTGTACTCATGTTTTATGATATTTATATCAAGTTGTTTATGTTAGGTATGAAATATCCTCTCTTTAATATAAAACAACAATATATACATGTACAAAACAATATAAACCCAGTTGTGATAATTTAATACTTTAATTCAATGAGGTTTATTCTCTTTCTTTTTTTTTCAAATACAATTCCATGCACACAAACAATCAAACTTGAGAATTATGGGAAGGAAATGTGTAGACACATGGTTACCATGGTAACAACACTGATATGGAGGAGACAACACTGTTACACAGATCATCAATGCTGCTTCCAGAAGTTTTCTAAATGAACGTTTTTATACAAGGAAATATATCGTTTGAATTATACCAAATAAAACATAATCAACACATAAAACAACAGCCCAGTTAGTATCAACAAAAAAATACATAAAGAAAAATATCTGCATGTACATGACAACAACAGCTAAACTAATTGAAACGAAAATATCTGCATGTACATGACATCAACAGCTAAACTAATTGAAACGAAAATGAATAAGTCAATAATTTTTTTAATGTTTATATTGAGTTAAAACCTGTGTTAATACGCTGACATACTGATTGATACATGTAAAAATAACTAGATCACGGGTGTATTGGAGATTACGGGTCAAAAATGTACAAATCATACAAGAGATGCAATAAATTAACAAATTGAGGTCATTAGAGGTATCAAGTCAGCTAGAGCAACAAAAGATGAAATCAAACCAGCATAAGTAATAACAAAGTAAGGAACACATTTTTTTTAGTTCTTATGTTTACAAAATTTGAAATCAAGGATAAAAAAAAAAAAGAAAATCACATAAGCTGAAAAAATTAGGGGTTGAAAATTTTAGTTAAACCTTGACCGGATAAGCTAAGCACTGTCAGATAATGTAAGAAGTAATACTCTGGTAATACAAAGATATAAAAAAAAACAATGTAACGACAGTGAATACGATGGACTTTCACAGGGAGTTGTTTCCCATGTACATCGATGACGTATAACATCTGCATGTCGCTGAGAATCTTATGATGACTATGGCATTTGAACACAACTTTCAGTTCTTGATAAGTTTTGCTAAAAAAAAAACATAAAGAAAAGATTTTGCAATACAAAGTAACTATAAAATTTGTTTTAAATAATGTGAAATGGACCCCAAAACTATTCTGGTATGTAATAAACGAGTGTAAGCAAGAAACCATTGGCACTTGACACAAAAATTAATTTAAAAAAAAGTAAAAATCAGTATAAAATATGGGGGACCAATAGTTTAAGAAGTGAGACGTGTAAGTAATTCAAAAACGCCAAATCACAAGGTGAGGATAAGAAGGGAACAAAACAAAACAACTAAGAAATTTTATCCCAAGGAGCAGAGTTTCAGAAAATACACAGCAAAATATAACCAACATGACTGGATGTAACTTGAATATATATATATATATATATATATATATATATATATATATATATATATATATATATATGATCCAAATGTAATAACAGAAATCCAGCAGTTCTGACAATTAGTTGCCCTAGGGATGTAGTCAGTGGCCATACAGTGATCTCATAAAACACAACTCAAATACTGCTGTCAGAACAAACAAGTTACTGCGAATCAGAGGATGAATAATACAGGCAATTTCTTTTTTTTTTTCTGAATGGCACAAAAATGATTTTGGAACAGAAAGCCGGAGCATTTGTACATTTTTTTCAGTATAAAAGCATTCACAATAAAATATTTTAAGAACCAACTAAATTGTATGTCAGACAAAAAAAAATGACTGAATGTTTATAATAATTACAGAAATCATTTCTTCGTAAGATTTTTCTGGCATTCATTCTTCAATTCATGCCTATAAAAACAAACTGAATCAAGTGACTGACCTCCCTTAATTAACCCTGTAGTTTTATTATCTTTGAATCTCAAACTAAAAACATGGCGAACATTTCACGAAAAAGTTTTAAATGCACATAAAATGTTAACAAATCTGTAACAAAAATCAATTCTTATGGCCATGATGAGGGTTAAAGACTTGAACGGACAAAGTTTCTCAGTTCTATCTACTGCTAAGAAAACAGAAAAATTATGTTCAGAACCACAGAATATAAATTGTACAGACTTCGCGTCATTGTTTCAAATTGACATTTCTGGCAGCAGCCATCATTGTTGTTATTGTGGATCAATATTTAGGTGCTACATAATTAAAAAAGAAAAAGACAAAAAAATGGGAAAAATGTTTTTGTAAGTCATTTTTAGTGGACTACTGTATTATACTTATTGTATGTTCAGAACAAAGTATAATTTAGACTGACACAAACTGTGTGAAAAAGTTTTTAAAACACAACAACAATGAACACAACAAAATACAGCTGCCATTGATGGGTTTGAAGGTGCAGTGATGGGAGATAATTTTCATTTGGAAGAAAACTGTATTATTATTTCAGTCCAGTTCAGTTCTTGTTTATGGTAAAATAAAAAAAAATAACTTTTACACAAAAATTTAAATTTTCTCAAAGTCTCGGTTGTGACCACCTGATATGAAATAGGACGCCGAAAATTGTAATAACTGCTTAAATCCTTATGAGGTCACTGCAGTAAAAAATACAAATGGGTCAAAGTTTAAAGAGAGATGAAATGTTTATTTCTGTGTGGTCTACAACAAGTAATCTTTTTTTAATTTATAAAAAAGGGGCAATAAATCTGCAAACACTTGTAGTAGTTGTAGAACCTGACCAACCAGCTACATAAGTCACAGAAATGACATGATGAACAAATAGTTCCAAAGGAGAAATCACTACCAGGACTACTTAATGACATCATCAAATGAATTACATCACTAAATGTTTCATGACATCATTGAATGTTTATTTACAAGAAAAAACAAAAAAAAGAGAAGCTGTACATTTTTGCTACTTTTCGAGTGAAACATGAATTCCTCATTTAAACTTTATGAATCCTCTAAACAAAGTTAAGCCTTGTTGAGGAAAAACATAATTTGTTAGTCCACACTGAAATCTGAGCTAAATTTACACAGCTAGAGATTGATACCACCTGACATTTTGGAAAAATGTTATCACACAGAAAACAAAAAAATATATATATATGATGCTTCCTGGACTTCAGCTTTTTGAGTTTAAAAATCAACCAAAAGCTACTAAGAACTACAAATGCACCATTTACAATTCTCTGTGATACGTCCGTCTCTATCACCTCTAACTTATCATTTACTGAATTACGTATGTCTCTATCACATAGACTTAAATCTACTTATGCATGGCAGTTGATAATTGTCTAGCAGAAAATTAAAACGAAGCTTATACTCTGTTTCAAATATTGAAAAATAGGAGTAGAATTTACTGATGCGTAAAATTTTGAACTTACGTGGTTGAAAATAAACACAAGCCTATAGTCCTATTCGCCAAATACAAAACAGGAGTAGAATCGATTGGCATATATTCCCATAAGCAACCAGATAGTGCCATAAGTTATAAAATATTTCCATAAGCTCCCAGATACTGCCATAAGTTCCCAGATATTCCGATATGCTTCTTCATATTCCCATAAAATCCCAAATATTCTCATATGCTCGTACATATTTTCATAAGCTCACAGATATTGCCATAAGCTCCTACAAATTTGCATAACCTCCTACATATTCCCTTAAGTACCAGATACCCCCATAAGCTCCCAGATATTTCCATAAGCTCCTTATATTCCCACAAGCTCCTACATAATCCCATAAGCTCCTACTTATTCCCATAAGCTCCTACATATTCCCATAAGCTCATTCATTTTCCCATAAGCCCCCAGATATTCCCGTAAGCTCCTACATATTTCCATAAGCTCCTTATTTTCCCATATTCTCCTACGTACTCCCAAAAACACCCAAATATTCCCAGATGCTCCCAGATATGGCCATAAGCTTCCAGATATTCCCCTAAGCATCCACACATTCTATAAGTTCCCATTTATTCGCATTCTCTCTCTCTCTCTCTTTCTCTCTCTCTCTCTCTCTCTCTCTGACTCTCCCTTTCTCTCTCTTTCCTTATCTCTCTCTTTCGATATTTGACATAGACTTAAATCTACTTATGTATGGCAGTTGATCATTGTTTAGCAGAAAATTTAAACGAAGCTTATTCAATGTTTGAAAAATAGGAGAAGAATTTACCGTTGCGTAAAGATTTGACCCTACGTGGTTGAAAATAAACACAAGCCTATAGACCTATTCGCCAAATACAAAACATGAGTAGAATCGATTGGTGCATATTCCCATATGCTCCCATATAATGCCGTAAGCTCCAAATATTCCCATAAGTTCCAAATATTCATGTAAGTTCCTACATATTCCCATAAGCTCCCAGATATTGCCATAAGCTCCAAATATTCATGTAAGCTCCTTCATAATCCCATAAGCTCCCATATAATGCCATAAGCTCCAAATATTACCATAAGCTCCAAATATTCATGTAAGCTCCTTCATATTCCCATAAGCTCCCATATAATGCCATAAGCTCCAAATAATCCCATAAGCTCCAAATATTCATGTAAGCTCCTACATATTCCCATAAGCTCCCAAGTATTGCCATAAGCTCCCAGGTATTGCCATAAGCTCCCAGATATTGTCGTAAGTTGCCAGATATTGCCATAAGCTCCCAGATAGTGCCATAAGCCTCCAGTAATTGTATTAAGATCCCAGATATTCCCACAAGCTCCGAAATATTTCCATAAACTTGTTATATTCCCATAAGCTCATACATATTCCCATAAGCTCCTACATATTTTCATATACTCCAAATATTCCCATAAACTCCTACATATTCCCATAAGCTCCTACATATTCCCATCAGCTCCCAGATATTTCCATAAGCTACTTCATATTTCCATAAGCTCCCATAAATCGTCATAAGCTCCCAGATATTCTCATAAGCTCCTACATATTCCCATAAGCACCTACATATTACATTAAGCTCCCAGATATTCCCATAATCTCCTACATATTTTCATAAGCTCCTTATATTCCCATAAGCTCCAACATATTCGCATAAGCTCCAACATATTCGCATACTCTCCTACATATTCCCATAAGATCCTACATATTTCCATAAGCTCCAAATATTCCCATAAGCTCCTACATATACCTATAAGCTCCAAGACATTCCCATATGCTCCTACATATTTCCATAAGCTCTTTATTTACCCATAAGCTCCTACATATTACCATAAGCTCCCAGATATTCCCATAAGCTCCAACATATTCCCATAAGCTCCTTCATATTCCCATAAGCTCCCATATATTGCCATAAGCTCCCAGATATTCCCATAAGCTCCTACATATTACCATAAGTTCCTACATATTCCCATAAGCTCCCAGATATTCCCATTAGCTCCTTCATAATCCCATAATTTCGCAGATATTGCCATAAGCCCGAGATAACGCCATAAGCTCTCAGAAATTACCATAAGCTCCCAGATATTCCTATATGCTCCTGCATATTCCCATAAGCTCCCATATATTGCCATAAGCTCCCAGACATTCTCATAAGCTCCTACATATTCTTTTAAACTTCCAGATATTCCCATAAGCTACCAGATATTCCCATAAGCTCCTACATATTTCCATAAGCTCCTTATCTTCCCAAAAGCTCCTACATATATTTCCATAAGCTTCTACATGTTTCCATAAGCTCCAAATAATCCCAAAAGCTCCTTCATATATCCATAAGCTTCTGCATATTTCTATAAGCTCCTAGATATTGCCATAAGATTCCAGATATTGCCATAAGCTTTCAGATATTCCCATAAGCTCCTATATATTCCCATAAGCTCCTAGATATTGCCATAAGCTCCTAGATATTTCCATAAGCTCCTACATATTTCCATAAGCTCCTACATATGCAAATTAGCTCTTTCATATTCATAAACTCTAAATATTACCATAAGCTTCTACATAATTCCATAAGCTTCTGCATATTTCCAAAAGCTTCCAGATATTTCCATGAGCACCCAGATAATCCCATAAGCTCCTACATATTCCCATAAGCTATTACATATTTCCATAAACTCGTTATATTCCCATAAGCTCCTACATTTTCCCATAAGCTCCTACATATTTCCATTAGCTCCTTCATATTCCATAAGCTCCAAATATTTCCATAAGATTCTACATAATTCCATAAGCTTCTGCATATTCCCAAAAGCTCCAAGATATTTCCATGAGCACCCAGATAATCCCATAAGCTCCTACATAATCCTATAAGCTTCCAGATTTTCCCATAAGCTCCTAAATATTTCCATATACTCCTACATGTTTCCATAAGCTCCTAGATATTGCCATAAGCTCCCAGATATTCCCATAAGCACCCTCATATTCCCTTAAGATCCGATATATTCCTATTCTCCTTTTTTCTCTTTCTCTCTCTCTTTCTCTCTCTGTCTCTCTCTTTCCTTATCTCTCTTTTTCAATAATTCACATAGACTTAAATCTACTCATGCATGGCAGTTGATCATTGTTTAGCAGAAAGTTGAAACGAAGCTTAAAGTCTTTTTTTAAATATTGAAAAATAGGAGTAGGATTTACCGATGCGTAGAATTTTGCGACTACGTGGTTGAAAATGAACACAAGCCTTCAGTCCCATTCGGTAAATAATAAACAGGAGTTGAATCAATTGGAATATATTCCTATAACATATCAGATAGTGCCATATGTTCCTAAAAATTACCATAAGCTCCCAGATATTCCCATAAGCTCCTAAATATTCCCATAAGCTCCTACATATTCCTATAAGCTCCCAGATATTCCCATATTCTCCTACATATTTCCATCAGCTATATATGTTCCTAAAATTACTATAAGCTCCCAGATATTCCCATAAGCTGCTGCATATTTTTATAAGCTCCTGCATATTCCCATAAGTTCTTAGATTTTGCCATAACCTCGTTATATTCCCATAAGCTCCTACATTTTCCCATAAGCTCCTATATATTCCCATAAGCTTCTGCATATTCCCAAAAGCTCCCAGATATTTCCATGAGCACCCAGATATTCCCATAAGCTCCTACATATTCCCATAAGCTCCCAGATATTCCCATAAACACGCTCATATTCCCTTAAGATCCGATATATTCCCATTCTCCCTTTCTCTCTTTCTCTCTTTCTCTCTCTGTCTCTCTCTCTCTCTTTCCTTATCTCTCTCTTTTTCAATAATTCACATAGACTTAAATCTACTCATGTATGGCAGTTGATCATTGGTTAGCAGAATGTTGAATCGAAGCTTGTAGTCTGTTTCAAATATTGAATTATAGGAGTAGAATTTACAGATGCGTAAAATTTTGACCATACGTGGTTGAAAAGAAACACAAGCTTATAGTCCAATTCGCCAAATACTAAACAGGAGTAGAATCAATTGGCATATAATCCCATAAGCAGCCAGATATTCCTATAAGCCCCTGCATACTCTTTTACGCTCCTGCATAATCCCATAAGCTCCCAGATATTGCCACAAGCTTCCAGATATTGTTATAAACTTCCAGATATTGCCATAAGATCCCAGATATTCCCAAAAGCTCCTACATATTCTCATAAGCTCCTGCATATTCCCATAAGTTCCAAGATATTGCCTTAAATTCCCAGATATTCACATAATCTCCTACATATTTGCATAAGCTCCTTCATTTCACATAAGCTCCCAGATATTGCCATAAGCTCCTTTTTTTCCCATAAGCTCACAGATATTTCCGTAAGCTCCAACATATTTCCATAAGCTCCTTCATATTCCCATAAGCTCCCAGATATCCCATTATCATCCTGCATATTCCCATAAGCTTCCATATATTGCCATAAGCTCCCAGATATTCCCATAAGCTCCTACATATTACCATAAGATCCTACATATTCCCATAAGCTCTCAGATATCCCCATTAGCTCCTTCATAATCCCATAATTTCCCAGATATTGCCATAAGCCCGAGATAACACCATAAGCTCTCAGAAATTACCATAAGCTCCCAGATATTCCTATATGCTCCTCCATATTCCCATAAGCTCCCATATATTGCCATAAGCTCCCAGATATTCTCATAAGCTCCTACATATTCTTTTAAACTTCCAGATATTCCCATAAGCTCCCAGATATTCCCATAAGCTCCTACATATTTCCATAAGCTCCTTATCTTCCCAAAAGCTCCTTCATATATCCATAAGCTTCTGCATATTTCTATAAGCTCCTAGATATTGCCATAAGATTCCAGATATTGCCATAAGCTTTCAGATATTCCCATAAGCTCCTATATATTCCCATAAGCTCCTAGATATTCCCATAAGCTCCTACATATTTCCATAAGCTCCTACATATGCAAATTAGCTCCTTCATATTCATTAACTCTAAATATTTCCATAAGCTTCTACGTAATTCCATAAGCTTCTGCATATTTCCAAAAGCTTCCAGATATTTCCATGAGCACCCAGATAATCCCATAAGCTCCTACATATTCCCATAAGCTATTACATATTTCCATAAACTCGTTATATTCCCATAAGCTCCTACATTTTCCCATAAGCTCCTACATATTTCCATTAGCTCCTTCATATTCCATAAGCTCCAAATATTTCCATAAGATTCTATATAATTCCATAAGCTTCTGCATATTCCCAAAAGCTCCCAGATATTTCCATGAGCACCCAGATAATCCCATGAGCTCCTACATAATCCTATAAGCTCCCAGATTTTCCCATAAGCTCCTAAATATTTCCATATACTCCTACATGTTTCCATAAGCTCCTAGATATTGCCATAAGCTCCCAGATATTCCCATAAGCACCATCATATTCCCATAAGATCCGATATATTCCTATTCTCCTTTTTTCTCTTTCTCTCTCTCTTTCTCTCTCTGTCTCTCTCTTTCCTTATCTCTCTTTTTCAATAATTCACATAGACTTAAATCTACTCATGCATGGCAGTTGATCATTGTTTAGCAGAAAGTTGAAACGAAGCTTAAAGTCTTTTTTTAAATATTGAAAAATAGGAGTAGGATTTACCGATGCGTAGAATTTTGCCACTACGTGGTTGAAAATGAACACAAGCCTTCAGTCCCATTCGGTAAATAATAAACAGGAGTTGAATCAATTGGAATATATTCCTATAACATATCAGATAGTGTCATATGTTCCTAAAAATTACCATAAGCTCCCAGATATTCCCATAAGCTCCTAAATATTCCCATAAGCTCCTACATATTCCTATAAGCTCCCAGATATTCCCATATTCTCCTACATATTTCCATCAGCTATATATGTTCCTAAAATTACTATAAGCTCCCAGATATTCCCATAAGCTGCTGCATATTTTTAAAACCTCCTGCATATTCCCATAAGTTCTTAGATTTTGCCATAACCTCGTTATATTCCCATAAGCTCCTACATTTTCCCATAAGCTCCTATATATTCCCATAAGCTTCTTCATATTCCATAAGCTCCAAATATTCACATAAGCTTCTACATATTTATATAAGCTTCTGCATATTCCCAAAAGCTCCCAGATATTTCCATGAGCACCCAGATATTCCCATAAGCTCCTACATATTCCCATAAGCTCCCAGATATTCCCATAAACACGCTCATATTCCCTTAAGATCCGATATATTCCCATTCTCCCTTTCTCTCTTTCTCTCTTTCTCTCTTTCTCTCTCTGTCTCTCTCTCTCTTTCCTTATCTCTCTCTTTTTCAATAATTCACATAGACTTAAATCTACTCATGTATGGCAGTTGATCATTGGTTAGCAGAATGTTGAATCGAAGCTTGTAGTCTGTTTCAAATATTGAATTATAGGAGTAGAATTTACAGATGCGTAAAATTTTGACCATACGTGGTTGAAAAGAAATACAAGCTTATAGTCCAATTCGCCAAATACTAAACAGGAGTAGAATCAATTGGCATATAATCCCATAAGCAGCCAGATATTCCTATAAGCCCCTGCATACTCTTTTACGCTCCTGCATAATCCCATAAGCTCCCAGATATTGCCACAAGCTTCCAGATATTGTTATAAACTTCCAGATATTGCCATAAGATCCCAGATATTCCCAAAAGCTCCTACATATTCTCATAAGCTCCTGCATATTCCCATAAGTTCCCAGATATCGCCTTAAATTCCCAGATATTCACATAATCTCCTACATATTTTCATAAGCTCCTTCATTTCACATAAGCTCCCAGATATTGCCATAAGCTCCTTTTTTCCCATAAGCTCACAGATATTTCCGTAAGCTCCTACATATTTCCATAAGCTCCTTATATTTCAATAAGCTCCTACATATTCCTTTACACCTACATATTCCCAAAAGCATCCCGATATTGCCATAAGATCCCAGATATTCCCAAAAGCTCATACATATTCTCATAAGCTCCTGCATATTCCCATAAGCTCCTAGATATTCCCATTAACTCCTACATATTCCCATAAGCTCCCTATATTCCCATAAGCTCCTACATATTCCTATAAGCTCCTACATATTCCCATAAGCTCCTACATATTTCCATCAACTCATAATATTCCCATAAGATCCTACATATTTACATAAACTTCCAGATATTGCCATATGCTCCCAGAGATTCCCATAAGCACCCTCATATTCCCATAAGTTCCTATATACTCCCATTCTCTCTCTCTCTCTCTTTCTCTCCCTCTGTCTTTGTCTCTTTTTCCTTATCTCTTTTTTTCAATAATTGCCATTGATTTGAATCTACTTATGCATGGCAGTTGATCATTGTTTAGCAGAAAATTTAAATGAAGCTTATAGTCTGTTTCTAATATTGCAAAATAGGAGTAGAATTTACTGATGCGTAATATTTTGACCCAACGTGGTTGAAAATAAACACTAGCCTATAGTCCCATTCGTTAACTACTAAACAGGAGTAGAATCAATTTGCATACATTACCATAAGCTCCCAGATATTCCCATAAGCTCCCAGATTCCCATAAGCTCCCAGATACCCAAAAGCTTCCAGATATTCCCATAAGCTCCCATATATTTCCATATGCTCCTTATACTCCTGTAAGCTCCTACATATTCCTATAAGCTCCTACTTATTCCCATAAGCTCCTACATATTAACATATGCTCCCAGATATTCCATTCAGCTCCTAAATATTTACATAAGCTCCTTATATTTCCATAAGCTCCTACATATTCCCATAAGCTCCTACACATTCCCATAAGCTCCTACATTTTTCCATAAACTCCAAAAATTCCCATAAGATCCTACTTATTCCCATAAGCTCCCAGATATTGCCATAAGCTCCCAGATATTCCCATAAGCACTCACATATTCCCATAAGATCCCATATATTCCCATTCTCTCACTCTTTCTCTCTCTCTCTCTCTCTCTGTCTCTCTCTCTCTCTCTCTCTCTCTCTCTCTTTCCTTATCTCTCTTTTTTTGATAACGGACAAAGACTTGAATCTACTTATGCATGGCAGTTGACCATTGTTTAGCAGAAAATTGAAACAAAGCTTATAGTCTGTTTCTTATATTGAAAAATAGGAGTAGAATTTACTGATGCGTAAAATTTTGAACTTACGTGGTTGAAAATAAACACTAACATATAGTCCCATTCGCCAAATACTAAACAGGATTAGAATCAATTATGTTAAATATTTAATTGTGCATTTACTTCTTTTTTCCGGCCAATATTTCCTCTAAATAGTAAAAAAATAAATAAAATTTATATCTAAAGTATAATGAACAGATTATTGTTTGCAAATTAAAAATATTTTTTCTGGAATTTAGTATTTTTTTATATTAATCCATCATGCATTTACTATTAATTCCCGACAATATGTCTTACAAATTATGGACCTTTTTCACGTTCCTAATATTGTAAAGCTTGTTGTTAGCATACGTAAATGTTTACTGATAATTACCTTTCATTTATTATCAGACAACTGACATTTCCGGTCATGCCTTGAGCGATTGTATGATTGTATGACGTAATTGTGTTACATCCGCCAATTTGTGACCTCGTTTGTTTAGTATATCAGGTGCATTCCTTTATTTAAATTGCAAGACTACGGTAGATTGGTTTAGTATAGTAGGTCTTTCACCTCAATGAAACTACAGGACTTGGTTTTGTTCACTATACTAGGTACTTCCCTTTATTGAAACTGCTGTACTTGACTTTGTTTACTATACTAGGTACTTCCCCTTGTTGAAACTACTGGACTTGACTTTGTTTACTATACTAGGTACTTCCCCTTATTGAAAATACTGGACTTGTCTTTGTTTACTATACTAGGTACTTCCCCTTATTGATACTACTGGACTTGACTTTGTTTACTATACTAGGTACTTCCCCTTATTGAAAATACTGGACTTGTCTTTGTTTACTATACTAGGTACTTCCCCTTATTGAAACTACTGGACTTGGCTTTGTTTACTATACTAGGTACTTCCCCTTGTTGAAACTACTGGACTTGACTTTGTTTACTATACTAGGTACTTCCCCTTATTGAAAATACTGGACTTGTCTTTGTTTACTATACTAGGTACTTCCCCTTATTGATACTACTGGACTTGACTTTGTTTACTATACTAGGTACTTCCCCTTATTGAAACTACAGGACTTGACTTTGTTTACTATACTAGGTACTTCCCCTTATTGAAACTACTGGACTTGGCTTTGTTTACTATACTAGGTACTTCCCCTTGTTGAAACTACTGGACTTGACTTTGTTTACTATACTAGGTACTTCCCCTTATTGAAACTACTGGACTTGGCTTTGTTTACAATACTAGTACTTCCCCTTATTGAAACTACTGGACTTGGCTTTGTTTACTATACTAGGTACTTCCCCTTATTGAAACTACTGGACTTGACTGCTTACTATACTAGGTACTTCCCCTTATTGAAACTACAGGTCTTGACTTTGTTTACTATACTAGGTACTTCCCCTTATTGAAACTACTGGACTTGGCTTTGTTTACTATACTAGGTACTTCCCCTTATTGAAACTACAGGTCTTGGCTTTGTTTACTACACTAGGTAGTTCCCCTTGTTGAAACTGCTGGACTTGGCTTTGTTTACTATACTAGGTACTTCCCCTTATTGAAACTACTGGACTTGACTTTGTTTACTATACTAGGTAGGGTGATAAAAAAAAAAAAATTTTTTATGAAACCACTTGCAATCGAGGACATTTTATGTGTAATTTAAGAATATCAATTGCATTTTAAATTTTTTTGAAAAAAGTTCCCCTACCTCCCCATTTTTCGGAAGAAAAAAGTGAAAAAAATATTTTTTTTTTTTAAAAAAGGACATTTTTTTTAGCTTAATTCAAAAGAGTATTAATAATAAGTAATCAACTTTTATTAACAAATAACATATAGAACAGTTAGTAATATGTACAGAATGTACAAGAAATGTTCAAAACATATTTTGTCCTATGAACTTCAGATTCAAAAATTCAATTTTTCTCGATTTCGCATGAAGTTCCGCCATCAGTTTTACAGCACGTTCAGCAATTTGGTTAGATCTGGGAATGTCAATTAATGACTTCTCGACTGACCAATGGGTCTTTAAACACTTAATTGCCTTCTTGCATTTTATCTTGATGAGTGAGGTAAACAGTTTATTGAAGGACGCTTCATTGTAGTGTTGCGAATCGAACCAAGCATTTGCCCATTCGTAGCAGATGAAGTTGCAGGCAGAAGCGAGAATACTGCGCCACTCTGGTATCAGAAATAATGCTATAACAGTAAATATTGCAAGTGAGTTCCATCTTGCCTGGTGTAAATTTGGTAATTTATTCCAGCTGATGCGAGGCCAACGTGGGT
Organism: Bulinus truncatus; assembly: GCA_021962125.1. NCBI lineage: Eukaryota > Metazoa > Mollusca > Gastropoda > Planorbidae > Bulinus > Bulinus truncatus. The sequence continues at coordinate 2,198,345 of JAGDYQ010000090.1, read as the reverse complement.
TCTCGCCTGTGTTAACATCTTTTGTCGCAAGAAGCGATAATCAGCTTGAAGAGTGACATAGTTTTGTGTTAATTTGCCCATGAAGGAATAGTTGAGTTCTTGTTTTCTCGTTGGCTCTTGAATAAGAAAATTCATGACATGTTTCAGAAGAAGGTCAAGTACATGGTGTTTCGTGTAAAAATATAATTGTTTCGAAACAGTAAGATCACTTTTAATTTAACTAAATCCGGGTTTTTTATATTTCCGGAAGTAAGAAAGAATTTTGGCAGTTGGAAGTTCACTCTCGTATAAGACAGACGTGTCGTTGTATTTGATTCTTAGTGATATATATATTAATTTATTCTGAGTGATCACGAGAGAGTAATAGTTCACCTCCATGTTGGAGATATTGTGCTAGACAGTTTTATTGCATATATGTACTTGGATATTATAGATGGATCCTTAGAACTTGATTGAGTTCCTATTTGAATGTGGTAATTTATTGGATTGATTTTACAATATGTACTCGGAGTTTATTTCATCATTTTTTATAATATTATTGTGTTGAGAATAAATACTTGAATCAGCAAAGAACTCTTATATCAAGTTATTTTTGATGTTGTGATTTGTAATAAAGAAAGAACCGCCACAGCTACCATAGACACGCCTCCAGTCTCAATAATAATATTGAAAGTAATAACCTGACAATGCTGATAGCAGTGGCATCCCAAATCTTATACCCTGACACATGGTGCTGACAGTCAATATATTGTGGCTTCTGAAAGCCATTGCTCAAGACATCATCCTGTATGAGCTTTACAATGCCGTGCAAATGGTCAGTATTTCTGCGGTCGTGTTGCAAATTAACATACAAATATTTTCACAAGCATCATATTCATCTATTAGCTGATGTAGTTCATTGTGAATGGCCGCGGCAGAACCACTCTCACATTTGAGAATACCTAGTTTGATTTCGGTTGTCATCTTTTTCAGCAAACCTACTTGATTCTCTTTCCCTTGCACTCTTTTACCATCAAACTGGATACAATAGGGATCTTTGCTTTGAAGTTTTTGAACAATTTTAGTTTTCTTTTTCCATCCTTCAGAGATTACTCATTTCCAGACACCCGCCTGACTTGGAACCGGCACATCATGACCCTGTTCAGCAATGGTTGCAAGAATGTCATGTGCTTTATGTGTGGAAATGTTTTTCAGTACTAGTAAACCCGCCGTTCTAGTGCTTGCTCTTTGATATTTCGGTTTGCATTCAGAAGATGACGTTTAAGAAATAGTTGGCGACTCGTGTGAAGAAGCAAAGGTTTCAGAATCCGAAGATTTTGAGACAGTTGTATGTTTTTGTGTAGGTTTTGAGACAGTCGTGTGTGTTTGTGTAGTTTATGAGACAGTTGTGTTTGTTTGTGTAGGTTTTGAGACAGTTGTGTGTGTTTGTGTAGGTTTTGAGACAGTTGTATGTGTTTGGGCATGTTGTGAGACAGTTGTCTGTGTTTTTGTAGGTTGTGATTGAGAAAAGCTGGCTTGAGATTGAGTTTTTGATAGTCGGATTCGTTTTCTTGGGTGGAATGATTCCAAAGGGGCTTGTTTGACCATTGAATAACCAATCTTTCCTCCACTGTTAACTTGCCTCTGGTAGAGCTCTTTATCCTCTGTGCTTTTCCATTCTCCATTAACGTTGGTGACATCAAATAACTAAGAAAGTGTTATCAGATGGTTTCTTTTTGTTTTTGTCATATAATTCAATTAGACCATTGAGTTTCATTCTAATTAGTGTGCTGGATAATAGTGGAAAGTCTTGAATTTCCCTCCAGAGCAATTCTATATCAGTGATCATAATTTTGATTCGATCCAGTCGCTGTTTCTGGCTATTGAACAGAAAAGTGAAGTTTCCAAGAATTTGACGGTTTGTCGGCATCCATGTGAGATTGATTAGCTTTTCAACAGATAGCATTCTTGGATACCTCTTCTGTTTAGAAGATGAGGGAAGTTGAGTATAGTAAATGTCTTGTTTATAAACAAATGGAAACAGTCGACTGAAATGTGCTTAAAAGCAGTCTAGAAAGTCATATATAATAATTCAGTGTGAAATCAAAACCGAGCGTCAAACTGCGCGATATGAGAAAACAAAAATGAAAAGGTGGGGGAACTTTTTTCAATTTAAAAAAAAATTAATGTTGCTACTGTCATCTACATACAATTGTTCCTCGAATGTAAGGGGTTTCAGTTTCGTTACGAAAAAAAATGAAAATAGTTATCACCCTAATACTAGGTACTTCTCCTTATTGAAACTACAGGACTTGACTTTGTTTACTATACTAGGTACTTCCCCTTATTGAAACTACTGGACTTGACTTTGTTTACTATACTAGGTACTTCCCCTTATTGAAACTACTGGTCTTGGCTTTGTTTACTATACTAGGTACTTCCCCTTATTGAAACTACTTGACTTGACTTTGTTTACTATACTAGGTACTTCCCCTTATTGAAACTACTGGACTTGACTTTGTTTACTATACTAGGTACTTCCCCTTATTGAAAATACTGGACTTGGCTTTGTTTACTATACTAGGTACTTCCCCTTATTGATACTACTGGACTTGACTTTGTTTACTATACTAGGTAGTTCCCCTTTGTTGAAACTGCTGAAATTTTGATTCTAGGCAATACATCCATTAATTCTACAAGATATGATTTGTATACCTATTTATAAATGATATAATTGTTGTACTACATTTAATGACATATTGTTTTTCCCCACTTATAGTCAGTATATAATTTGCCAGTTGGAACACCCTCCTACGTACCAAGCCGCTTCATAAGAATCTATTTGTCTGCACTTATCTAAAATTTAAATGGGTTTTGGACAATATTTTTACTTCTGTGATATCCAACAAAAAATATGTTATTTTGACAAACAAAAAACAACGATATGTTTGTATTTAACTATTAGTACCTATTGGTACCTGTGTACGTTATTAAGTAAGTACAAAACACTCAGGACTTACAATTATAAAAAACAAACTTTAAGCAAATAGATTTTTATGATTTAAAAAAAAAAATTCATATGCATATAAACAATACATTTATGTAATGACCTGAATGCATTTATGTAATGACCTAAATTAACACATATTTAAGTATCCTGAAAACAGTACAATTGATATTTGTTTATTTATTAACATTTTTAGAGGATAATGCTAGATTTTGTTTTTTAAAAAGTATTCTCTATTATTTTAGCAGCACTTGAAAAAAACGAACATTTCACATTTGGTTAGCCATTTTATGTATCTTTAAAATTATGAAAGTTTGGCTATTTTTTGTGATACTTATTTTTGTTTCTTTATGATAACATATTGTCCTCAAGGCTTTTATGGTGAGAACTGTACACTAGGATGCTCATCGACCTGTAAAGATTCCATCTGCAGTGGTTATGGATACAGCGCTAGCTGTCTACCTGGATTTGAAGGAAATTTCTGTGAAAAGGGTATTACACTGTTAACTTTTTAACAAACCTCCATCGATGACGTGCACTACGCAAAGAATGCAGTCGATGGAAACTATGACGGAAACACAAATATAATAATATTCAAGGATGAGTTGATTTTGTCATCTAAGATATTTGTATTAAATACAGGTGCTAGTAATTATGGTGACAATGCCAATTTTAGATATAAATTTAATAATAATAGTATGTCAGCAATATAATGGGTTCGATCGCAAGGCAAAAATGTATGGACTGAATAGCAAAATAAATATAAATGGTAAGTCAGGATTAACTCAAATACTAAATTGTACTTACAGCTAGAATTAGGACAGGCTATGTGCGTACATTATGTACTAATGTTGAATAGAATGGTAGACGTACATAAAAATATTGATGGATCTGTTCAATAACTACCTTTGTATGGAAATACGATAAGTGGTAAATAGTTTACTGTAAGGCGTAACGTGGCTCTAAGATTATCGGCCGAGCAAACCTCCATCGATGACGTGTACTACGCAAAGAATGCTGTCGATGGAAACTATGACGGAAACACAAATATAATAATCTTCAAGGATGAGTTATCTCTCTTATTTAGAGTACAAACATACTTTGCTGTCCGATGCATTCAATGGTTTAGTCTAAATGATGTCATCCAAAATAAACTTTAATTATTAATGAATTATGAACTCATTGGGTGGAGTGAAATATTTAGCCTTAAAAATGTCTTCGTTATTAAATTAAAAAAAAATGTCTATATTTTTATTCAAGACTTTATTTGTATTTATTAAAATTAAAAAAAAGGCTTCTGATAATTAATTATTCCTTATGTTTTATTGTCTAAGACAAGTATAGAAAAGTATTTCTGGAACACTAAGTACATTAGAGTGATGCAAAAGAAATAATGCTAAAAGCAAAGATCAAAGAATTTAATGAAATATTGTAAATAAAGTTAATGAAGCGAGCTTTCTTTACAAAGTAATTCACAATAAAGTATTTTAATGTTAATATATCACAACTTTTTTTATGTCCCTGGTTATACCCATTTAATTAGTTAGTCTAAGAATTAAACATTAAACATCAGCTGCCAACTCTGCAACGTTAATAAAAACAACACTTGGACTCCACGGCTTAATCACGGAATGGCTGAAACCACACACTAGCCACCAACTCTGATGACAGTAACGTTACACACCTGTGACACCTACATCATTTACATCGGGACAAACAACGCATTCATTAACATTCACCTTTCTTTAAACGAAATGCAACAATTATCTAACAATCACATACACATGAATTAATGCCAATGCAATTATCTAAACGATTATGATATTCCATTGTCAGAATTATCCATTTTGGCTACTCTCTTTCTCTCTGAGGTCCTTTAGATTCGTTATTTCTATTCGTTGTACCAGTTGAACACGTTAAAACTCTTGTCGGTATATCGACTGAACAGGGTGAGCTATGTGTTTTGTCGACCACCGGTCGTATTGGTGAGTTGTCGATTGTCCTGCTCGTTTCAGGCCACGACCAGGGCTCGATTTACCGCCGGGGATGCCGGGGATATCCCGGGCTCTGATTTAGCTAATTTATCCCTGCCGGGGACATCCCGGGCTCTGCTTTAGCTAATATATCCCTGCCGGGGACATCCCGGGCTCTGCTTTAGCTAATATTTCCCTGCCGGGGACATCCCGGGCTCTGCTTTAGCTAATATATCCCTGCCGGGGACATCCCGGGCTCTGCTTTAGCTAATATTTCCCTGCCGGAGACATCCCGGGCTCTGAATTAGCTAATATTTCCCTGCCGGGGATGAAACATTTATTCCCGGCTCTGCATATTTTTTTTTTCATCCCGGCACTGTTGTTTTTTTCTTAAATCGAGCACTGGCCATAAGTAGTGGTTCTCTCCCATCTTGTTGAACAGTGTCAGCTTGGGCCGTATGTGGACTCGATTACGTTTATATGTGACATCATCCTCACCCTACACCTAGTAGGCTACTAGATCGCACAACGGGCAACATCTTTATCAAGTTTCCAACCTGGTTTATCACTTGACAAACATGTGACCAATACATTTACCTCGAGTCAAACAACGATACTATTTATCAAGCTGTTTGTTTGTTTTGTTGGTGTGTGATTGTGAATGTGACCAGTTGTTAAATTAGGTCAAGCATGTCTTAAGTGTCTAGTTTGACCGGTACATGTGTTAGCGTTTGGTCAAAGATCCTGTGACTCAGTGGACAGATAACGGATACGTGACACACCGGACAATCAGAGCATGGTGGTCACACGGGACAGTTAGTCGGAATCTTTTGAGTAGTCTCACGTGGCATTTGCACGAGACAGTCTCACGGGCGAGTCTTGAGGTTGAAGACAGTTTTGAGAGTGAAGGTGTAACTTAATTGATGATTTGTTGAGATGTATTGTATAGTAAACACAAAGTATTATAGGGAGCGAAATTGATGTTGTGTTGAGATGTATTGAATAGTAAACAACATGTAAAAAAGTTCAGTCGCTATATTATGATGGTATTAGGCGTAATTATTATATAACTATACTGGAATATATTAACACTATATGTAAGGTTGTCTTTATACTGGGATATGATAATACTATATGTACGGCTGTCTTTATACTGGGATATGATAACACTATATATAAGGTTTTCTTTATACCGGGATATGATAACACTAAATGTAAGGTTGTCTTTATACTGGAATATAACACTATATGTATGGCTGTCTTTATACTGGGATATGATAACACTACATGTAAGGCTGTTTAATTTAGTCGGCATACAATATCGGTCAATTGTGAACAATTAACCTTTAACACATCTGGTTCAGAGATAAATTAGTAGGTCATCATTTATAATACAAACAACTCATCAATGTTCTGAGAATGATAGTTACAAAGACTTCACAGTTTGATATAGTAATTGAGCTGGCCAGCTGACTTCGTTTGATCAAGCCGGACACAGTCAACAGACTACCTTAACCTAGGTATTTATTTTTTTTGTTCTGTTTTGATTCAGAAGCTAATAGACAGTACAAGCAGTGCAATACTTCAAATTTGCAGACTGAAACAAGGCATACACAAAAACGTGTCATTTCATTTACATCCAAACAAATATCCATAGTAATAGCACTGTGTAGTTTAATGGCTTAGCCACATACACAAATAAAAAAAAATAAAAAATAATAATTGCCTGTGCATTAGCCCAACTTCCTGTATACATGTTATTCGCATACAATACAATATATTTAAAATATTCAGTCTTTTAATCCGTATCGATCAATATCTTTTATATTGTACAATTGTTTAAGCTGGACTTAAATCTTATATGTATAGATGTTGTGAGTAGACAATGTAAGTGCATCTGTTCTATGTACAATATTGGTATGCCTAATAACAACTAGAATTGTTCGCATCGTTAAAAAACTGTATCTGAAATGCGTGTAATAGTTGTGTATTTGTAATGATCAATAATATCATTTTCAGCTATACCGGCTGCAGTGGCGTAGCGAACTAAACGAGCCCGGGGCAATAACTTTTTAGTGCCCCCTCCCCATTCAAAAAACCATATAATAGTATATGCCATTTGGAGTTAGTAGTGCCCTGAGCATGATGCAACCCCCTTTCCCCCAATCACTACGCCACTGGCAATAGAAACTTAAATAATTTCAGATTTTCTGTATGATTTTTTTTCCTTTTTTATTGATGCAAGCTTACAATGTAAGATGATATGTAAGATTCTCAAGATATTGCTGGAAATACATTATCTTGGGTTTAAAGGTCAGTGTCTATCAAACTCTTAGTGTTTATTTAAACCTAACAACGGTGAGGTCACACAAATCTTTAAAAACTGATTGAAATAATGTTATGATTGGTGGGATTGAAATAATGGTATGATTGGTGGGATTGAAATAATGTTATGATTGGTGGGATTGAAATAATGGTATGATTGGTGGGATTGAAATAATGGTATGATTGGTGGGATTGAAATAATGGTATGATTGGTGGGATTAAAATAATGGTATGATTGGTAGGATTGAAATAATGGTATGATTGGTGGGATTGAAATAATGGTATGATTGGTGGGATTGAAATAATGGTATGATTGATGGGATTGAAATAATGGCATGATTGGTGGGATTGAAATAATGGCATGATTGGTAGGATTGAAATAATGGTATGATTGGTGGGATTGAAATAATGGCATGATTGGTAAATTTGAAATAATGGTATGATTGGTGGGATTGAAATAACGGTATGATTGGTGGGATTGAAATAATGGTATGATTGGTGGGATTGAAATAATGGTATGATTGGTGGGATTTAAATAATGGTATGATTGGTAGGATTGAAATAATGGTATGATTGGTGGGATTGAAATAATGGTATGATTGGTGGGATTGAAATAATGGTATGATTGATGGGATTGAAATAATGGCATGATTGGTGGGATTGAAATAATGGCATGATTGGTAGGATTGAAATAATGGTATGATTGGTGGGATTGAAATAATGATATGATTGGTGGGATTGAAATAATGGTATGATTGGTGGGATTGAAATAATGGTATGATTGGTGGGATTGAAATAATGGCATGATTGGTGGGACTGAAATAATGGTATGATTGGTGGGATTGAAATAATGGCATTATTGGTGGGATTGAAATAATGGTATGATTGGTGGGATTGAAATAATGGTATGATTGGTGGGATTGAAATAATGGCAGGATTGGTAGGATTGAAATAATGGTATGATTGGTGGGATTGAAATAATGGCATGATTGGTAAATTTGAAATAATGGTATGATTGGTAGGATTGAAATAATGGTATGACTAGTGGGCTTAAAATAATGATATGATATATGGGGTTGATATAATGGTATGATTGGTGGGATTAAAATAATGGTATGATTGGTGGATTGAAATAATGATATGACTAGTGGGATTTAAAAAATGGTATGGTTGGTGGAATTAAAATAATGGTGACATAAAGAAGACATTCATAAATGATATCCATTATAAAAATGTAAATAAAGATAACAAAGAAATATTAATATGATAGTATGTGGGGGGGGGTAAATAGTGATAACAGTTTGAAGAAATAAATAATTGATAGAATAAAAGAAAAAGGTCAATAAATTATTTCAATTGAATAAAGAAATAATGGATGGAGGGATGGTTTATGAGATAAAAAAAACATAATTTTGAACATAAAATTGGTAGACTGGGGAAAGGGACTAGATTATATGTAGTTCAACTGACAAAGTTATGTAAAGGTGGTAAATGGTAAATTTTAAATGTTATTTTATTGAAATAATCATGAGACACCTTGTGCAAAATCAAGATGCATGCAAGAATTGAAATAATAAAAATTGTCCTACCTTACGGCTGACTTCATTGGGCAGGTTGAGATCTAGGTGTGTGTGTGTCTGGAACGTGGAGCTGGAACATGGAGCTAGAACATGGCTGGAACATATCCGTATAGTAGAGCTGGAAGATATAGCTGGAACATGGCTGGAACATATCCGTAACGAAGAGCTTTAGGATGTTGATAGAACATGGCTGTAACGAGGAGCTGGAAGATATAGCTGGAACATGGCTGGAACATATCCGTATAGTAGAGTTGGAAGATGCAGCTGGAACATGGCTGGAACATATCCGTAACGAAGAGCTTTAGGATGTTGATAGAACATGGCTGTAACGAGGAGCTGAAAGAGGCAGCTGAAACATGGCTGTAACGTAGAGCTAAAAGATGCAGCTGGAACATGACTGGAAAGTAGAGCTGGAAGTCGCTATCCTGCCCGTGTATCAGCTTGAAGATGCAGCTAGAACATGGCTGTAACGAAGAGCTGGAAGATGCAGCTGGAACATGGCTGGAACATATTCGTAATGAAGAGTTGGAGGATGCAGCAGGAACATGGTTGGAATGAAGAGCTGGAAGATGAAGCTGGGACATGGGTGTAACGAAGAGCTGAAAGATGCAGCTGGAAATGGCCGTAAAGTAAAGCAGGACGATGCAGCTGGAACATAGCTGAACGTAGAGCTGAAAGATGTCCCTGGAACTTGGTTGGAAAGTAGAGCTGGAAGTCGCCATCATGCCCGTGCATCGGCTGAAAGATGCAGATGGAACATGGCTGTAACGAAGAGCTGGAAGATGCAGCTGGAACATGGCTGGAACATATTCGTAATGAAGAGTTGGAGGATGCAGCAGGAACATGGTTGGAACGTATAGCTGGAAGATGCAGCTGGAAATGGCTGTAACGTAGAGCAGGACGATGCAGCTGGAACATAGCTGAACGTAGAGCTGAAAGATGTAACTGGAACATGGCTGGAACGTAGAGCTGGAAGATGTAGCTGGAACATGGCTGGAACGTAGAGCTGGAAGATGTAGCTGAAGCATGGCTGGACCGTAGAGCTGGAAGATGCAGCTGGAACATGGCTGGAAAGTAGAGCTGGAAGATGCAGCTAGAACATATCCGTAACGTAGAGCTGGAAGATGCAGCTGGAACATGGCTGAAACGTAGAGCTGGAAGATGCAGCTGGAACATGGCTGAAACGTGGAGCTGGAAGATGCAGCTGGGACATGGCTGGATATTGGAGCTGGAAAATTAAGCAGTAACACGGCTGGAACGTGGAGCTGGTACCCTAATTGGAAAGGTTCTCTTTTTATAAGTTGGTGTTTTTTTCTGTTTGGAAATAATCATTCACTAAGAATTTCAAAATCAATATTTGTGTTTTAATTTCCTCTGCAGAATGTCATTTCATATGCCATTTGATTTAATGGAGTACAAGTAAATACTTAATTCTGCAGAGTTTAAATTAGCTTAAAAAAATATGTCTTTAAAGAAAAAGACTAGAGCCTGTACTGATTCACTGAATACAATATTTCCTAAAGCCTTAACATATCCTAAAAACCGTTGCTCATTTGTAGGAAACAAAAAGAAAATAAAATTAAAATCATTCATAACAAGCTAAAACCTAAACATAATACAATCTGACCAACCTATTTATATTTAAAGAAAAATAACCTGAAAAATCCAATTAGAAACATCCAAGCAAACACTTGATAAGACATCTAGAAAGTATATCTGTAATTAATCAATGTGCTCTGTCATACTGTCATCTGTTGGCTTCATGTAAACTAAACATATACATTATGATTTGATGGACTAACAAGTCTTTCAGCTTCTATGACAAATAACACAAATATTTCCATAAATTACACAATTCCAATTAACCTCCGTTCAACAAAATAATACAATAAGAAAAGAATAAAATGCACTTTGTAAAAACACTATCTCCTTAATACAAAGTGAATGAATCCAAGTAGAAATATCATAGAAAACAATTGATTCAACGAACAACTTTACAAATGGACGAAACAGCTGCACATGGTCAAAAAAATAAGAGGACAGCTCAACCGACAAGTCAGTTAACACTGCCTCCCCCTCCATCCTGGACCCGTCCCCTGTGGATACTGTTCATTGAACCATGCAGACACTAACACACAGCTCTACACTGTGTGTATTATTAGACAATGCCTGATCAACTTTTTGTTTCACAGAGTGGACTCATGTCCTGTTAGTCTTAAGCGAAATTAAACATAACATATGTCATATCCACACACACAAAAAAAAATACCAAAAAAATAAAAAAAATAATTTATTATCGATTTTTAATATGGATGTAAATTATTGCGATAATATTATGTATCTGTCATGGTATAGTTATGAGTGCTACGCACACAGGTGTGTGTGTATCTTGTAAATTGTACTGACTAAATGAGTGACAGACAGAGCGATGTGGAATGTTCGAGATGGATGGAAGGAAATTATATAAAGACGATATTCAGTTGAGAAGGGGGATTGAGAAGAGAGTTGAGTCAATCAAGTCAGTGAAGTTATTTGAGTTCAGTAGAGTATTGAGAGTATTCGAATACATATTAGAAGTTTTAGTTGATCAGTTAAGTTCATTGTTTACAAGTATTATTCATTGGATTTATTCTGTTTATTTATATTATTGTGTCGTCAATAAATCATATGAACCATGGACATGAATTGAGTTCTATATTAACCAGCTCATACTAATAACGTCATTTACAGTATCATTTCCAGCATAGCTGTTATACGACCTTTATTATTCTTATATGAATTTTGTTTTCTTGATGTGAAAGATTCTAAAGCTAGAATACTTCTTATAGTAAATAAAATCAATAAAATATTTAAAAAGGCAATATAGTATAAAAAATGTATTGTTTAGACTTGTAGTATCACACATAAAAATGTTCATGTTGGTGGTTGTGGCGACAAATTTGAATTAATTGAAAAGGTAAAATGTAAATATTTCATTTTTTCACCTGTTTATTAAAAAAAACTAAGTCAATATGACGCGAAAATCTTAAATAGAAATATTGTTTATTGAGGGCGGTTGCGCAGACTTTACACATAAAGAAATTGTAATTAATAAAGTATATCAGGGATTTTATAAGCCGGTAGATTAATATATGCATATGAGATTCTGACGTAAAAAACCAAGGAAAGCTATTGAAACTTTAGCACAGAATACTTAAGGTTGACTAATGAAATGCCAGTTGGTGGCAAACATTGCAATTAGGGAAAATTCAATAATGATTGATTGAATCACTTCTCTCTCTCTCTCTCTCTCTCTCTCTCTCTTTCTCTCTCTCTCTCTCTCTCTCTCTCTGTCTCTTTCTCTCTCTCTCCCTATATATATATTTCACTCTGTGTGTATATATATATATATATACAGTGTTTTTTTGTGAATGTACCCTACGCACCGGTACGGCGTTCTGGCACATTTTTCAATGTGGAGAAAAAAATATTACTTTTCTTGTATGTTAACGCTTATTATTAGTTTATTATATTATAAATGTGTTAAAATTGAATTATTTTAAAAATTCCGCGCAATAAGAACTAAATTACACGCTGGGTTTTAGCTAAAATTTGGCCATCCATCACTGCGTACCGCCACCTATTTTTTTTTACAAAAATCACTATATATATATATATATATATATATATATATATATATATAGAGAGAGAGAGAGAGAGAGAGAGAGAGAGAGAGAGAGAGAGAGAGGGAGAGAGAGAGAGAGAGAGAGAGAAAGAGAGAATGTAAGAGGGATAAATAAAATGAGCTGAAGATATGCAAATGTAATATAAATTAATGATAAGATTTTAAAATTATTTGCGCTGTCGACTGATCTATTTTTGACCCAAGGAAGGGTAAGTCTTATTAATACCACTAGTACCCTGTATATCTACATAGACACATACTTTTTTCTCCATAACTTGTAAACAAAGGATGTGTAATCGGTTTCTTTAAGTTAAATTATGCAACCAGGAGTTATGTCCAGTAGAGACAACGGAGAGAGAAAATGTTATTTTTTAAAATACTATATATCCACATACTTCAACGTGTGTTAAATATGTAAACAAATTATTGGCTGCTGTTGACATTGAGTGGATGTAGCAGGAATAGTAAACATAATAGAAAACAATTGTGTGACTGTTGAGTCCACGGGGGAAATATTTAAACTATGCATTAGCTGCTGTTTTCAGTTAGTGGAAGCACCTATAGCTTAGTAATCATGACTGTAGTGACCAGTGTCTGCTGGTAAAATACGGAAACAAAACATTGACTCGTGGTCGCTGGGGAAACACCTAGCTTAGTAAACAAGACTGTTGTGACTTGCGTCCACAGGTGAAATATGTAAACAAAAAAAAATTACAGGTTACTGGTCTCAATGAGGGGAATCACCTAGCTTTTGCATCGATTGGTCTACTGCATGCACTATCAGGTGAGTTTTTGTATACTTTAATCGTGGGAATTCCATAGCCCTATTCATATGGGTCGATAAACAGCTATGATGTCTACTGGAAAAAAATGATATACCTGTAATGGTTATTAAATATTTCCTCAAATAAAAGAACAGTGTTGCAACCTACTTGCATTTCATGAGCAAGTTTTATCTGTGTGAAGGCGAAATTCAGATGTATGTGGTGCTAATCATTACATTATTAAGAAGAGAGAATTAAAATTTTATCTCCAAAGAAAAGCTGCGAATCTATAAAATTTAAGATAATGCTCTGTGCTGTATTGTCTTTATTTATCTAGTTTAGTTTTGTATACATGTCCACAGATGCCTTTTTAAAAATTCTAAATTTTAAAAGGCAAAAAAATAGATAATCATCAATTTCACACAAATAAAATTGATATTCTTAAAATGAATTGTCTGTCTCTATCTGTTTGTATGTCTAAGTCTTTAAGTATATATCCTTATTTATCCACCTATCTCTACTTATGTGTCTTCATCTCTCATTCTCTATCCATTCAAACATCCTGTTTTTCTATTACGCTACCTATATATGTGTTATACGTAAACATATCTTATCACTGCAGAATGTGCAGCGTTTGCCTGGGGTATCGGATGCAATGGCAGCTGTAAGAACAAACTGCAACAAAGTCGACGGATCCTGTCCCGGCTGTAAGGCGGGGTTTCAAAACCCAGTCCTGGGATGTAAAACTGGTATTACTAATAGAACATACAACTTGGCAAAAAAAAGTAAAAGCAGGACCGTATCCAAAGTGACTAAAGATAGCATCTGGGCATATTCTATGAGGACGATGAATGAAGTGACTTATGGTTTGACATGAGCCCTTCTTATGGACAAAAAACTGCCTAGGGCGCCCATTGCTAAGGGGGGGAACCTGTTGGGATTTTTATTTTTTATTTTCCCGCTACGTACAAATATTTTTTAATTAAACCTTCAAGGGAGATCAGAAGTGTTAAACGTGTTTTATAAAATTAAACTGTGCCGAATGCTCTCCCCTATCCTCCCCCCTCACCTTAAACTCGCAAGAACTGGTCTGGGCTAGACGAAGTAGTTCTCGGACTGGGCTCATGGGGTGAACGGAGTTAACGTCCGAAAGTTTCTGGAGCGGCCGTCCAAAACTGACCCGTGATGGAAGCTTAGGCGTGTCGAGCAGGCGCTAATTGCCCAGTTCCGAACTGGGCACTGTCCTATTGGCGCGTACTTTGGGAGGTTGAGGCCCAATGTCGACACCCTTTGCAGACACTGCACGGAAGTGGAGGAAACCGTAGATCATTTGCTATTCGAGTGCCCCGGACTGGCGGACCACAGGGTGGACCAGTCCGGAAGCTTGCTGGCCATCGGGCTCTATGGCAGTCTCCAGATGTTGAGAGACACAGCAAGTCTGATCTCACGGGCTCTAAGAGACTAAGTCTCAGCCCGCAGAATACTGAGAGAGTTCAAAGAGAGAGAGACTACTAGTGGTTCAATGTCAAATTTTATGTTTTGCAGATTGAGTTAAATAATTTTTTGACTAGCACACCCACATATAGATAAAGTGAAACTACATCAAATCTAATTTTTAAAAAATCGGCTGACACACCACTGAAAATATAAACGACATACCTAATTAAATGTACATTATCTAGTACTAGTACAGTATTGAATAACTTTCAGTTAGGGTTTTCACAAACTTTAACATTTTATTACTCGCGATTAAGAGACAAGGGGAAAAAACGAAATTTAAGCTAGAAATTTAGATAACATTTATTGTAATTATTGTGGGATGGGTAGTTTGCTTTACTTAACTGGGTGTGCCCTGATTGTAGGCATATGCTGTATTAAATCCCGTAATTCTAATCGATTAATGTTTTTTTTTTTGACGACACACACTTCGAGGACCTCTGATTTAGATTAATCGTAGAATGAAAAGTTGGGGATGTGTGGTGATATCTTGTCCTCTTTGTCTCGCCTGTTTACAGAGTGCAAGGTGTTCCATTTCGATGAGGATTGTCATGGAGACTGCAGGATTCAATGTGCCGGAACGGAATGCACCGACAAATCCACGGGGGCATGTGAATGCAAGTTACATTCTATATGGGGAAAGTATGAGGTAAGGGTTCGGAGTCTTGGGGAGAAAGAAGTTCATGATATAAGGAAATCAATATCTAGTGATCCACTGTCTAGGAGAAACCAAGGGTTCGTGATCTAAGTGAGGGGGTTAATATTAAGGGGAGGGACGGGCTCATGATCTGGGGGAGGGGATCAGGGATTTAAAGAGGGAGAAGTTATTCATCCAGGAAGTCAGAATTTAGGGGCTAAAGATCTAAAGGCTCATGATCGAAAGGGTTAAGGATCATGGAAAGGGGGGATGGGGCGCTTGAGATCTTGTGGCTGCTTCTTAATCTGGATAGGGGTCTGGATCTTGGAATGAGGTAAAAATATAGGGGTTAAGTACCTCGGAGGAGCTAGAGGCTCATGACCTATGGAATTTAGGAATGTGGGGGGCGGGATCTAAGTGTTTCTACAGAATCTATGCAAGTCTCATGTTAGGATCTAGGTGGTGGTAATGTAATAGATAGATCTACACACATATTTGAGCTTTTCTTCATATAGAACTAAAATTTAAATTATCTAATATTTTTCTTGTCTTTTGCAGTTAATATATGGAAATACGTGCCTATTCTCGCCCCATTGCTATTCATACCGATGTGCATCTTATTTTTTCTATAGGTAGGTGGGGAGTTTAAACCTGTAGATACGTTTTTTGGAAAAGTAAAAAAATAAAAAAAAAATTGATAGACACAATATTAAAAAAGTATAAGCAAAGGTAGAAAAAACCCAATAAAACACAGGAAGAGAGATGAATAGAAATATATAAATCGAAACATGAATTTATAGTTTGGAATTAGATTTCCTATATTGGATGTTTACTGACGTAATTACTACAATGTTGGCGGTTATTGGCTATTTTGTTTTTTACTTGAATAGGTAATGTACGTCAATAAAATGTTTCTTTTATATTTTCTTGCACTTTATATAGTTAAAACAATGCCCTTTGCTTTTGTTAGTCAAGTTGTATGTATAACATTAAAAATAGCTCACCAGACTAAAAACAAAGAGTGTTGTCATCGAAACTATAAATGTGTTCAAAATTTCAAATAGATTGGGCTGCGACAAGTTGGTGTTTGATGATTTCAAATTACACGAAATATATAACTCATTTTTGCCAGAGTGACTGTAACAAAAGCCTATAATAGACAAATCGGTGTATCCATCTACTTCGTTATACTCATATTTTTCGGTTTGTAAAGTCTCTGTAAGAATGATATGTATATATATATATATATATATATATATATATATATATATATATCTTCAGTCCTATAAGTTACTAATAGTGCGGTTTTATAGTGAGATTCTTTCATCACCACAATAACCTATAGTGCAATAACCTTGCAGACACATATCGATGATTGAATTGAAAACTTTGCCTATGTCCTGAAAAAAGATATATTGGTTCTCGCAGCAGATCGAACCTTGGACCCGCAGTTAGTATGTCACACAGGCATTGTGTGTTTACATAATATTACATATATATAAAACGTTTTATGCCTTACTAGTCTAAATCAGAAGTTGTGTTAGGCAAGTCTTGGCTATTAAGCTTCATTTATATTTCTACTTTTTTAAAGTGTAAATCAAATAGCATTGATCTGTATAAAATATTAAATAAATATATAACATAATAGGATTAAAATCTTTACTTGATGCAATTGTTTCTAGTTCTTTATTTTTTTTTATTATTGAAAAAAAATTCACAAGAAAAGTTGCAGACTCACTATAAACCAAAGTCTCTAGCAGCGAGTTTCTACTGGCCATTATTTGTTCATCTCTCCAGATTTTTTTTTATAATACAAGGTCCCAAGTAAAATTCTGAATATGAGGTCCCATCAGTCTTCTTTCTACAAAAATCCCCAGCACTATGGCAGAAAAAAAAACATTTATCAGCTTTCCTTATCTTCAAGCCAAATAGGTTTGTTTCCAACCTACATCATTTAGTTAATTTCAAGGCAATGTTTCCTTGTGATAAATTAGAAATAATTCTTTAAGAAGGGGAGTATTAATCTAAGTCTTTTTAAAGTCTTATTGTTGTATTATGAGCACAGAATTATCTGCCCTATAGCAATAGTTTAATTAAAATTTAAAAAAAATGTATGTATAAAAGGTGATAATGCCATTGACATTCAAAAAAATGCAATTATAACAAAAAATAAACAAAAGATTTAAGAATGAGTATAACTGTTTATTTAAATTTACATTTAAAAAAGTATCAACAGTATTAGAAAAATTATGTGAACTGTCTACACATTGTAATTAGGCTATGTGTTGAAAAGATCTTCCTAATCATAAATTAAAATATTATATTAAACAAAAAGATTAAACAAAAATAATGAATCATTTTAAAGAAAATATTAATAAAAAAATTGAAACAAAGTATAAAGTAAAAAAAAAAGTTAATTTCCAAGATAATTAAAAAAAATGACTTAAAAATTTAATGTTTGGAAATAAATGTCTTGTTCCCCATATAGAAGCATTACAATTTTTTGACATGGACTCTATGATCATTTATAAAATTTCAAATTGTGTAAAATCTATCAATAAAAATTAAAATGTACAACAAGAATAAAAAAAATTAAAAAGCTCTTAACTAATAAAAATTCATAAAGGTTTTTATTTTTCATGAAAATTTCATAAAAATCTTTTCAATTTGGGAACCTCTGAGATGGTAAGTTTGGTAAGCAATTTTTTTTACAAGATCTATTGGTGTAGTCATTCTAGAACAGTTCCAGTATTTGACTCACTTCTAATGGGCATGAATATGAATCTTGATACAAACAACTTGTGCTATCAGCTCTGTAAAGGAGAAAAAAATTTCAGATTAGAATCAATTCAATGAATAATTACAAAACAAAATGGATTAGTTGTGTTAGTACATATAAACTAATTCTATTTAAAATAAAAATTACAAATATTTAAAAAAAAAAAATACTTAACTTGAATTGAGGATATTAAAATAAAATACTTTCCCTAAACATGGTAAAAGAGTTTGATTCTTTTGTTGAGGTAACTCCCATTGCCAACACCTCTCAGTAAAGTCTGTTTAGATCTGTCAAAAAATGTAAACATATTTAGATGAAGCTAATTTATGTTCTTAACTATTTAAACTTTAAAATGTTTTTTAAAAAAATAAAAAAAATACTTAGCATTTATTTT
This sequence comes from Bulinus truncatus, assembly GCA_021962125.1. NCBI lineage: Eukaryota > Metazoa > Mollusca > Gastropoda > Planorbidae > Bulinus > Bulinus truncatus. The sequence continues at coordinate 2,179,746 of JAGDYQ010000090.1, read as the reverse complement.
TGAAGACAATTTCTAGACAGTCTTTTAAATTTGGGAACCTCTGAGATGGGAAGTTTGGTAAGCAATTTATTTCACAAGATCTATTGGATAAGTTATTCTAGAACAGTTCCAGTATTTTTTGGCTAACTTCTAATGGGCATGAATATGAATCTTCATACAAACAACTTGTTGTGCTATCAGCTCTGTAAAGGAGAAAAAAATTACAGATTAGAATCAATTCAATGAATAATTACAAACAAAATGGATTAGTTGTGTTAGTACATATAAACTAATTCTTTTTAAAATAATAAAAAGTACAAACATTTTGAAAAAAGAAATAAAAATACTTAACTTGAATTGAGGATATTAAACTAAAATACTTTCCCTAAACATGGTAAAAGAGTTTGATTCTTTTGTTGAGGTAACTCCCATTGCCAACACGTCTCATTAAAGTCTGTTTAGAACTGTCAAAAAATTTACACATATTTAGAAGAGGCTAATTTATGTTCTTAACTAATTAAACTTTAAATTGTTTTTTAAAATAATAAAAAAAATACTTAGCATTTATTTTTGAAGACAATTTCTAGACAGTCTATTAAATTTGAGAACCTCTGAGATGGCAAGTTTGGTAAGCAATTTATTTCACAAATCTATTGGTGTAGTCAATCTAAAACAGTTCCATTATTTGGTTCACTTCTAATGGGCATGAATATGAATCTTCATACAAACAACTTTTTGTGCTATCAGCTCTGTAAAGGAGAAAAAAATTACAGATTAGAATCAATTCAATAAATAATTACAAAACAAAACGGATTAGTTGTGTTAGTACATATAAACTAATTCTATTTAAAATAATAAAAAGTACAAATACTTTAAAAAAGAAATAAAAATACTTAACTTGAATGTAGGATATTAAACTAAAATACTTTCCCTAAACTTGGGAAAAGAGTTTGATTCTTTTGTTGAGGTAACTCCCATTCCCAACACGTCTCATTAAAGTCTGTGTAGATCTGTCAAAAAATTTACACATACTAAGAAGAAGCTAATTTATGTTCTTAACTAATTAAACTTTAAATTGTTTTTTAAAATAATAAAAAAAATACTTAGCATTTATTTTTGAAGACAATTTATAGACAGCCTATTAAATTTGAGAACCTCTGAGATGGCAAGTTTGGTAAGCAATTTATTTCACAAGATCTATTGGATAAGTTATTCTAGAACAGTTCCAGTATTTGGCTCACTTCTAATGGGCATGAATATGGATCTTGATACAAACAACTTGTTGTGCTATCAGAGCTGAAAAAGAGAAAAAATTACAAATTAGAATCAATTCAATGAATAATTACAAAACAAAAAGCATTAGTTGTGTTAGTACATATAAACTAATTCTATTTTAAATAATAAAAATAACAAATATTTTAAAAAAGGAATAAAAATACTTAACTTGAATTGAGGATATTAAACTAAAATACTTTCGCTAAACTTGGTAAAAGAGTTTGATTCTTTTGTTGAGGAACTCTCATTGCCAACACCTCTCAGTAAAGTCTGTTTAGATCAATCAAAAACTTTACACATATTTAGAAGAAGCTAATTTATGTTCTTAACTAATTAAACTTTAAAATGTTTTTTTTAAATAATAAAAAAAAATACTTAGCATTTATTTTTAAAGACAATTTCTAGACAGTCTTTTAAATTTGGGAACCTCTGAAATGGCAAGTTTGGTAAGCAATTTATTTCACAAGATCTATTGGTATAGTCAATCTAAAACAGTTCCATTATTTGGTTCACTTCTAATGGGCATGAATATGAATCTTCATACAAACAACTTGTTGTGCTATCATCTCTGTAAAGGAGAAAAAAATTACAGATTAGAATCAATTCAATGAATAATTACAAACAAAATGGATTAGTTGTGTTAGTACATATAAACTAATTCTATTTAAAATAATAAAAAGTACAAACATTTCGAAAAAAGAAATAAAAATACTTTACTTGAATTTAGGATATTAAACTAAAATACTTTCCTTAAACGTGGTAAAAGAGTTTGATTCTTTTGTTGAGTGAACTCCCATTGCCAACACCTCTCAGTAAAGTCGGTTTAGATCTGTCAAAAAATTTACACATATTTAGAAGAAGCTAATTTATGTTCTTAACTAATTAAACTTTAAAATGTTTTTTAAAATATTAAAAAAAATACTTAGCATTTATTTTTGAAGACAATTTCTAGACAGTCTTTTAAATTTGGGAACCTCTGAGATGGCAAGTTTGGTAAGCAATTTATTTCACAAGATCTTTTGGATAAGTTATTCTAGAACAGTTCCAGTATTTGGCTCACTTCTAATGGGCATGAATATGGATCTTGATACAAACAACTTGTTGTGCTAACAGCTCTGTAAAGGAGAAAAAAATTACAGATTAGAATCAATTCAATGAATAATTACAAAACAAAATGGATTAGTTGTGTTAGTACATATAAACTAATTCTATATAATATAAAAAGTACAAATATTTTAAAATAGGAATAAAAATACTTAACTTGAATTGAGGATATTAAACTAAAATACTTTCCTTAAACTTGGTAAAAGAGTTTGATTCTTTTGTTGAGGTAACTCCCATTGCCAACACCTCTCAGTAAAGTCTGTTTAGATCTGTCAAAATATTTACACATATTTAGAAGAAGCTAATTTATGTTCTTAACTAATTAAACTTTAAAATGTTTTTTTAAAATAATAAAAAAAACACTTAGCATTTTTTTTTGAAGAAAATTTTTAGACAGTCTTTTAAATTTGGGAACCTCTGAGATGGGAAGTTTGGTAAGCAATTTATTTCACAAGATCTATTGGTGTAGTCAATCTAAAACAGTTCCATTATTTGGTTCACTTCTAATGGGCATGAATATGAATCTTCATATAAACAACTTGTTGTGCTATCAGCTCTGTAAAGGAGAAAAAAATTACAGATTAGAATCAATTCAATGAATAATTACAAAACAAAATGGATTAGTTGTGTTAGTACATATAAACTAATTCTATTTAAAATAATAAAAAGTACAAACATTTTGAAAAAGAAAGAAAAATTTTTAACTTGAATTGAGGATATTAAACTAAAATACTTTCCCTTAACATGGTAAAAGACTTTGATTCTTTTGTTGAATAACTCCCATTGCCAACACCTCTCAGTAAAGTCTGTTGAGATCTGTTGAAAAAATTACACATATTTAAAAGAAGCTAATTTATGTTCTTAACTAATTAAACTTTAAAATGTTTTTTTAAATTAATAAAAAAATACTTAGCATTTATTTATGATGACAATTTTTAGACAGTTTATTAAATTTTGGAACCTCTGAGATGGCAAGTTCGGTAAGCAATTTTTTTACAAGATCTATTGGTGTAGTCATTCTAGAACAGTTCCAGTATTTGGCTCACTTCTAATGGGCATGAATATGGATCTTGATACGAACAACTTGTTGTGCTATCAGAGCTGAAAAAGAGAAAAAATTAAAATTAAAATCAATTCAATGAATAATTACAAAACAAAAAGGATTAGTTGTGTTAGTACATATAAACTAATTCTATTTTAAATAATAAAAATTATAAATATTTTAAAAAAGGAATAAAAATACTTAACTTGAATTGAGGATATTAAACTAAAATACTTTCCCTAAAATTGGTAAAAGAGTTTGATTCTTTTGTTGAGGTAACTCCCATTGCCAAAACCTCTCAGTGAAGTCCGTTTAGATCTGTCAAAAAATTTATACATATTTAGAAGAAGCTAATTTATGTTCTTAACTAATTAAACTTTAAAATGTTTTTTTTAAATAATAAAAAAAATACTTAGCATTTATTTTTGAAGACAATTTTTAGACAGTCTTTTAAATTTGGGAACCTCTGAGATGGGAAGTTTGGTAAGCAATTTATTTCACAAGATCTATTGGTTTTGTCAATCTAATACAGTTCCATTATTTGGTTCACTTCTAATGGGCATGAATATGAATCTTCATACAAACAACTTGTTGTGCTATCAGCTCTGTAAAGGAGAAAAAAATTACAGATTAGAATCAATTCAATGAATAATTACAAAACAAAATGGATTAGTTGTGTTAGTACCTATAAACTAATCCTATTTAAAATAATAAAAAGTACAAAAACTTTAAAAAAGAAATAAAAATACTTAACTTGAATTGAGGATATTAAACTAAAATACTTTCCCTAAACTTGGTAAAAGAGTTTGATTCTTTTGTTGAGGTAACTCCCATTCCCAACACGTCTCATTAAAGTCTGTTTAGATCTGTCAAAAAATTTACACATATTTAGAAGAAGCTAATTTATGTTCTAAAATAATTAAACTTTAAATTGTTTTTTAAAATAATAAAAAAAATACTTAGCATTTATTTTTGAAGACAATTTCTAGACAGTCTATTAAATTTGAGAACATCTGAGATGGCAAGTTTGGTAAGCAATTTATTTCACAAGATCTATTGGATAAGTTATTCTAGAACAGTTCCAGTATTTGGCTCACTTCTAATGGGCATGAATATGAATCTTCATACAAACAACGTGTTGTGCTAACAGCTCTGTAAAGGAGAAAAAAATTACAGATTAGAATCAGTTCAATGAATAATTACAAAACAAAATGGATTAGTTGTGTTAGTACATTTAAACTAATTCTATTTAAAATAATAAAAAGTACAAACATTTTGAAAAAAGAAATACAAATACTTAACTTGAATTGAGGATATTAAACTAAAATACATTCCCTAAACTTGGTAAAAGAGTTTGATTCTTTTGTTGAGGTTACTCACATTGCCAACACCTCTCAGTAATTCTGTTTAGATCTGTCAAAAAATTTATACATAGTTAGAAGAAGCTAATTTATGTTCTTAACTAATTAAACTTTAAAATGTTTTTAAAATAATAAAAAAAATACTTAGCATGTATTTTTGAAGAAAATTTCTAAACAGTCTTTTAAATTTGGGAACCTCTGAGATGGGAAGTTTGGTAAGCAATTTATTTCACAAGATCTATTGGTGTAGTCAATCTAAAACAGTTCCATTATTTGGTTCACTTCTAATGGGCATGAATATGAATCTTCATACAAACAACTTGTTGTGCTATCAGCTCTGTAAAGGAGAAAAAAATTACAGATTAGAATCAATTCAATGAATAATTAAAAAACAAAATGGATTAGTTGTGTTAGTACCTATAAACTAATCCTATTTAAAATAATAAAAAGTACAAAAACTTTAAAAAAGAAATAAAAATACTTAACTTGAATTGAGGATATTAAACTAAAATACTTTCCCTAAACTTGGTAAAAGAGTTTGATTCTTTTGTTGAGGTAACTCCCATTCCCAACACGTCTCATTAAAGTCTGTTTAGATCTGTCAAAAAATTTACACATATTTAGAAGAAGCTAATTTATGTTCTAAAATAATTAAACTTTAAATTGTTTTTTAAAATAATAAAAAAAATACTTAGCATTTATTTTTGAAGACAATTTCTAGACAGTCTATTAAATTTGAGAACATCTGAGATGGCAAGTTTGGTAAGCAATTTATTTCACAAGATCTATTGGATAAGTTATTCTAGAACAGTTCCAGTATTTGGCTCACTTCTAATGGGCATGAATATGAATCTTCATACAAACAACGTGTTGTGCTAACAGCTCTGTAAAGGAGAAAAAAATTACAGATTAGAATCAGTTCAATGAATAATTACAAAACAAAATGGATTAGTTGTGTTAGTACATTTAAACTAATTCTATTTAAAATAATAAAAAGTACAAACATTTTGAAAAAAGAAATACAAATACTTAACTTGAATTGAGGATATTAAACTAAAATACATTCCCTAAACTTGGTAAAAGAGTTTGATTCTTTTGTTGAGGTTACTCACATTGCCAACACCTCTCAGTAATTCTGTTTAGATCTGTCAAAAAATTTATACATAGTTAGAAGAAGCTAATTTATGTTCTTAACTAATTAAACTTTAAAATGTTTTTAAAATAATAAAAAAAATACTTAGCATGTATTTTTGAAGAAAATTTCTAAACAGTCTTTTAAATTTGGGAACCTCTGAGATGGGAAGTTTGGTAAGCAATTTATTTCACAAGATCTATTGGTGTAGTCAATCTAAAACAGTTCCATTATTTGGTTCACTTCTAATGGGCATGAATATGAATCTTCATACAAACAACTTGTTGTGCTATCAGCTCTGTAAAGGAGAAAAAAATTACAGATTAGAATCAATTCAATGAATAATTACAAACAAAATGGATTAGTTGTGTTAGTACATATAAACTAATTCTATTTAAAATAAAAATTACAAATATTTAAAAAAAAAAAAAAATACTTGACTTGAATTTAGGATATTAAACTAAAATACTTTCCCTAAACTTGGTAAAAGAGTTTGATTCTTTTGTTGAGGTAACTCCCATTCCCAACACGTCTCATTAAAGTCTGTTTAGATCTGTCAAAAAATTTACACATATTTAGAAGCTAATTTATGTTCTAAAATAATTAAACTTTAAATTGTTTTTTAAAATAATAAAAAAAATACTTAGCATTTATTTTTAAAGACAATTTCTAGACAGTCTTTTAAATTTGGGAACCTCTGAGATGGCAAGTTTGGTAAGCAATTTATTTTACAAGATCTATTAGTGTAGTCATTCTAGAACAGTTCCATTTTTTGGCTCACTTGTAATCGACATGAATATGGATCTTGATACTAACAACTTGTTGTGCTATCAGCTCTGTAATGGAGAAAAAAATTACAGATTAGAATCAATTCAATGAATAATTACAAACAAAATGGATTAGTTGTGTTAGTACATATAAACTTATTCTATTTAAAATAATAAAAAGTACAAACATTTTGAAAAAAGAAATAAAAATACTTAAATTGAATTGAGGATATTAAACTAAAATACTTTCCCTAAACTTGGTAAAAGAGTTTGATTCTTTTGTTGAGGTAACTCCCATTGCCAAAACCTCTCAGTGAAGTCCGTTTAGATCTGTCAAAAAATTTATACATATTTAGAAGAAGCTAATTTATGTTCTTAACTAATTAAACTTTAAAATGTTTTTTTTAAATAATAAAAAAAATACTTAGCATTTATTTTTGAAGACAATTTTTAGACAGTCTTTTAAATTTGGGAACCTCTGAGATGGGAAGTTTGGTAAGCAATTTATTTCACAAGATCTATTGGTTTTGTCAATCTAATACAGTTCCATTATTTGGTTCACTTCTAATGGGCATGAATATGAATCTTCATACAAACAACTTGTTGTGCTATCAGCTCTGTAAAGGAGAAAAAAATTACAGATTAGAATCAATTCAATGAATAATTACAAAACAAAATGGATTAGTTGTGTTAGTACCTATAAACTAATCCTATTTAAAATAATAAAAAGTACAAAAACTTTAAAAAAGAAATAAAAATACTTAACTTGAATTGAGGATATTAAACTAAAATACTTTCCCTAAACTTGGTAAAAGAGTTTGATTCTTTTGTTGAGGTAACTCCCATTCCCAACACGTCTCATTAAAGTCTGTTTAGATCTGTCAAAAAATTTACACATATTTAGAAGAAGCTAATTTATGTTCTAAAATAATTAAACTTTAAATTGTTTTTTAAAATAATAAAAAAAATACTTAGCATTTATTTTTGAAGACAATTTCTAGACAGTCTATTAAATTTGAGAACATCTGAGATGGCAAGTTTGGTAAGCAATTTATTTCACAAGATCTATTGGATAAGTTATTCTAGAACAGTTCCAGTATTTGGCTCACTTCTAATGGGCATGAATATGAATCTTCATACAAACAACGTGTTGTGCTAACAGCTCTGTAAAGGAGAAAAAAATTACAGATTAGAATCAGTTCAATGAATAATTACAAAACAAAATGGATTAGTTGTGTTAGTACATTTAAACTAATTCTATTTAAAATAATAAAAAGTACAAACATTTTGAAAAAAGAAATACAAATACTTAACTTGAATTGAGGATATTAAACTAAAATACTTTCCCTAAACTTGGTAAAAGAGTTTGATTCTTTTGTTGAGGTTACTCACATTGCCAACACCTCTCAGTAATTCTGTTTAGATCTGTCAAAAAATTTATACATAGTTAGAAGAAGCTAATTTATGTTCTTAACTAATTAAACTTTAAAATGTTTTTTTAAATTAATAAAAAAATACTTAGCATTTATTTATGATGACAATTTTTAGACAGTCTATTAAATTTGGGAACCTCTGAGATGGCAAGTTCGGTAAGCAATTTTTTTTACAATATCTATTAGTGTAGTCATTCTAGAACAGTTCCAGTATTTGGCTCACTTCTAATGGGCATGAATATGGATCTTGATACGAACAACTTGTTGTGCTATCAGAGCTGAAAAAGAGAAAAAATTAAAATTAAAATCAATTCAATGAATAATTACAAAACAAAATGGATTAGTTGTGTTAGTACCTATAAACTAATCCTATTTAAAATAATAAAAAGTACAAATATTTTAAAAAAAAGGAATAAAAACACTTAAATTGAATTGAGGATATTAAACTAAAATACTTTCCCTAAACTTGGTAAAAGAGTTTGATTCTTTTGTTGAGGTAACTCCCATTGCCAACACCTCTCAGTAAAGCCTGTTTAGATCTGTCAAAAAATGTGTACATATTTAGAAGAAGCTAATTTATGTTCTTAACTAATTAAACTTTAAAATGTTTTTTAAAATAATAAAAAAATACTTAGCATTTATTTTTAAAGACAATTTCTAGACAGTCTTTTAAATTTGGGAACCTCTGAGATGGCAAGTTTGGTAAGCAATTTATTTTACAAGATCTATTAGTGTAGTCATTCTAGAACAGTTCCATTTTTTGGCTCACTTGTAATCGACATGAATATGGATCTTGATACTAACAACTTGTTGTGCTATCAGCTCTGTAATGGAGAAAAAAATTACAGATTAGAATCAATTCAATGAATAATTACAAACAAAATGGATTAGTTGTGTTAGTACATATAAACTTATTCTATTTAAAATAATAAAAAGTACAAACATTTTGAAAAAAGAAATAAAAATACTTAAATTGAATTGAGGATATTAAACTAAAATACTTTCCCTAAACTTGGTAAAAGAGTTTGATTCTTTTGTTCAGTGAACTCCCAATGCCAACACCTCTCATTAAAGTCTGTTTAGATCTGTAAAAATTTATACATATTTAGAAGAAGCTAATTTATGTTCTTAACTAATTAAACTTTAAAATGTTTTTTAAAATATTAAAAAAAATACTTAGCATTTATTTATGATGACAATTTCTAGACAGTCTATTAAATTTGGGAACCTCTGAGATGGCAAGTTTTGTAAGCAATTTATTTTACAAGATCTATTGGTGTAGTCATTCTAAAACAGTTCCATTATTTGGCTCACTTCTAATCAGCATGAATATAAATCTTGATACAAACAACTTGTTGTGCTATCAGCTCTGTAAAGGAGAAAAAAATTACATATTAGAATCAATTCAATGAATAATTACAAAACAAAATGGATTAGTTGTGTTAGTACATATAAACTAATTCTATATAAAATAAAAAGTACAAATATTTTAAAATAGGAATAAAAATACTTAACTTGAATTGAGGATATTAAACTAAAATACTTTCCTTAAATTTGGTAAAAGAGTTTGATTCTTTTGTTGAGGTAACTCCCATTGCCAACACCTCTCAGTAAAGTCTGTTTAGATCTGTCTAGAAATTTACACATATTTAGAAGACACTAATTTATGTTCTTAACTAACTAAACTTTAAAATGTTTTTTAAAATAATAAAAAAAATACTTCGCATTTATTTTTGAAGACAATTTCTAGACAGTCTTTTAAATTTGGGAACTTCTGAGATGGCAAGTTTGGTAAGCAATTTATTTCACAAGATCTATTGGATAAGTTATTCTAGAACAGTTCTTGTATTTTGCTCACTTCTAATGGGCATGAATATGGATCTTGATACAAACAACTTGTTGTGCTATCAGCTCTGTAAAGGAGAAAAAAATTACAGATTAGAATCAATTCAATGAATAATTACAAAACAAAATGGATTAGTTGTGTTGGTACATATAAACTAAGTCTACTTAAAATAATAAAAAGTACAAATATTTTAATAAAGGAAAAAAAATACTTAAAATATATTGAGGATATTAAACTAAAATTCTTTCCCTAAACATGGTAAAAGAGTTTGATTCTTTTGTTAAGTGAACTCCCATTGCCAACACCTCTCAGTAAAGTCTGTTTAGATCTGTCAAAAAATTTACACATATTTAGAAGAAGCTAATTTATGTTCTTAACTAATAAAACTTTAAAATGTTTTTTAAAATATTAAAAAAAATACTTAGCATTTATTTATGATGACAATTTCTAGACAGTCTATTAAATTTGGGAACCTTTGAGATGGCAAGTTTGGTAAGCAATTTATTTTACAAGATCTATTGGTGTAGTCATTCTAGAACAGTTCCATTTTTTGGCTCACTTCTAATCGGCATGAATATGGATCTTGATACAAACAACTTGTTGTGCTATCATCTCTGTAAGGGAAAAAAAAAATTACAGATTAGAATCAATTCAATGAATAATTACAAACAAAATGGATTAGTTGTGTTAGTACATATAAAACTTATGCCATTTAAAATAAAATGTACAAATATTTAAAAAAAAAGGAATAAAAATACTTACCTTGAATTGAGGATTTTAAACTAAAATACTTTCCCTAAACATGGCAAAAGAGTTTGATTCTTTTGACGAGGCAACTCGCATTGTCAACACCTCTCAGTACAGTCTGTTTCGATCTGTCAAAAAATTCACACATATTTAGAAGTAGGTAATTTATGTTCTTAAATAATTAAACTTTAAAATGTTTTTTAAAATAATAAAAAAAAAAATACTTAGCATTTACCTATGAAGACAATTTCTAGACAGTCTATTAATTTTGGGAACCTCTGAAATGGCAAGTTTGGTAAGCAATGCACTGTACAAGATCTTTTGGTGTAGTCATTCTAGAACAGTTCCAGTATTTGGCTCACTTCTTATGGGCATAAATATCGATCTTGATACAAACAACTTGTTGTGCTATCAGCTCTGTAAAGGAGAACAAATTTACAGATTAGAATCAATTCAATGAATAATTACAAAACAAAATGGATTAGTTGTGTTAGTACATATAAAACGTGTTCTATTTAAAATAAAATGTAAAAATATTTTAAAAAAAGGTATAAAAATACTTAACTTGAATTGAGGATTTTAAACTAAAATACTTTCCCTAAACATGGTAAAAGAGTTTGATTGCTTTTTTGAGGTAACTCCCATTGTCAACACCTCTCAGTAAAGTCTGCTTAGATCTGTCAAAAAATTTACACATATTTAGAAGTAGTTAATTTATGTTCTTAAAAAATTAAACTTTAAAATGTTTTTTAAAATAATTAAAAAAATACTTAGCATTTCTTTATGAAGACAATTTCAAGACAGTCTTTTAAATTTGGGAACGTTTGAGATGGCAAGTTTGGTAAGCAATGCTTTTTACAAGATCTATTGGTGTAGACATTCTAGAACAGTTCCAGTATTTGGCTTACTTCTTATGGGCATGAATATGGATCTTGACACAAACAACTTGTTGTGCTATCAGCTCTGTAAAGGAGAAAAAAATTACTGATTAGAATCAATTCAATGAATAATTACAAAACAAAATGGATTAGTTGTGTTAGTACATATATAACTAATTCTATTTAAAATAAAAAAGTACAAATATTTAAAAAAAAGGAATAAAAATACTTAACTTGAATTGAGGATTTTAAACTAAAATACTTTCCCTAAACATGGTAAAAGAGTTTGATTCTTTTCACGAGGTAACTCCCATTAACAACACTTCTCAGTACAGTCTGTTTCGATCTGTCAAAAAATTCACACATATTTAGAAGTAGCTAATTTATGTTCTTAAATAATTAAACTTTAAAATGTTTTTTAAAATAATTAAAAAAAAAATACTTAGCATTTACTTATGAAGACAATTTCTAGATAGTCTAATAAATTTGGGAACCTCTGAGATGGCAAGTTTGGTAAGCAATGCACTGTACAAGATCTATTGGTGTAGACATTCTAGAACAGTTCCAGTATTTGGCTCACTTCTTATGGGCATGAACATGGATCTTGACACATACAACTTGTTGTGCTATCAGCTCTGTAAAGGTGAAAAAAATTAAATATTAGAATCAATTCAATGAATAATTTCAAAACAAAATGGATTAGTTGTGTTAGTACGTATAAAACTTATTCCATTTAAAATAAAAATTACAAATATTTAATAAAAGGAATAAAAATACTTAACTTGAATTGAGGATATTAAACTAAAATACTTTCCCTAAACATGGTAAAAGAGTTTGATTTTTTTGTTGAGGTAACTCCCATTGTCAACACCTCTCAGTACAGTATGTTTTGATCTGTCAAAAAATTCACACATAATTAGAAGTAGCTAATTTATGTTCTTAAATAATTAAACTTTAAAAAGTTTTTTAAAATAATAAAAAAAAAAATACTTAGCATTTACCTATGAAGACAATTTCAAGACAGTCTATTAATTTTGGGAACCTCTGAAATGGCAAGTTTGGTAAGCAATGCACTGTACAAGATCTTTTGGTGTAGTCATTCTAGAACAGTTCCAGTATTTGGCTCACTTCTAATGGGCATAAATATCGATCTTGATACAAACAACTTATTGTGCTATCAGCTCTGTAAAGGAGAACAAATTTACAGATTAGAATCAATTCAATGAATAATTACAAAACAAAATGGATTAGTTGTGTTAGTACATATAAAACGTATTCTATTTAAAATAAAATGTAAAAATATTTAAAAAAAAAGTATAAAAATACTTAACTTGAATTGAGGATTTTAAACTAAAATACTTTCCCTAAACATGGTAAAAGAGTTTGATTCCTTTTTTGAGGTAACTCCCATTGTCAACACCTCTCAGTAAAGTCTGCTTAGATCTGTCAAAAAATTTACACATATTTAGAAGTAGTTAATTTATGTTCTTAAATAATTAAACTTTAAAATGTTTTTTAAAATAATTAAAAAAATACTTAGCATTTCTTTATGAAGACAATTTCAAGACAGTCTTTTAAATTTGGGAACGTTTGAGATGGCAAGTTTGGTAAGCAATGCTTTTTACAAGATCTATTGGTGTAGACATTCTAGAACAGTTCCAGTATTTGGCTTACTTCTTATGGGCATGAATATGGATCTTGACACAAACAACTTGTTGTGCTATCAGCTCTGTAAAGGAGAAAAAAATTACAGATTAGAATCAATTCAATGAATAATTACAAAACAAAATGGATTAGTTGTGTTAGTGCATATAAAACTTATTCCATTTAAAAAAAAAGTACAATTATTTTGAAAAATGAATAAAAATACCTAACTTGTATTGAGGAGTTTAAACTAAAATACTTTCCCTAAACATGGTAAAAGAGTTTGATTCTTTTGTTGAGGTAACTCCCATTGTCAACACCTCTCAGTACAGTCTGGTTAGATCTGTCAAAAAATTCACACATATTTAGAAGTAGGTAATTTATGTTCTTAAATAATTTAACTTTAAAATGTTTTTTAAAATAATAACAAAATACTTAGCATTTATTTATGAAGACAATTTCTAGACAGTCTTTTAAATTTGGGAACCTCTGAGATGGGAAGTTTGGTAAGCAATGCACTGTACAAGATCTATTGGTGTAGACATTCTAGAACAGTTCCAGTATTTGGCTCACTTCTTATGGGCATGAACATGGATCTTGACACAAACAACTTGTTGTGCTATCAGCTCTGTAAAGGAGAAAAAAATTACAGATTAGAATCAATTCAATGAATAATTACAAAACAAAATGGATTAGTTGTGTTAGTACATATAAAACGTATTCTATTTAAAATAAAATGTAAAAATATTTTAAAAAAAGGTATAAAAATACTTAACTTGAATTGAGGATTTTAAACTAAAATACTTTCCCTAAACATGGTAAAAGAGTTTGATTGCTTTTTTGAGGTAACTCCCATTGTCAACACCTCTCAGTAAAGTCTGCTTAGATCTGTCAAAAAATTTACACATATTTAGAAGTAGTTAATTTATGTTCTTAAAAAATTAAACTTTAAAATGTTTTTTAAAATAATTAAAAAAATACTTAGCATTTCTTTATGAAGACAATTTCAAGACAGTCTTTTAAATTTGGGAACGTTTGAGATGGCAAGTTTGGTAAGCAATGCTTTTTACAAGATCTATTGGTGTAGACATTCTAGAACAGTTCCAGTATTTGGCTTACTTCTTATGGGCATAAATATGGATCTTGACACAAACAACTTGTTGTGCTATCAGCTCTGTAAAGGAGAAAAAAATTACTGATTAGAATCAATTCAATGAATAATTACAAAACAAAATGGATTAGTTGTGTTAGTACATATATAACTAATTCTATTTAAAATAAAAAAGTACAAATATTTAAAAAAAAGGAATAAAAATACTTAACTTGAATTGAGGATTTTAAACTAAAATACTTTCCCTAAACATGGTAAAAGAGTTTGATTCTTTTCACGAGGTAACTCCCATTAACAACACTTCTCAGTACAGTCTGTTTCGATCTGTCAAAAAATTCACACATATTTAGAAGTAGCTAATTTATGTTCTTAAATAATTAAACTTTAAAATGTTTTTTAAAATAATTAAAAAAAAAATACTTAGCATTTACTTATGAAGACAATTTCTAGATAGTCTAATAAATATGGGAACCTCTGAAATGGCAAGTTTGGTAAGCAATGCACTGTACAAGATCTTTTGGTGTAGTCATTCTAGAACAGTTCCAGTATTTGGCTCATTTCTAATGGGCATAAATATCGATCTTGATACAAACAACTTGTTGTGATATTAGCTCTGTAAAGGAGAAAAAAATTACAGATTAAAATCAATTCAATGAATAATTACAAAACAAAATGGATTAGTTGTGTTAGTACATATAAAACTTATTCTATTTAAAATAAAATGTACAAATATTAAAAAAAAGGAATAAAAATACTTAACTTGAATTTAGGATTGTAAACTAAAATACTTTCTCTAAACATGGTAAAAGAGTTTGATTCTTTTGTTGACGTAACTCCCATTGCCAACACCTCTCAGTACAGTCTGATTAGATCTGTAAAAAAATTCACACATATTTAGAAGAAGCTAATTTATGTTCTTAACTTATTAAACTTCAAAATGTATTTAAATAAAAAAATACTTAGCATTTATTTATTAAGACAATCTCTAGAAAATATTTTATATTTTGAACCTCTGAGATGGCATATTTAGTAGGCTATGTATTTTACTAGATCTTTTTGTGCAACTTTTGCACGAATATTCTCCAGTCTATTTAAGTAGATAATTGACAAAAGAAAACAATAGAATTCAATATCACTCTAACATTTCTTGAATGTATTGTCAATGCACTGAAACAAATTATCATAAACACAATGTCAGATTACCTCCCCATATTATTTTCTAAATAATGCAATTATTTATGGCTGGAATTAAAAGTCAGAAAAAAAATCCCTCTAGGATACCTTGAATGTGTTGTCAATCCATTGAACAAATAAGCAAAAATACAATGAAATTCTACCTCCTCAAAATAATCTATAAATTCTGCAAACATTTAGGTAAGGAATTAAGTTTCATCACCAGCTGAATGATAGGTCCCTTTTTTCTATATTTGCATTTGATTAGAAATGTTTTTTTTATAATTAAAGATAGTCACTTTACTATAGTACTAATGTCTCTTTATTTATTCGGTCCGAACACGTTTTTCTAAATAGCGATCTGTTTAATAATGAAGAATAAATTAAAATTAAAACTTACTTGTTTAAAATCTTTGAATTATTTTTTTTAATCCTTTTCAATAGCCATTTATATTGACACATTTTGGAGAAGAAAACATATTTTCACCACTACAATGCACCAATGTCTCAAGTGAAATGACTGCTGGGTGAATAAAAGCTCACCTATCAAGAAAATATAAGCAACACAGATGACCACTCCAGGCACTGTTGATCAGCGCACCGTCTCGAGGAATGGTCATCCAACTGTGTGTGTGTGTGTGTGCTACTTGTTTTTTTTTCAACACTGTGACAGCACATCCGACACATTTTTGTTTCCACATATCGCTATGGTCAAATCCGCGTGTGAATATTGAATGTGTAAAAATAGTCTGGTATCACAAACACACACATGGTCAAAACTGCGTGTTTAACATTGCATATGCGAGAACAGCCGGGTCACACACACATACATACACACTGACAAAAAACAACTCACCAATTGGCCGTTATCCCGTTTATACAAATAATAACAATGTCGTATGCAGTGGCGGTTTTTAAATCTGGCTAATAGGAATCCTATTAAAGGATAACTGCCTCAGACACCAATTTGTGTGTGTGTGGGAGGGGGTTGGGAACCGTGTTTAGAGATTATGTAATTGAGTATATATGAATGTGCTACACTTATGGCCCTAGATAATCCTCCGATGGCCCACATGACAATCGCCCTATGGCTCACATGATAATCGCCCTATGGCCCACATGATAATTGCCCTATGGCCCACATGATAATTGCATTATGGCCCACATGATAATTGCCCATGACCCACATGATACACGACTTAGGCCCCGCATAGCCTGAAGATATCGCCAGAAGTGGTTTTTGTAAATGCCTTTTTTTGCTGAAAACAGTTTTTGACATATATGACATACTCGAGAGATGGGGTACTGTATGTGTACTATCCTAGTGCATTGTTGGAGCTCTTGAGCTCGTAAGTGCACTGTGAGTAATTTGTACTCATAGTCTCACTTGTAATTTATAAAAAAAAGAATGTAATTGTACTCAAACTTGACCCCCAACAATTAAGTCATTTTATGGGTGGGGGGAAAGGGGGATTGAGGACGACGAACCGCAACTGGCGGTACTGGCTTTTGACACAGGGGGCCCATGATGATATCACCAGGCGCCAGAATGGCTACTTTTGCTTTTCGGAAAGTCTTTAGGGCCCCAGAAGACCTAAAATGGGCATGTGGTAATTGATGAATCATAATAAAGGTTAACAGGTCTGAAAAGGTTACATATTTGGCGGGAGAAAGACGGTTAATTTACAACTGACCACCTTCAATGCATATTTTAAGGTTACTTCGTTCTTTGTTCCACTTTTTTTTTAAATTGTGTCACTTAATATGTGACAAACAACTGATCATCAAGCTATAAACAGATTGAGCACTATTGACATTGCTCGTAAGTAGGTCACTGCATGGCTGCAACTTTTTTAAGTATGAATGGTCAGGGTACTCAGAGGCTAGCAGGTGAACTGACCAGATAACGGAACACGTGCGTGTGTAGCTGAACTTTTAGCACCAAGGTGTTCAGCAGCTTGACAGTGACCGTCGACGTGGGACAGGACGTATTGTGATCAAAGAAAGTTACATATATTAAGACCGTCTAGTTGGACTTAACGTAGCGTGTGTATTCCACCACAGTGTAAAATCATTGTCGTTAATAAAATCCATGTGACATGTCTAATACATATTCTTTGTTTATAACGTGTTGTTGATTTGTTTGTTTGTTGTTTTTTTTTTTTGGGGGGGGGGGAGGAGGGATTCAGTAAATAGTTTGTTTTACTCTAAGTAACAACCTGTCATTATACCCAGAGGCGTTACTAGGGAAAAGCGGTCAACACTGTAGTATTTTTAAGGCAGGACCTTTTTACGAGTTTACTGCGACGAGAATTTGGCTTAAAAACCCTTAATCCCCCCTCCCTATTAGTACGGCTCGGATGTCAGGGCCAAAGCCAGAAAATCTGGGGCCCCTAAGGCTTCTGCAGACAAGGAAAACTTGGGGACACTCAAACCTAAAATCTTGGGCCCCCTTTGACAAGTGTTAAAAGTTGCTGCGGCTCGGTTTATGGGTGGCGGGTGGATGCAATATAGGACTCACTTCTAAGTACATTAAGTGTTGCCATGGTGGATGATGGGAGTATGGTGTTTGTACAAATTACAAACAGTTTGTGTTTTTAAAAAAATGGTGAAAGGGGGGGGGGTTGTAGGAGCATTGTGAGCTTATTGGACATACATAAACATAGCCTCCTAAAAATGTAAATCAGTGAGAGTATTAAAACCGCCTAAACAAATTATTTGCATAATAAATTCTCCCTCCCCCACTTGAGTTGGATAATTAACAGGTTTTTGTTATGAAGAAGAACTAAAAATGAAAACTTCTTGCTTTGTGCAAGAGTGGAAGAGGGGTAATAGGGGAGGGTGCGTAAATCTAGATAAAAGAGAAGGCATATGATGGGCCGCATATAGAATGCATAAGGCCCTAAGCTATTTGAGATATGTGGGCCCTTTGTAAGACCAGATATATTATATTCAGTGTCAAATAGTTAAGTATATGTGACAGTTGCTCACATAAACATAATATTTGGGGCATTCAAGGGTGCATATCTTATACCAAAATCCTGGACTGGACATATATGAACAATAAGAAAGCATAAAAACTTGTTAAAAATAACTTGGACAAAACGATCATATAAACACTATTGACGCAGTTTTTATGGCGATCCTCTTTCATCCCCACCATAGCCAAAAGTGCAATGGTCATGGAGGCACCACCGGAAATGTCACGGGAAGTTTAACCAATGACTTGAAAATCCATTGGCACTCACCCGAGATTTGAATCCTTGACTCTCAGGCAGACAAACAGGCGCTTCACCGCACTACCCACTGCGAGCTTAAAAAACAGTCAAGCTATGCCAGGGGTCAGCAACCTGCAGCTCGCACGACGCATGCGGCTCTTTCGATGTCAATTTGCTACTCTTTCGATGTCAATTTGCTACTCTTTCGATGTCAATTTGCTACTCTTTCGATGTCAATTTGCTACTCTTTCGATGTCAATTTGCTACTCTTTCGATGTCAATTTGCTACTCTTTCGATGTCAATTCGCTACTCTTTCGATGTCAATTTGTTACTCTTTCGATGTTAATTTGCTACTCTTTCGATGTCAAATTGCTACTCTTTCGATGTCAATTTGCTACTCTTTCGATGTCAATTTGCTACTCTTTCGATGTCAATTTGCTACTCTTTCGATGTCAAATTGCTACTCTTTCGATGTCAAATTGCTACTCTTTCGATGTCAATTTGCTACTCTTTCCATGTCAATTTGCTACTCTTTCGATGTCAAATTGCTACTCTTTCGATGTCAATTTGCTACTCTTTCGATGTCAATTTGCTACTCTTTCGATTTCAATTTGCTACTCTTTCGATGTCAATTTGCTACTCTTTCGATGTCAATTTGCTACTCTTTCGATGTCAATTTGCTACTCTTTCGATGTCAATTCGCTACTCTTTCGATGTCAATTTGTTACTCTTTCGATGTCAATTTGCTACTCTTTCGATGTCAAATTGCTACTCTTTCGATGTCAATTTGCTACTCTTTCGATGTCAATTTGCTACTCTTTCGATGTCAAATTGCTACTCTTTCGATGTCAAATTGCTACTCTTTCGATGTCAATTTGCTACTCTTTCCATGTCAATTTGCTACTCTTTCGATGTCAAATTGCTACTCTTTCGATGTCAATTTGCTACTCTTTCGATGTCAAATTGCGGTCTTCCACTTCAATGCGCAAATAATTATAATGATATGATTTTACATTCGTAATCAAATACCATAATATTGAAAGAATAATTTAAGTGGCTTTTTAAAAAACTGAGAAAATTGTAAATTATAGCTTTTGGCTCTTCCATGTCTAATGGCGGATCCAGAAAATTGGAATAGGGGGGCGTGGCTTTGTAAAAACGTTATTTTCGAGCAGCAGCAGAGAAACAGGGTCTAGACATTAGAGGGTTCGGAGCCGGGGGGGGGCGAGGCCGGGTCGCCCCCCCCCCTGGATCCGATAATGCATGTCAAAAGGTTGCCGACTCCTGGGCTATGCTAACAACATTTGGTCTCTCGTAATAACGCACCACACATATTCTCACTTAAGAGCTGTGTATGTCACATTGATTCAGTCTTCGCGTATGTAAATAAAAAACATACTTATTTACATACATTTCAATAGCTTGTCCTTTTTTTTTCTTACTGTTTTTGTTCCGTCTCAACCAAGCCACGCCCCCCCCCCACCATCACCTCCATTTTGTGTAATAAAGTTCCCTTTGCCACAGTAGGCCAACTGTGCAGATGAAATGTAGAATTCATCTGTTTCTGTAACCACGACATAAATAAAGGGTTGTAAGGTTAGCACAACGCCCAGGCGTATTCAATTCCCCCAACTAATAGTCGGGCGCCCGTTTAATTCAAGCTGGTTTCAGTTGAGGAATATTAACCAACTTTCATCTTTTATTCATTACGAAATAATTAACAAACAGATAAAGCTTTTCAAAAAGCGAAAACGCGTTTTTCAACAAATGTATTAAAAGGGCTTTACAGAGAATGATATCTGTCCGTGATAAAAAAACAACCATAGATATTACGGGAGACAATAGTGTAGGGTCAAAATTGTTTCATTATTTTTTTTTCATTCTTATTTTTGTTAAAAAAAAAAACTAATGCAGAAAATGTTGGTATTTAGCACTGTTTGAAACATTTAATGATAGCACAATATTTTTGATATTCAATACTTTTTTTTTAAATATCCTTTCAGTACAAGATGGATTATTTGTAAGTAAAATACTAAAAAATAAAAAAAAAATAACCTTTGATACACGTTGATATTGTAATTTTTTTAAATTATTATTACTTCAGTGACTTTTGAAATCTTGTCACTTTAATAAATGCAATCTATTGAAAGTTAATGAATGCCTTTAATCTTTATTGTCAAATTATGCACATTTCTAATAAATAAAAAAAAGATTTATCTATTTAAATCTAGATTTTGAAATTTTACTTTTTTAAGTTTCCTAATTTAAACATTATCAGCTGCACAACATCGGAATAGATTTAAACATACAGAGTTTGTAATTTATTTTACGTTTCCATTATCAGATTTGGTGCACACTCATTTACTGGATGAGCTTCGCTATTCACTCTCTCGGCATTAATAACGATGCCAGTGTGGGCTCCTAGAGCTTCTGATGTTGACGTGTATTATTGATCTTTCAGTGGGTGAGTACATATATACTCAGCAATTTGCGCCCATTACTGGGATAAAGAGTATATAAAAGCAATTTGGATTCTGCGTTAAATTAAAAGTAAATAATTAATACAACAGTATTCCAGTTTAAAATGCAACCAGAAATAACAAAACCTACCGATTAATTCTGTGTAGATATAACTCTATTCAAATGGTTTGCAGTGTACAACTAGTTATGCAGAATACGCATCGGTTTTTTGAAAAAAAGAAAAAAAGCATTCAACGAAAAAGTGTTCTACCATTGACTAAGAAATGTCATCATTTGTGTTATTGGCTTTCTAATAATGTAGCACCGAAATATTTAACACAGAGGCTAAATTATCTCACCGGTGGGTGCTCACAAAGAACAAAAGTGGCGGAGCATTAGTAAATATCAATTTAAATTTAAGAAGTTTAATTTACATTCTGTGATAACTATTGTTTAGATAATAATTAAAAAAAAAAGTCTTCATTTTCTTTTTCTTGATTGTACAGAACCTGGC
This sequence comes from Bulinus truncatus, assembly GCA_021962125.1. Classification (NCBI taxonomy): domain Eukaryota; kingdom Metazoa; phylum Mollusca; class Gastropoda; family Planorbidae; genus Bulinus; species Bulinus truncatus. The sequence continues at coordinate 2,158,061 of JAGDYQ010000090.1, read as the reverse complement.
CTAACATTAGACAAACATTTCGTCATGGCTGTGCCTAAAATAAACACCAAAATGCCGAAAATATTTTTCTACTCACCACGAGCCATACAGGGCAGCAACACATCACAGAGTCGTCAGGGGCGGAAAGAGGTGTAGCTAAGGAGAAGGGGGTCCAAATTCGAAAGTCCCTCCTAGCCCAAGCGTTAAAGAGGGCCCAAAACATTTTTCTTTACATTAAATATTAAGTACGTTATTTCATGTCATGATGTCGAATATCAAAATGCAGGGACCCTCCAAAGAGGCCAAGCCTCTCCGGGTCACCAAATCCTTTGATTCGGTACTGGGGGCGGATTTAACGTGGGGGTGTGGTTGTACTACCGGGCGTTTGCCCTGGCCGGTTCTGGTAAGGGGGCGCCTAACTCTACCGACTCAGTAACAGTAATGTAGGAAGGTTGCTGTGGGTTGATTGACAGCACAGGGCGCAGAACTAGGAAGGGGTGCCAAAAAGAGCGCTGTTAATGTTGTTCCACAGTGCGCTGCAATAGTTAGCAACGGCTATAGTACGAACTTCAAACTTGCATCATTATTTTTAATACATTTTCTAAATATATATGGGGCCCTAACCGACCCAACTCCGCCTCTGAGACTTGTATTTGTGTGAAAAATGTGTATACGTTAATAAACTCAACGAAACTAATTATAATCAATATGCTTAAAGTGCATATAAGTCAAGCTACATTAAAAGTATTCGAAGATACATGACTTTGCGAAGATATGTATGCGTGTGAGTCAATAATTTTGACAATGCGTGGGTACTCTTCCTCCCTACCATTCCAATAATGCACATCTTCTTCAAATGGAGGTATACACTAATATTATCTTTTTGTGGGGAGAGTGTGTTCCCCATGTCATTGTGGAAATATCGTAATAATATATGGCTTTCTATCTCAAAACTCAAACTGGTATTACATTCACACCTCATTCATCAACTGAACGTTGTGTCTCTCATCTGTATAATGTACCCTGCGTAAATTATGACATAGAACTTAGTGACCTGCGTCCGCTAGTGAACTATGTAACCAGAGCATTGGCCAGTGGTCTCTATCAGGGGAATTACCTAGCATCGTAAGCATGATGTGTTATGTGGCCATGGGCGTATTCATGGGGGGCAAACAATGTCATATAAGAGGGGGGGCCTTTGCTCCCCCCTCACATTATAAAGTTATTTGCCCCCCCTGGAAAATCTTTGCCCCCCTTTGGAAAAATTCCTACACGCCCAATGTGGCTAACTATTTGTACACAAACAAAAACAAAAACCTTTGGTAAGCCGTCCTAGTCAGGATAATCCCCTAGTTTAGTCAACAGTCCCATTGACTGGTCTACTGCATGTACTATCAGGTGACTTGTTGTTTTTTTTGTAAACTAGGTTTAGTCAAGCCAGTTCAACCAGGGGAATTCCCTTGCCCTATCCACATGGGTCTATAAGTGTGTGTTTAAAATTTTACAAGTTAAAGTAATAGAAATGTCCCATGTTGTTGTTTTTTTTTAAATTTAAAAATAGTCCACTTCCTTTGTGACCTTCTTATGTGACCTTCCTATGTGACCCTTGCAGCCACTTACACTAACAGGGACTTGACAAACGGAAATTATTTATATCTTTATCAGAGCTTTAAGCCGAATTAGTTCAACCTATGGTAGACTTCTGGCAAACTATTAGATTCATATATAATAGACCGTTTTGAAACCCATTGATGTGTCTTTATATAAAGGGCCCAATATTTTATTCTGAGCCCAGGGCCTCAAAAGAGCTAAGTCCGCTACTGGATAGAGGAAGTAATGAAGCGTGGTTAGGAAATCATTTGAGTCTACTAGGAAATTATATTTCTAGTGTTAAGTGCATGGTCGTGTAGTTAAGCGCTCGACTGTCAAGCTATTTTTCGATAATTGACATAGACTTTAATCTACTTATGCATGGCAGTTGATCATTGTATAGCAGAAAATTGAAACGAAGCTTATAGTCTGTTTCGCATATTGAAAAATGGAGTAGAATTTACTGGTGCGTAAAATTTCGACCCTACGTGGTTGAAAAAAAAACAAGCCTATAGTCCCATTTGCCAAATAGTAAACAGGAGGAGAATCAATTGGAATATATGCCCATAAGCTACCAGATAGTGCCATAAATTCCTACATATTCCCAAGATACATTTTCGCATACTCTCCTGCATATTCCAATACGATCCCAGATATTGCCGTAAGCTCCCAGAAATATCCATAAGCTCCTACATATTCTCATAAGCTTCTTCATATTCCCATAAGCTCCTACATATTCCCATAAGCTCCTACATATTCCCATAAGCTCCTATATATTTCCAATAAGCTCCTTATATTCCCATAAGCTCCTACATATTCCCATAAGCTCCTACATATTCCCATAAGCACCTACATATTCCCATAAGCACCTACATATTCCCATAAGCTCCTACATATTTCCATAAGCTCCTACATATTCCCATAAGCTCCTTATATTCCCATAAGCTCCTTATATTCCCATAAGCTCCTACATATTCCCATAAGCTCCTTCATATTCCCATAAGCTCCTACATATTCCCATAAGCTCCTACATATTCCCATAAGCTCCTACATATTCCCATAAGCTCCTACATATTCCCATAAGCTCCAAATATATTGCCATAAGCTCCCAGATATTTCCATAAGCTCCCAGATATTTCCATAAGTTCCTACACATTCCCATAAGCTCCTTCATATTCCCATAAGCTCCCAGATATTGACATACGCTCCCAGATATTCCCATTAGCTCCTACATATTCCCATAAGCACCTTCTTATTCCCATAAGCTCCCAGATATTTCCATAAGCTCCTACATATTCCCATAAGCTCATACATATTCCCATAAGCTCCAAATATATTGCCATATGCACCCTCATATTTCAATTAGTTCTCATAAATTTCCATTCTCTATCTTTCTCTCTCTCTCTCTCTCTCTCTCTCTGTCTGTCTCTCACTTTCCTTATCTCTCGTTTTCGATAATTGAAAAAGACGTGAATCTACTTATGCATGGCAGTTGATCATTGTATAGCAGAAAATTTAAACAAAGCTTATAGTCTGTTTCATATATTGAAAAATAGGTGTAGAATTTACTGATGCGTAAAATTTTAACCCTACGTGGATTAAAATAATCACAAGCCTTTAGTCATATTCGCCAAGTACTTAACACTAGTAGAAACAATTGGCATATATTCCCATAAGCTCCTACATATTTAATAATCTCCTAATATTGCCATAAACTCCTACATATTCGCATAAGCTCCTACATATTCCCATAAGCTCCTAGATATTGCCATAAGCTCCCAGATATTCCCATAAACACCCTCATATTCCCATAAGCACCTTCTTATTCCCATAAGCTCCCAGATATTTCCATAAGCTCCTACATATTCCCATAAGCTCATACATATTCCCATAAGCTCCAAATATATTGCCATATGCACCCTCATATTTCAATTAGTTCTCATAAATTTCCATTCTCTATCTTTCTCTCTCTCTCTCTCTCTCTGTCTGTCTCTCTCTTTCCTTATCTCTCGTTTTCGATAATTGACAAAGACGTGAATCTACTTATGCATGGCAGTTGATCATTGTATAGCAGAAAATTTAAACAAAGCTTATAGTCTGTTTCATATATTGAAAAATAGGTGTAGAATTTACTGATGCGTAAAATTTTAACCCTACGTGGATTAAAATAAACACAAGCCTTTAGTCATATTCGCCAAGTACTTAACACTAGTAGAAACAATTGGCATATATTCCCATAAGCTCCTACATATTTAATAATCTCCTAATATTGCCATAAACTCCTACATATTCGCATAAGCTCCTACATATTCCCAAAAGCTCCTAGATATTGCCATAAGCTCCCAGATATTCCCATAAACACCCTCATATTCCCATAAGTTCCCATATATTGCCATTATCTATCTCTCTTTCTCTCTCTCTGTCTCTCTGTCTCTCTCTTTCCTTATCTCTCTTTTTCGATAATTGACATAGACTTGAATCTCCTTATGCATGTCAGTTGATCATTGTATAGCAGAAATTTGAAATAAAGCTTATAGTCTGTTTCAAATATTGAAAAATAGGACTATAATTTACTGATGCGTAAAATTGTGACACAACGTGGATGAAAATAAACACAAGCCGATAGTCTCATTCGCAAAATACTAAATTGGAGTAGAATCAAGTGGAATATATTAACATAAGCTACCAGATAGTGCCATAAGCTCCAAGATATTCCCATAAGCTCCTACATATTCCCATAAGCACCAAGATATTGTCATAAGCTTCCAGATATTGGCATAAGCTCCCAGATATTCCCTTAAACTCCTACAAATTCCCATAAGCTCCTACATATACTCATAAGCTCCCAGATATTCCCATAAGCTCCTACAAGCTTCCATAAGCTCCTTATATTCCCATCAGCTCTTACATATTCCCATAAGCTCCTACATATTCACATAAGCTCCTACATAGTCACGTAATCTCCTAAAATTCCAATAAGCTCCTACACATTTTTATAAGCTCCTGATATTCACATAAGATCCCAGAACTTGCCATAAGCTCCCAGATATTCCCATAAGAACCCTCATATTCCCATACATTTCCATATATTCCCGATCTCTCTCTCTCTCTCTCTCTCTCTCTCTCTCTCTCTCTCTCTCTGTCTCTCTCTCTCTCTCTCTTTCCTTATCTCCCTTTTTCGATAATTGACATAGAAGTGAATCTACTTATGCATGGCAGTTGATCATTGTATAGCGTAAAATTTTGACCCTAAGTGGTTGAAAAAAAACACAAGCCTAAAGTCCCATTCGCCAAATACTAAACAGGAGTAGAATCAATTGGCATATATTCAATTAAGCTACCAGATAGTTCAATAAGTTCCCAGATATTTACACAAGCTCCTACATATTCCATAAGCTCCTAATATTCCCATAAACCCTTACATATTCGCATAAGCTCCTACATATTCCCATAAGATCCACGATATTACCATAGACGGACAAATATTCCCATAAGCTCTTACATTTACCCATAAGCTTATACAAATTCCCATAAGCTCAACGATATTGCCATAAGCTATCTGATTTTCCCAATGAGCACCCGCATATTCCCATAAGCTACCAGATAGTGCCATATGTTCCTAAATATTCCAATAAGCTCCTAGATATTGCCATAATCTCCTACATATTCCCAAAAGCTCCTACATATTCCCATAAGCTCCCATATGTTCCCAAAAGCTCCTACATATTCCGATAAGCTCATAATATTCTCATAAGTTCCTACATATTACCATTAGCTCCCAGATACTGCCGTAAGCTCTTAGATATTCCCATAAGCTCCTACATATTATATAAGCTGTTAATATTCCCATATGCTCCTACATATTCCCATAAGCTCCCATATGTTCCCAAAAGCTCCTACATATTCCGATAAGCTCATAATATTCTCATAAGTTCCTACATATTACCATTAGCTCCCAGATACTGCCGTAAGCTCTTAGATATTCCCATAAGCTCCTACATATTATATAAGCTGTTAATATTCCCATATGCTCCTACATATTCCCATAAGCTCCTACATATTCCGATAAGCTTATATTCCGTTTTAAGTATTGAAAAATAGTAGGAGAATATACTGATGCGTAAAATTTTGAACTTACGTGTTTGAAATAAACACAAAGCCTATAGTCCAATTCGCCAAATTTTAAACAGGGTTAAAAACATTTGGCACATATTCAGATAAGCTCCCAGATATTGCCATAAGCTCCCAGATATTGCCATAAGCTCCCAAATATTGCCATAAGCTCCCAGATATTCCCATAAGTTCCTAATATTCTCATAAGCTCCTACATATTCCCATAAGCTCCCAGATATTGCCATAAGCTCCTAGATATTTCCATCAGTTCTCATAACTTCTCTCTCTCTCTCTCTCTCTCTCTTTCTCTTTCGTTATCTCTCTTTTTCGATAATTAACATAGAGTTGAATCTAGTTATGCATGGCAGTTGATCATTGTTTAGCAGATAAACTTTTTAAAATATTAATATCAGCATATGGGCCCATGTTACCTCTGCCCACGGGCCCGAAATTTCTGTCGATGAGCCTGTTTGCAACCTTGTAATAATTTTATATATTGATATCTTCTAAGGACAACTAGCAATCTAAATAAGTTAATGAAATAACATTGACTTCTGACTTCATTTTTATAGATATATATAATAAAGTAATAAATTACAAACTCCGTGATTTCTGAGTGATGTTATTTAATTTGCCAATTTACTTTTTAGCAGAATCAATTTTATTTTAAATTGAATAATTGCAACTAGCCAATTATTTGTTGTTAGATATGTTCTTTGTAGACAATATTTTATAACAAATATCACACAAATAGCTAAGCTATATTCGTGCATCTTTGTCGTTCTTCCCGCGTTGTACCTTAAACAAACAGTATAATAATATAAATCAGGTATCTTTTGGGTAACAATTGTGTAGCAGAACAAATGGTCAATACATTTATAACAGGAATCAGAAAATGCTCAGCCTCAATACATTTTTATCATTCAAACTCTTTGCTATTTAAATTATTTTTAACAAAACTCCAACATGCCATGCATTATTGAAACGTAGTTAAAATTATATATTTCTAATTAATAGCTAAACAATTGGTACTAAACTGCACCAATCCAGATATGAAACTGCAAAAAATTTCTTGGGGAGGGGACTCACTCAGATCCCCTCCCCAAACCCCTCCTCTCTGTTTGCAAGCTTTCGGCGCTTCGCGCCTCCTTCTTCCCAGCCCCCCCCCCCCCGAACATTTCTTCTACCCCACCAGGGGCGTATTTACGGGGAGGGAACATGCCTCACTCCCATTAGCGCAAGTTTTGGTAATACGTCATTAAATTATCGAAATATTTTTAGTTCTAACACAAATTTTCAATAATAAAAACAGTTTTGCCGCCCCCCGCTAGCCCCGTAGCGCGAAAATTCTACAGCCGGGGCTAGGAAATAGCAGGGAGGGGCAGGCACTCTACAGCAGGGGCCAGACAAAACGCAGGGGGTCCCTGCCCACCAAACGCTACGGGCCTGCCCCCCACCCCGGTCAAAGTTTTGCCCGCCCCCCCGTCAAAGTTGTCTAGATCCGCCCCTGTGCCACAGGATCATTTCTTCGGCACCCCCCCCCCCCCCCGAAAATTTCTTCGACTTATGCGATGGTCATAATAAATTACCTAATCTTCGAGATCGACTTTTAAGTGGGTATAGTAAACAAACCCATGTCCAGCAGTTTCAATAAGGGGAACTACCTAGTATAGTAAACAAAGGCAAGTCCAGCGGTTTCAACAAGGAGAAGCACCTAGTATTAGGGTGATTCAAAAATCATTTTTTTAAATTAAATATTGCATTGTTGTTATTTTTTTTTCCTTTTATACCTATACTTCCATGCAAAATTTTATTGAAATTGAATTACATTTAGAGGTTGCTCATCGAGACTGAAGTTTATAGTATCTTCTTTAATGACAAGAATTCTTATAATATTAACATTAAATTAAACATTATCTTAAAATGAATATTAAACATTAATTACAACGAATTAGATATATTGAAATGTTATAAAACATAAAATATAACGATATGCAACAGTTACTGCTTGTTTATTTATGTATACATTGTATTATAAACATAAACAATACAATTTACTAATGATCTTCAGTTCAACGCTTCTTATATAACTTATGTGCACTTTACTTCAAATTTGGCACTCTCATTCTGTGATCTTCTACAACTTGAAACAACGTCTGTATTTCAGATTGTGTTTTAGTGATTGACTTACTAAATGATGACATCAGTGCAACTGACAGCTCGGCTGCCTTAAAGGAATCAACAATACATTTAGCTTCAGCAAATGACGGCAATTTATCCCAGGATACTGGATCAACTTTATTGAAGCTGATATATCAAATGAACGCATTGCAGATAGTGATGAGATAAACTTTAACCACTCGTTCCGTCCAGTCATCATCAGTCTTCAGCATCGCTTCATCAATACTGCGGTTTTCATCTGGAGAAACTTTTTCAGAAAACAACGAAAGAAAAAGCACCTCTGGACTTCTATACCAAAGAAGGTTTTCAATTTTCCTTTTCTCAGCATCAAACACCGTTTTGTATATGACTGAATTTCGTGAGATCTACTTGAATAACAATATATCGTTAAACGGAATATCACGACTCACAGGACATGAGATCCAAGTTTTAACGTAAATGTGAGTAGCGAACAAGCAGAATTCTTGCAAAATCTTTACCTCTGAAGGTGTGAGCTGAGTTGATTACTAAACAAGTAGATCTTGAAGCAGTATATCATTTTTGCCATCCAGCGAGCGATATGGTAAGCTCCCAGCACATGAAAGTGGTACGGTTGCTTGCTTACAATGAAGCCAAATATCAACAATCAGGTTTTGATCATTCCTCTGTAAACTTCACGTGGTATGTAACTTGAGGCACGTGACAAATTGTCTTACATGAATGACACAACACTGTGTGTTCCACCATAAACGGATCATCTAGTCTCGAATCTTCCAGCGGATGATACAGCTGCTGATCAACCTTAGGCCGAAATCGTTTAAAACTTTTGAACAGTGGAATGTTAGGGCTGTATGTGGAGCCACAGAGAAAAAACAACTCCATTGAGCAGTTTATGCACAAAAAGTCGGCAGGCAAATTGTCAGCTCCTCTTGCAACCATTTACATATCCCCTTAGTAACACCAGTGTTGAAGGATGTTGTGTCAAAACACATACCAATGATCTCATCAGATACCTCACTTAATCTTAACAGCTGTATTGTTGCATTGGCTTGTGCCTTACCATCAAGAATGGTATTTTAGCGAAGCCTAAATCTTTTTTTAATTTCCCAGTTAAAAGAAAATCATAAACTTAATTAGTCACTACAAAAGTAAAAATGTTGTATGATAAAAACAATTAAGAAATAGAAACCTGACGTGGTTGAAAATAAACACAAAGCCTATACTCCCATTTGCAAAATACTAAACAGGAGTAGAATTAATTGGCACATATTCCCATAAGCTCCTACATATTCCCATCATCTCCCAAACATTTCCATTAGCTCCCAAACATTCCCATAAGCTCCCATATATTCACTTAAGTGCCTTCATATTCCCATAAGCTTCTACATATCCCCATAAGCTCCTACATATTCCCATAAGCTCCCAAATTTTCCCATAAGCTCCCGCATATTCCCATAAGCTCCCGCATATTCCCATAAGTTCCTAAATAACCCCATTTAGCTCCCACATATTCCCATAACCTCCTACATATTCGCATAAGCTCCTGCATATTCCCATATGCTCCCGCATATTCCCATAGGTTCCCATATATTCCCATTCTCTTTCTCTCTTTCTCTCTCTCTCTCACTCTCTCTCTCTCTCTCTCTCTCTCTCTCTCTTTCCTTACTCTCTCTTTCGATAACTGACATAGGGTTGAATCTACTTATGCATGGCAATTAGTTATTGTATAGCAGAAAATTGAAACGAAGCTTATAGTCCATTTCTCTTATTGAATTAGAGTAGAATTTACTGATGCGTAAAATTTTGACCTTACGTGGTTGAAAATGAACGCAAAGCCTACAGTCCCATTCGCCAAATACTAAACAGGAGTAGGCACATATTCCCATAAGCTCCCACTTATTCCTATAAGCTCCTACATATTCCCACAAGCTCCCACATATTCTCATAAGTTCCAAAATATTCCCATAAGCTTCTACATATTCCAAAAAGCTCCTAATATTCCCATAAGATCCTACATATTCCCATAAGCTCCTTCATATTCCCATAAGCTCCTACATATTCCCATACGCTCCCACATATTCTCATAAGTTCCAAAATATTCCCATAAGCTGCTACATATTTCAATAAGCTCCTTATATTCCCATAAGCTCCTACATATTCTCATAAGTTCCAAAATATTCCAATAAGCTGCTACATATTCCAATAAGCTCCAACATTTTCCCATAAGCTCCCGCATATTCCCATAAGCTTCCGCATATTCCCATAAGCTCCTAAATATTCCCATTTAGCTCCCGAATATTCCCATAAGCTCCTACATATTCCCATAAGCTCCCAATAATTTCCATCAGCTCCCATATAATCCCAAAAGCTCCTACATATTCCCATCAGCTCCTAAATATTCCCATAAGCTCCTACATATTCGCATAAGCTCCCAAAATATTCACATAAGCTCCTACATATTCCCATAAGTTCCCATATATTCCCATTCTATTTCTCTCTTTTTTCTCTATCTCTCTCTTTCCTTATCTCTCTCTTTCGATAATTAAAATAGAGTTGAATCTACTTATGCATGGCATTTGGTCATTGTATAGCAAAAAATTGAAACGAAGTATATAGTACGTTTCTCTTATTGAAAAATAGGATTAGAATTTAGTGATGCGTAAAATTTTGACCTTACGTGGTTGAAAATTACACAAAGCCTATAGACCCATTCGCCAAATACTAAACAGGATTAGAATCAATTGGAACATGTTCCCATAAGCTCCCAATTATTCCCATAAGTTTCTACATATTCTCATAAGCTCCCACATATTCCCATAAGTTTCAACATATTCCCATAAGCTCCTACATATTCCAATAAGCTCCTAATATTCCCACAAAGCTCCTACATATTCCCATAAGCTTCCACATATTCCCATAAGCTCCAACATATTCCCATACGCTCCCAAACATTCCCATAAGCTCCCATATATTCCCATAAGCTCCTACATATTCCCATAAGCTCCCACATATTACCATAAGCTCCCAAATATTCCCATAAGCTCCTACATATTCCCATAAGCTCCTACATATTCTCATAAGCTCCCACATTTTCCCATAAGCTCCCGCATATTCCCATAAGCTCCCGCATATTCCCATAAGTTCTCGTATATTCCCATTCTCTCTCTCTGTCTTTCTCTCTCTCTTTCTCTCTCTCTCTCTCTTTCCTTATCTCTTATTATCGATAATTGACATAGAGTTGAACCTACGGATGCATGGCAGTTGATCATTGTATAGCACAAAATTGAAACGAAGCTTATAGTGCGTTTCTATTATTTAAAAATAGGAGTAGAATTTACTGATGCGTAAAATTTTGACCTTACGTTGTTGAAAATAAACACAAAGCCTATAGTCCCATTCGCCAAATACTAAACAGGAGTAGAATCAATAGGAACATATTCCCTTAGGCTCCTACATATTCCCATCAGCTAACAAATATTCCCATAAGCTCCTACATATTCCCATATGATCCCACATATTCTCATAAGCTCTTACATATTCCCATAAGCTCCTACATATTTCCATAAGCTCCTACATATTCTAATAAGCTCCCACATATTCCCATAAGCTCCAACATATTACCATAAGCTCCTACATATTCCCATAAGCTCCTACATATTCCCATAAGTTCCTACATATTCCAATAAGCTCCCACATATTCCCATAAGCTCCTACATATTCCCATCAGCTCCTAAATATTCCCATAAGCTCCTACATATTCGCATAAGCTCCCAAAATATTCACATAAGCTCCTACATATTCCCATAAGTTCCCATATATTCCCATTCTATTTCTCTCTTTTTTCTCTATCTCTCTCTTTCCTTATCTCTCTCTTTCGATAATTAAAATAGAGTTGAATCTACTTATGCATGGCATTTGGTCATTGTATAGCAGAAAATTGAAACGAAGTATATAGTACGTTTCTCTTATTGAAAAATAGGATTAGAATTTAGTGATGCGTAAAATTTTGACCTTACGTTGTTGAAAATAAACACAAAGCCTATAGTCCCATTCGCCAAATACTAAACAGGAGTAGAATCAATAGGAACATATTCCCTTAGGCTCCTACATATTCCCATAAGCTAACAAATATTCCCATAAGCTCCTACATATTCCCATATGATCCCACATATTCTCATAAGCTCTTACATATTCCCATAAGCTCCTACATATTTCCATAAGCTCCTACATATTCCAATAAGCTCCCACATATTCCCATAAGCTCCAACATATTCCCATAAGCTCCCATATATTCCCATAAGCTCCTACATATTCCCATAAGCTCCCACATATTACCATAAGCTCCCAAATATTCCCATAAGCTCCTACATATTCCCATAAGCTCCTACATATTCTCATAAGCTCCCACATTTTCCCATAAGCTCCCGCATATTCCCATAAGCTCCCGCATATTCCCATAAGTTCTCGTATATTCCCATTCTCTCTCTCTGTCTTTCTCTCTCTCTTTCTCTCTCTCTCTCTCTTTCCTTATCTCTTATTATCGATAATTGACATAGAGTTGAACCTACGGATGCATGGCAGTTGATCATTGTATAGCACAAAATTGAAACGAAGCTTATAGTGTGTTTCTATTATTTAAAAATAGGAGTAGAATTTACTGATGCGTAAAATTTTGACCTTACGTTGTTGAAAATAAACACAAAGCCTATAGTCCCATTCGCCAAATACTAAACAGGAGTAGAATCAATAGGAACATATTCCCTTAGGCTCCTACATATTCCCATAAGCTAACAAATATTCCCATAAGCTCCTACATATTCCCATATGATCCCACATATTCTCATAAGCTCTTACATATTCCCATAAGCTCCTACATATTTCCATAAGCTCCTACATATTCTAATAAGCTCCCACATATTCCCATAAGCTCCAACATATTACCATAAGCTCCTACATATTCCCATAAGCTCCTACATATTCCCATAAGTTCCTACATATTCCAATAAGCTCCCACATATTCCCATAAGCTCCTACATATTCCCATCAGCTCCTAAATATTCCCATAAGCTCCTACATATTCGCATAAGCTCCCAAAATATTCACATAAGCTCCTACATATTCCCATAAGTTCCCATATATTCCCATTCTATTTCTCTCTTGTTTCTCTATCTCTCTCTTTCCTTATCTCTCTCTTTCGATAATTAAAATAGAGTTGAATCTACTTATGCATGGCATTTGGTCATTGTATAGCAGAAAATTGAAACGAAGTATATAGTACGTTTCTCTTATTGAAAAATAGGATTAGAATTTAGTGATGCGTAAAATTTTGACCTTACGTGGTTGAAAATTACACAAAGCCTATAGACCCATTCGCCAAATACTAAACAGGATTAGAATCAATTGGAACATGTTCCCATAAGCTCCCAATTATTCCCATAAGTTTCTACATATTCTCATAAGCTCCCACATATTCCCATAAGTTCCAACATATTCCCATAAGCTCCAACATATTCCCATAAGCTCCCATATATTCCCATAAGCTCCTACATATTCCCATAAGCTCCCACATATTACCATAAGCTCCCAAATATTCCCATAAGCTCCTACATATTCCCATAAGCTCCTACATATTCTCATAAGCTCCCACATTTTCCCATAAGCTCCCGCATATTCCCATAAGCTCCCGCATATTCCCATAAGTTCTCGTATATTCCCATTCTCTCTCTCTGTCTTTCTCTCTCTCTTTCTCTCTCTCTCTCTCTTTCCTTATCTCTTATTATCGATAATTGACATAGAGTTGAACCTACGGATGCATGGCAGTTGATCATTGTATAGCACAAAATTGAAACGAAGCTTATAGTGCGTTTCTATTATTTAAAAATAGGAGTAGAATTTACTGATGCGTAAAATTTTGACCTTACGTTGTTGAAAATAAACACAAAGCCTATAGTCCCATTCGCCAAATACTAAACAGGAGTAGAATCAATAGGAACATATTCCCTTAGGCTCCTACATATTCCCATAAGCTAACAAATATTCCCATAAGCTCCTACATATTCCCATATGATCCCACATATTCTCATAAGCTCTTACATATTCCCATAAGCTCCTACATATTTCCATAAGCTCCTACATATTCCAATAAGCTCCCACATATTCCCATAAGCTCCAACATATTACCATAAGCTCCTACATATTCCCATAAGCTCCTACATATTCCCATAAGTTCCTACATATTCCAATAAGCTCCCACATATTCCCATAAGCTCCCATATATTCCCATAAGCTCCCAAAAACTCCCATAAGCTCCCAAATATTCCCATTCGTCTCTCTCTTTCTTTCTCCTTATTTCGCTCTCTCTCTCCTTCTCTTTCTCTCTCTCTCTCTCTCTCTCTCTCTCTCTCTCTCTGTATATATATATATATATATATATATATATATATATATATATATATATGTACCAAAATATGAATATTTCAAAATTATAATAATTATGAAAGAGAAAACAAAATTACTAAAAATGGCAACTCTCAGTATTATGTACAGTAGGGTGGGGCACACAATATGTTTTAGTATTACTCTGGTGGTACTATTTTATTGTCTGAGATTATGTGTAATAATAACAATTTTGAAGTTTGGGCATGATTTTAACACTTTTAAAGGTCGCTCAACAACTTCAAGTTTTTATATTTTTCGGGTTATTAGTGGGCAATCTAAAATGATTAATAATGTAAAAATACAACATTATATTTTTACGTTTAATGTATATTAATAAAAAAAATCCATGGTCTATTTTTAAAACTAAATTATTTATATTATTGTTTACATATTAAAATAATTAAAGAATAAAGTTATAAGCTTCTGGTATATAATAACATATTTGCATTCACTATGGTAAAGAAAAGTATTTTTAAAAATCTTGATAATAGTTCAAAAAAATTCTAAATAATAGTGTTTCAGGTTCCTAATTTTTTGAATTGTATCGAAATAAAAGGTTTATTAATTATCGTTTTTTTTGACAACTTGGTTCCATCGATCAACGAAGATTTCTGTGGCAGAGGAAACTTACTTGTGTTCAGAGGCTACCTGCAGCAAGAATTGCTTTTGTTCTTTATTTTTGGTGATTAAACAGTTACAATCCTGAATTAGTTTTATTCTTCTTTTGGCTGTATCATTAACAACTCGTAGACTTTCTACATATTTTAAAGCCTGTTGAAACTCTTCATTTTTGGTCCTATTGTCTGGGGCAACAGTTGTCAAAAATGAAGTTGGTAATTCCAAAATGTTAAAAAAAATTCAAAGTATTCTCTGTTACAAAACTTTCTAGTTGCAGATTTTCAATTGAAGTTAAATCAATTGTTATTCGTTTCTGTGGTTCATTCTCTCCAGCATGTTGCAGAGCCGAAACCATTTTTGTTTTTGTTTCATTGCTGATCTCATTATCAAAAAAAGCCAATGCTACCATTTCTTCACTAAGATACCATAAGTGCCTCGAAAATGCTGTTGCTGCAGCTGTAAAAATTCCATTGTTAATGGCTTTATGTTGCAAAATAGTTTTCAGAAAAGTGAGATCATTCGACGGAGCCCGTGTTGAATTGGGACATGATATCCAAAATTTGGTGTACACCAAACTAGCAAACAAGCTTATATCTCGAAGTGATTTTTCCTCTTTTGCCGTTAATTTGAACTGTCTCTTGAACATCCATATTTTCATTGAATATAAAATTTTGGCCATCCACCTAGCTCTGTGTATGGCTCCGGGAGCCATTACATGAGCTCCACGAGGAGGAACATCACCAAGGAGCAAAAATGTTAGTTCCAATAATTCCTTGTAGTCATCTCGATATTGTCGAGTAGATTCAAGAATTGTTTTCAAATAAATTAGTGCATCTTGTTTGAGTATGCTGTGAGAAGCCAAAATGTCAGAACACTTTTCATCATTTAGAGCTGTTTCATAATCTTCTTTGTCAATTAATGACCACTTGTCACGAAAACGTTTAAATAATCCTATTTCAGGGCCATTGGATTGCCCAAAAAAATTTTTAAAAACGTCACTCAAGACGATTTCATACATATGATGACGACATGCAAAGTGTAATAATTCTTTATCAAGCTTTTTTTCCCATGGATGGTGTAGTGTGCCTGTACCCTCAGCCCGAAATGGCAGACTGCGCAGGTGTGCTTGAGTGGGACAGAGTGGATGGGTGTTGTGTGCCGACCACATCCGTCACCACCGCCAGCTGTGAATACTATGGTCTGGGAAAGTCCTCATTGACCACAGAACAACCACCTTCCCAAGAAGGTTTTTTTTCCTGACTAGAGAACCCGAATGATCTTATCCCCGTACACCATGGCATGTCTCTCAGCGGGTTTAACTAAACGAGTTATCGTATTAGTACTCAGAATTCTTCCATTATCAAGCGTTAATTCATATGTGTCTTTAGTGGTATTTTAGATCGCCCTCATGGCTGTTTGTAATAATGTAATAACAAAAGGTGGCTGTATATCAACATATTATTGTGCTTTTCAGATCAAATTGATGACATTGACTTAATCTACGATAAACATAAATATTGAAGTTAATACTTAAACAACCGGTTAAGTATTTACAAATTTGCTGACATTTCCCATCATTTCAACCATACATCTAGAAAAAGCCAAAGAAACAAAACCATTCTTAGATACAAAAGATGATTCCCAAGTTATTTTTCCCGTACCAAAAAAAACAAATAAGTTGAATGTGCTGCTAATTTTGAGTAGCGTTGTAATCTAGTAGCATATTTGGACGGGATAGCCGTAGATTACACCATAAGTTGGGGCATTCTAAGCAAATTCCGGGGTAAATGACTTCAAATTTGAGAGTTTATAGGTCATAAAAGCCCTAATCGTAAATTGATTTTCTGACAGTGTTTTAATTTTTCCAAGATCCCCTCTTTGCCGTGGACCCCGACTTTACTTGCATATCTTTGGGGCCCCTAATAATCTTTACCAAGAGGGGCCTTGCGTTTCCCCCCACCCCCACTTTTTAGTCAAGTTAGAGATTTAGGTCATGCAAAATAAAAGCCCCAGCAGGGTGCCCGATCCTTCTTCTAAACAGGGGCGTTCTGCAGTTTGGTATATTTGGGGTCCCTAGGCAAAGTAATTTGGTTATGTAGTTATGTTGGGGCACTAAGCGAATTAAAGGGGCCTTAAGAAAATTAAGATTACGAGGCCCTGGAGAAAGGTACATTTAGGCCCTGAACAAAGGTACATTGGGGCACTAGGCAAATGAAAACTTCAAAGTAACCTCTTGCAGGTCTTGGGCCCCCAAGTAATTTTTGACAATAGAGACCCCCCTTCTGGTCCCTCTCCCCCAAGCTCCTCAACTGTTTAATCATGTTAGGTAATTTAAGTATCATCAAAACAAGTCCAAACTATTGCACACCCCCTCTCCCCCCCCCCCCCAATATGTAGGCATAAGTCCAGTTTGTCTTGTCAACAGTGTCCTTCTTAGGTTGATTGAAGCCACAGGCGTATTTTCGCTAGGGGCGCCTATTATAAGTCTTTGTATAGTCCCCCTCCTCCCCTTGCCTGCACGCCGAAGACCCCCCCATATACACCTATGCCAGGGCCCCTAACTATACCTGAATATCTTAGGGCCCCCCTAATAATCTATACCAATGGAGGTGAAAAGGATTTCCCAATTGAAAAACATTTATTAGTTAAACTCCATCTCCAATACAAGAAATTTTTTTTTCATAATCAACTGGCATAAACTTTGCATATGGTCGTAGTAATGGTTTATATAAATCCACCTGGTAATGCCCTGAGTTAAAAACAAATATTGCCTAAGCAATAGATTTTTTTTTTGGTTAATATCTTTTCCCTTCTTAAACGATTTGACTTGTGTTTGTGTCGGGTGGATATTTATATCTTATAGCGTCAGTTTCAACATTCACATAGAAATATGATCAGCTAGATATTATTCAGTAGACAATGTCTTTTAAATGAGTTTCAAAAGCAGTGCTCGATTTAAGAAAAAAACAGTGCCGGGGTTGAAAAAATATGTCCGCAGAGCCGGGGATGGATAAATGTCTATGATTTCATCCCCGGCTCGGATATATTAGCTAAAGCAGAGCCGGGGGTGACAGTTCTCAGTGCCGGGGATCTTCCCGGCATCCCCGGCGGTAAATCGAGCTCTGATCAATTGTCGCATAAAACAAAAGTCGACCATCTGGTCTGTATTGCATAAGAGTAAGTCTGCCTACGTGTGCATTAATTACTAGATTATCTCCTTAGCTGGTAGATTTAATATAAGACGAATTTTGGTGAAAAAGAAAACTTAAATGACTTGATGTATTACGAAAACATTAGAAGGGAGATAATTAGGATAAATTTTAAAAATGGATTTTATTTTTATACAGAATTGTGAGTAGCATCCCTTTAAAGTTATAAATTAAATATTACAAGTAAAAAAGAATGTTCCTTTGCAAATACTTACATTATAACAGTTCAAGGATTCATAATTAGCATAGTTGATGTTCCTGGTGTGACAGGTTTTTTTTTTCTTGCATTTTCCAGTTTAAAAAATAATAATGACAGTAGACTAGTGGACTACAGCAGACACACATGATCAGAAATAGGTGATGGTGACTGTACTAGAAGATGAAGCCCAGTTCAGTCTAATCTTAGATTCACTTAAAGAGTTAAAGAGTGAGCTCTTAATTCACCAACAGTCTACGTGGCATCACTCACATCAGACAGACTTTCAGGACTTCAACTTAGATTTCCTTTTTAAAAACAAAAAAAAAAAAAAAAAACTGGTTTGTCGTTCTGTTGCCTTCCAGTTGTACTTTCCTCTAAGTACAACAGAATTTTTAGATGAATACAAAGTAAAAAACCAAAAACTGTTGACTCTGAACTAACAAAATCGCGATCATGACTATACTATGTTATACTATAGTGTGGAGGGACGGGTGGGCGAGTTGTGTAGAGCGCTGGACTGTTGACTTAAAGGTCTCGGGTTCAATCCTCTATATGAGCTACAGTGTTGTTGTTTTTTTACTCTTGGCGTTGTGCGAACCACGTATTCCCTATGTAGGCGGTGTCGACAGAAACTGATCACCATTTAAATTTTACTTCATTCTTGGCGTTGTTCGAACCACGTACTTCCTATGTAGGCGGTGTCGACAGAAACTGATCAGCTATACGCTTCGTCTGCATGGGGACGGATGGTCATGTGGTAAAGCGCTCGACTCTCGACCTGAAGGACCTGTGAGGACCAAGGAAAATTTTCAGGTCAATGGCTAAAGTCTTCGCTATGTCCCCCGTGGTGCCTTCATGGCCATTGCACTATCCGCTATGGTGGGGATGAAAGAACGGCACCATAAAAAACCGTCCCATTAGTGGTTTATACTTTATAGGATATAAGAAATTTTATCTTATCTTTACAGTGACTTCACACACACACACACACACTTCATCTGCACCGCTGGCTCTTTACTTCAGCGATTCTCAACCCTTTATACGTGACTGTATCCCAAAGGCTGCAGAAAGTATTTCCGCTAGTACACCTCATGCACGCGAATAAATGTACATTTTTTTTCTAAAGCGTATTGTGCTCACCTTTCTAATTGCGATACTCGGGGGGATGTAGTTTTGGAGATGAGTCGCGCAGCAAGCAAACTGGCGACCTTCTACAAACTCTTAAATGAACTTTTAAATGAGCATTATATGTCGATCCTTAACCCCCTTGCATAACCTTTCCCTTGGGGTATACCCTTACCTCCAGCTGAGAATCGCGGCGGATTAATATTGTTTGTTTATTTGTATGGTCCTTAACATAGTTGAGGGTTATTTATAAAGCTCCCCCCCCCCTAATCCTTTTCACCGCCACATGGAGCCGGATAGACAATTGCTTACACATTGACCTACCACAATGAGTATAATGATCATAATAATAATAATCCTAAGACTTTAGTTAAAATATTGAATGTACATAGCGCGCTCGCACATACACACACACACACACAGACACACACACATACGCACACACACACATAAACAGTTGAATTCCAAATTGGACTCTAACCTTTAGCTTGTGTTTCTCTCTACCTTCTTCTCTGACAAACAAATTATTGACAATTCTCAATCATGGGGGGGGGGGGAGGGGGTTTACACTAACTAAGATACAATCAGTATTTTAACTTTAATTAGAGCACTGGGTGATAATTGAATTTTGACCAAGAATGACCACCCCCCCCCAGGATGGCGCCATTCAACTAAACTGACCTTACCACACAATGTAAACGAGACACAATGCTGAGCCTTGCTTGTGGTGTTAGTATCACTGATCAGCCATCTTGAATAAATTCATTCTTGGCTGCTATTGTGTCACTAGTTGACACCAACCATAGTTGGCGTCACTGATCAGCTGATCATTCGAAAACTATATAATATTATATGTAAAATATACCATTTGTCGCCCCATTAGTGAGTAGCACCCGGGGCATGATGCACCCCCTGGCCCTTCCCCTCTCACTACGACACTGCAGCTGATTTTGGAAATATGAAACACATTAACTATTAACAGGAATAAAGAAGTTCAATATATAAACGAAAATTGTATTTGACTATTTGACAAGTAATCTAATTGTACATTAAATAAAGGAAAAAACAGTTTTATTTTTATAAATGTTTATTTCTATATTAGCTGTAACCGCCGGCTACGCGTTCTATCAAAGTTTTGTTTTCTTTGGGTTAGCACTTTTACAGGCAGCTCATCTTGTTTTAAATAAAATCACTACTGTACTATCGCTGTCAATTGTTTACTGCAATTACAACATAACCTGATTTTTTAAATTACCAAAATAGGCACCACGAGGGCTACAAGTGACTAGCCCCTAGCGGGGTTGGGGTTGGGGAAGGGGGGTGGGTCGTGTGGTAAAGCGCACGAGTGCCGACGTGAGGGATCCTGGTTCGATCTCCGGCTTTGGTGGAGATGAAAGAATGGCACCATAAAAACCGTCCAATAAGTGGTTTACAGGATCTAAGAGATTTCGTCTCATCCTTACAAGTGACTTCAAACACACACACACACACACACACACACTCACACACAGGTTACTTGCGTCATTCGTGAGACTCGAACCAATCCTTTCGCCACACAGGTCGGGCTTACCACTGGTCGACCAGCAGATGATGAGTTATCGAACTGACCTAGGGCGCCCTTCACAGCTGATCCCCCTCTTTCTACCCTACCCGACAATGGACCCCGTTTGAATGCAGAAAATATATAAATAGAAACCAATACCGTCAGCAACGGGGCACTCAGAGATTTCTGCTGCCATTTCTGTACCAAAGACTTTAAAGAAATATAGAAGTATATCTATTTAATTAGCGATGTGGGCCTTTCATTTTTGGGGCCTTATGGGTGGGACCCCACAAGAAAGCCCCCGATGGCTCTGGATGTGAATAGTTTCTATTTAAAGAGGAGACGGAGTGGGTGTAGAACTATACATGGTATTAAATTGGACCCCCCCCCCCTTTATTCAAAGACACGAAAGGCAGCTCTCATCAACACTAAATTCAATATATATATATATATATATATATATATATATATATATATATATATATATATATATATATCGTCATTGACTTAAAACAGTAAAATTGTACACAGTATTATTTATTTATTTAACGAGTTTATTATAAACAAAAGAAAAAAAAATTTCCTTATTTTCCACTGCAGGTTTTTTTTAAACAAATTATTTGTCCAAAATCCCTTGTTGGGCCAAAAGACGTTTAAAAGAATTTTGACCAGTAGCCAAAGCCTGGTGCTGGCTCTGCCGAATGTACTTCAGAAGAATCGGGTTGATCTCGCGGAGATCTCCGAAACCTCGCTTGTCGGCGAAGCCTCGTTTATCTGCGAAACCTCGCTTGTCGGCGAAGCCTCGTTTATCTGCGAACCCTCGCTTGTCTGCGAAGCCTCTCTTGTCTGCGAATCCTCGCTTGTCTGCGAAGCCTCTCTTGTCCGCGAAGCCCCTTCTGTCTAAATCTGAGAAGAGAAAGTCTGTTTCCTCGGAAGGCTCAACTTCTGATGCTTCTAAGAATTCCATTTCGTTGGCTGTCAGACACTGTGCAGTTACCAGTAGTAGGAAGGTCAAAGCGAGGCAACTCGTTAATGTTGACATTCTGTCTTTAATTCTATGCACAGTTACGGAACCTGATTTGTAAAAAGGAAATAAAAAAAAAACAAATGTTGAAAATAATGTTAAATAAAAAAACACAAATAAAATATTAAACATGTCTCCAATTAATTTCACTACAATCATTGTACCCAATGTGGTTTCTCGTCTGTTAAAACAATACTTATACCTATCGAATGGTCTCTAGAGTCCCCCCACCTATCCGCACCGAGCCAGTACTGTAAACATATCTCTGTGTGCATTCCTTGTTTTTTTTTTTTTTTTTGAGACTTCCTGAACGAAACTTTAAAGGCTACATTGTCCATCTTAAATATTCATGCGACAACCATATTGAATTTATAAACTAATCAAATGAAGTGTAGAATGACTCTGCTTCAATAGCCGCTGCATATAAATGGATTGTGTGGTTAGCACAACACCCAGTCGACGCCTTTACGCCCCTATTTACAGCTGTGAGGACATGAGGACTTCAACAGGACCTGAAAAAAAATCACTACTATTCTTACAAAGGTTCGAACCCTGGTCCCCCTCTAGTCGACCTTCAGATGCTCTAAACCGTACACACACCCGTCCCTTATTCATAGTAAAAGTACAACATTATTTTTATACTAGCTGTACCCTGCAAAAACCTTTGAGTACAGTTATATCCCCTTAGGCTTGATCGGTAGGCTAGGTTATTTTTGATTTCGGGCACATCCGATTTTTTTCATGATTGTATTTTAAACTGAAATACTGTTGTATTAATTCTTTACTTTCGATTTAACGCAGAGCCCAAACCGCTGTTATTTTATTAGACTAGCTGTACCCTGCAGAACCTTTGCATAGAGTTATATACCCTTAGGTCTTATCAGTAGACTAGGTGGGTTTCGATTTCGGGTAGATCTAATTTTTTTCATTGTTTTTAACTTTTTATTACTATTGTTTCCGTTTGAGTATTTTAAACTGGAATACTGCTGTATTAATTCTTTACTTTCGATTTAATGCAGAACCCAAATCGCTTTTATTGTATTAGATTGTTTCAAAAGTAAAGAAATCAACTGTCGTGAAATAATCAGCTCACATCGGAGCTTTTGTGACAAGGTTCCGGCATTTCTATCGCTCTACCCCCCCCCCCCCCAGGTCGTCTTCTTTTAAGAAAGAAGAAGAAAAAAAAACAAATATTGATGACCTGTAAAACTTTTTGATGCATGAAGACGCTCCAGAGGAAAAAAACATTTCAGGAAACGTCACGTGAATTTTAAAAGACAGAAAAAATAAAAAGGAAAAAAAGAGAAAAACATTTTTTTTTCGTTCCTACTTTTTTCAATCCTTCCTATCAGGGCTTCTTAAACTTTTGTAATTCACGACCCCATTTATGATTGCGAGTTTCTTGACGACCCCATACAAATATAAAAGAAAAATAAACTAATATTTTATAAGTTAAAAATATTTTCAGTTAAATTGTATTTTTATCTCTCGCGACCCCAGAATTTTGCTACGCGACCCCCATTTGGGATCGCGACCCATAGTTTAAGAAGCCCTGCTTCCTATTGACGTGAAAAAATAAACTTCATAGAGGGATACGTGTTTGTTTATTTGTTGGATGGCTTCATTAGATTGGGACTTGTTCCACATTATGTAGCGCGTTAACAGCGAAGAACATTAAAACAATTAAAACATTTAAACAAAGTGTAATGGATAAATAATGGAAGGGGGGTTACATTTTAAAAAAAATTTCTTGAACATTTATTCAAGTTTTTTTTTCTATTTATTATTTCCTGGTTTTAATTTTGAAAACACTGGAATGTTAACCTTGGTTCTAGCACTATCGATCTCATACAAACATTTGAGCGAGATCAGAAAAGATAATCTATGGCACAAAGTTGGGTTATTTTTTAAAAGAAAGGCAAGCTATGAAAGAGAAATACTTCAGAAAGTTGCTGAGTGAATGTTACTGTCGATGTTATTCATAGTAAATATTTATGACATGCGCGTATATTATGACTTGTTAGCATATATTTACTGGTTACATTTTATTCTTATTCAGATCGAAATACGACAGGATATACAAAACAGGAACAGTGGCGACCTCATGGTCGCCGGTTCGATCTCCGGTGAGAAGAAATGGATATTTCAGGTCATCGTGAAAGTTCCCGCTATATCTCACGTGGCGCCTTCATGGTCATAGCACTATCAGCTATGGTTGGGATGAAAGAAAGGGCACCATAAAATCTGCCCCATTAGTGGTTTATAGGATTTAAGATATTTCATCCTCACAGGGACTTTCACACACAAAACAGGAACATATTTAATCACGAAATAACCTAAAAAAATCTTTCTTGTTTATTTTGAAGGTGTATTTCTATTTCTATTGTCTATCTTCTGTGTTAAACTCGACTAGTCCGTACCCGGGATTTCGTGTCGGGCGCCCTTATGTACTTTTTAAAGAAAGTAATGGGGCGCTTAAATCAGTGACACCCGTATGGCGCCTTGACAGGTGTTCAGATTGCGCTGGTGCACAAAGTTTCGGAAATTGTATTTTGTTAATAAAATAATAACACCTTATGCACATTGGTAATTGTTCGCCCCCCCCCCCCCACCAACAATCCGGCTTACCCCCTTTCTTACTCGTACACCACCGTGGATCTGAATGAACTAAACGAATGTAATGAGTTCATCGGTTGTCGCGCGCTTAGCCGTACGCCAAATTTAATGTGTGTGTGTGTGTGTAAGTTGATGGCATCCAATACCACAGCAGACCCGGTCGGGTCTCGTTTTCAAGTCAATACCTTGTCGCTTGAATTCTTTTTTTTTCCCTGGTGAAATTAATAATCAATCAGAGCTTAATACCTGTATGTCTAGCTCGATATAACATACTTTTCATCTGTTTTTTTTAAAATTGTAAACTTATTAAAATTGACCAGTCCACCTAATATGGTTAGCAGCCACGTAGCGTGAAAATTCTACAGCAGGGGCCAGGCATTCTACAGCAGGGGCCAGGCATTCTACAGCAGGGGCCAGGCTAATAGCGGGGGGGGAGGGGCCAGGTAATACATTTTACTAAGTAGAACAAATAAGCAGGGGGGCAGACAAAACGCATTGGGCTAGCCCGGCCCCCCTGGCCACCCCGCACGCTACGGGCCTGAGGGTTAGTATCGGGTTCAGCACTTACCAAAATAAAAAAAAAGCAACTTTTTTAGATTGAATGCCAAACATCAATTTACTTAATTGAATCGGGGGGAAATCCAGGAACAATAAAACTTTAAAACTTTTCCTCAGTTACAAAGCACTTCAGTTGTTTGTTTGCTTGTTTTTAAACTGAATGATGTGTTGTCGTTGCTGTGATGTGTCGAGGAAGACCTGATGAAAACAAAATGAAAAGTGTCCCTTAAACCAGCCCTGAGTGAGTAAATAATTCACGGAACAAACAAACAAAAATAAAGTTTGTTGTGAGCTTGCGCTGCCACGCCTCCACTTGATGGGATGAATACGGGAATAAAAATAAGCAACTGCAATGAAGCATCTCACCTAGTCCCAACGTAAACGGGGGGTGGGGGGCCCTTTTCAAGGGCTCCCGGACTATAGAGGTGGTGGGGGAGGAGGGGGCGGATATGTTAGAAATTTAAAAAAAAACCAACAACAGACATACTAGCAAAACAGGCAGACAGATTAATAGACAAACAAGTCATCCAGGTTGGTTGACAGGTAGATAGATAGTTAGATGGGTGGAAGAATAGTTAGTTGAACAGATGGATAGTGAGATGGACAGACGGATAAACGCACACTGTATTCATACAGTAAATAAACGATCGGACAATTTGACATACAAACAGGCAGAGAGATATATAGATAGATAGATAGATAGATAGATAGATAGATAGATAGATAGATAGATAGATAGATAGATAGATAGATAGATAGATAGATAGATAGATAGATAGATAGATAGATAGATAGATAGATAGATAGATAGATAGATAGATAGATAGATAGATAGATAGATAGATAGATAGATAGGTGGGCAGCATATGTCTCTAGGTAGTTTAAGTGGGTGTGTAATACAGGAGATTCGAATGTTGTTGGTCAAGTCGGTAGGTAAAGAGACAGATCGTGTGTCATGTTTTTAGTCAAGTAGCTAGAGCAACTGATGTTTTTTTCAAAGGTCTGATATCATGAACAAGCCCATTTTATTTCCCCTCAAATTATCCCCAAGTCTGCAGATTTCTCAATCATCGTCAGGTTTGATATCAGTTTTTATCGTTTAAATAACATCATTACCATAATATTAACTATAAAAAAACAACAACAATATCTTATAATTACACTTTTTTTCCCTTGTTTAAGAATGCATTAATAATAATTCAGCACGCCATCTTGCCTTCGTCATTTCTATTCAGGTTATTATTTATCTATTCTTTTTTACCAATTTAAAGATGAATTCAAACTTTTTTCAATTAACTTAAGAATCAATATTTCATTAATGGCCTTAAATTGGAACTGAAAATTTGAAAAGGTCTCATTAAAATCAATGTATAGAAAGAGATACTGTGTATGTCATAAGCAATAACAAAAGATACAAAAGATACAGAAGATAAATGTTTATTAAAATTCTTTTCTTACCCGACGTCCTTAATTATGAACTTTAATAACAAAGCGGAAGTTAAGTTTATTTAGCTATATGATGTAGCTAAGTTTATAACTAATACGTAGCTAGGTTTGTAACTAATACGTAGCTAAGTTTGTAACTAATACATAGCTAAGTTTATAACTAATACGTAGCTAAGTTTGTAACTAATACGTAGCTAAGTTTGTAACTAATACGTAGCTAAGTTTGTAACTAATACGTATCTAAGTTTGTAACTAATACGTAGCTAAGTTTGTAACTAATACGTAGCTAAGTTTATAACCAATACGTAACTAAGTTTATAACTAATACGTAGCTAAGTTTATAACTAATCCGTAGCTAAGTTTGTAACTAATCCGTAGCTAAGTTTGTAACTAATACGTAGCTAAGTTTATAACTAATCCGTAGCTAAGTTTGTAACTAATCCGTAGCTAAGTTTGTAACTAATACATAGCTAAGTTTGTAACTTTATTCACATGTATTTACAATGGTTCTTAAACTTTAAACCCATGGAGAACCATTTTTTTTTTAGTCTCGAGTTCTATAAAGGTGCCACACCCCCCCCCCGCCCCACCTTAAGGAGTAGCCTATTTTTTAAAGATAACAGTTTCTTAGCCACTACTGTGGCGGCATTTGGTGATTGGCAACTATGACGACAGGCCCTGCACTGAGCGGCACACCTCGTAAGGAGTTTCAGTAATCACTTGGATGTTAAAAAAAAAAACTAAAACTCTAGGCCCCGCATATGATACTCACCCAGGGCCCCATGCACTCCCCCACCCTCGTAAGCCCCCCCCCCATCCATCTCCATCCACCCATCTAGCCACTGGTGGGCATATAAACTAATTCAGGTCATTTGATTATATTTCTTTATTCACAAGACTGTACATGTATTCCGTAATGGTTTGAAGGGGGGGGGGGGAGGGGATTGTTGATGATACTGAACAGCGTCCAAGACATTGGTACTGCATCGCGCAGAGGCGGATCTGACGGCGGGTGCTTGGGGCGCGCAGCGGCCCCCGACTTCTAAACGGTCTCATAACATCTAAGCTTTACACTTTTGTTTTTATTTTCTCTGCGTTTTTTTATAAGAAGGCCCTATTTTTTTAAACCTGCCTCCCCCCCCCCCCAGCCGACCATGATCCGCTCCTGTCTTCGTGTTTCGTAGTCAGGCCCGTATCCCCATTGTACCAATAACAAGAAATATTTATCTAAATATATCTACTTTTCGCTGCTGATCAAGCCCAATTTTGGTCTTAAACCGGCCCCGACTTTTATGTAAGTTAGTACACAGGGCGCCGAACTAGATATGGGCGCCAAAATAGCGCTGTTAAATATTTGTGCACTTTTCAATACAATACAATAGCTCGCTACGGCTTTGGGTATAACCAGGTAGTGAGTATTATGTTTAGGTATGACCAGCAGTGCAGGATTTACGTATAAGCTACACAAGCTATAGCTTAGGGCTCCAACTTTCTTGGGGGCCCCCAGAAAATTGTCAAAGGGAGCAATGTTGATATATACATAAGTATTTGGCATTAACATACAATATCTGGACCTATAAATGGCTCCACATCTCAAATAGCTTAGGGCCTTCTCAAGTCTAAATCCGGTTCTGATGGCCAGGTAGTGAGAATTATGTCTAGGTATGACCAGGTAGTGAGAATTATGTCTAGGTATGACCAGGTAGTGAGAATTATGTCTAGGTATGACCAGGTAGTGAGGTCAACGTTAAATGTATATGCCTCACCTCAAAGTAAACAAATATGTTACTAATTAATGATTTTTTTTTCAATAAACAGTTAATGATATTTGGAAACTTATCGTTACTCCATAAACAAGTTTTGAAAGTTTTTTTTCGAACTGCTTGTACTGTTTAATATATAAACACATAAACCAATCAAATGTCCACAAACCCACATTCATGCAAATGTGACGCAGAAAAAGTCACAAAAACTATAGCCCCCTATTTATACCCAGAACTATATTATTTGCCTTACACTCTTTGGGTAATCCTACCTAGCCCTTTAGCCTTATCCCAATACAAATTACTGTTCTATCCGTTCCATTTGTTTTCACCAGAGCTGCCTCATTGTGTATACTTTTGCCTATAGTTCTCCTCTCAATGAGCCTTATAACACCTTCGATGAGGATTTATTGATTTATACTTAAAATCACATAATTTCATATTTGGTAAGTCAGGTCATCAAAATAACCTTATTTGAGTCCATCTTCTGACATATAGTCAGAATCATATTCAGTGGAATCGCTGAAAAACTTTGGGGGCAGCCCCGTAGAGTGAAATTTTACAGCAGGGGCCGGAATTTTCTACAGCACGGGCCAGGCCAATAGCAGGAGGGGGGGGGGGGCAGGAAATAAATATTACTAAGTAGAGCAAACAAGCAGAGAAAGCCAGACAAAACGCAGAGGGGCTCAGCCCTCAGGGCCCCCCAGTACGATACGGGCCTGTTTGGCGGCCTTTCTCATTTCTGTCTACTGCCGGGGGGGGCCTCTTATTCGCCTAAGCCCCTTTCGCTGCACTCCTACCGAACGCCACTTGTTATATATTTTGGTCACACATTTTGTATTTTATTTAAATATTTGTCTACCATCGTTCAAGTTCAAAGAATGCACAAGGAATGTTGAATGTAAATTAAGGTTATGAAAAATGATGAAATATTGCACATGTAATTTAGTGTAAAAATTAGTTAATGCTGTGTAAAACATGTTTCTCTTCCCCCCCCCCCGCCCCCATCTACTTTGGCATAACTGGGCGGTGGACAGTCCGCAATCACTTTGCGGCCATTCGGAAAGTAACATTTTCAGCATAGTTGCCCCCCTTTTGACTCGAGCATCTTGTGGTTAGTCCGTTCCTTTTGTCCTGCTTCTCTCAGTTTCATTTAAAACTCTCCCAAAATTTGGCTTTAATTTCCCCCCCCCCCATCTATTTAACGCTGTCAAATTAGATTACGCAGCACATCATGACAAGATTATTGGGAGATTCCGATAGGAGAATTAAGAAAAAATTGCTTGATAATCCACAAGGAACGCTGAATTTGGGACATGTCAAAGGTCACTAGTGCATTTGTTTGAAATGAGTATAGTTTAATTAATATGAATGGTTTTTCTCATGGTCCGTTGTGGAGCCCTTAAGTGCACAGTCTCTTGGTCCTAACTGGAGCGTCTCAGTGCAAGTCTTTTGGTTCTATATGGACGCCTAAGTGCACAATCTCTTGGTTCTATATGGAGCGCCTCAGTGCATAGTCTCTTGGTTCTATATGGAGCCCCTCAGTGCACAGTCTCTTGGTTCTATATGGAGCCCCTCAATGCACAGTCTCTTGGCCCTAACTGGAGCGCCTCAGTGCAAGTCTTTTGGTTCTATATGGACGCCTAAGTGCACAATCTCTTGGTTCTATATGGAGCCCCTCAGTGCACAATATCTTGGTTCTATATGGAGCCCCACAATGCACAGTCTCTTGGTTCTATATGGAGCGCCACAGTGCACAGTCTCTTGGTTCTATATGGAGCGCCTCAATGCTGTCTCTTGGTTCTATATGGAGCGCCACAGTGCACAGTCTCTTGGTTCTATATGGAGCCCCTAAATGCACAGTCTCTTGGTTCTATATGGACCGCCTCAGTGCACAGTCTCTTGGTTCTATATGGAGCGCCTCAGTGCACAGTCTCTTGGTTCTATATGGAGCCCCTCAGTGCAGTCTCTTGGTCCTATATGGAGCCCCTCAATGCACAATCTCTTGGTTCTATATGGAGCGCCTCAGTGCACAGTTTCTTGGTTCTATATGGAGCCCCTCAGTGCACAGTCTCTTGGTTCTATATGGAGCGCCACAGTGCACAGTCTCTTGGTTCTATATGGAGCGCCTCAATGCAGTCTCTTGGTTCTATATGGAGCGCCACAGTGCACAGTCTCTTGGTTCTATATGGAGCCCCTCAATGCACAGTCTCTTGGTTCTATATGGAGTTCCTCAGTGCACAGTCTCTTGGTTCTATATGGAGCGCCTCAGTGCACAGTCTCTTGGTTCTATATGGAGCGCCTCAGTGCACAGTCTCTTGGTTCTATATGGAGCCACTCAATGCACAGTCTCTTGGTTCTATATGGAGCGCCTCAGTGCACAGTCTCTTGGTTCTATATGTAGCCCCCTCAGTGCACACTTTCTTGGTTCTATATGTAGCCCCTCAGTGCACAGTCTTTCGGTCCTATATGGAGCGCCTCAGTGCACACTCTCTTGGTTCTATATGGAGCCCTCAGTGCAGTCTCTTGGCCCTAACTGGAGCGCCTCAGTGCAAGTCTTTTGGTTCTATATGGACGCCTAAGTGCACAATCTCTTGGTTCTATATGGAGCGCCTCAGTGCACAGTCTCTTGGTTCTATATGGAGCCCCTCAGTGCACAGTCTCTTGGTTCTATATGGAGCCCCACAGTGCACAGTCTCTTGGTTCTATATGGAGTGCCACAGTGCACAGTCTCTTGGTTCTATATGGAGCGCCTCAATGCTGTCTCTTGGTTCTATATGGAGCGCCACAGTGCACAGTCTCTTGGTTCTATATGGAGCCCCTAAATGAACAGTCTCTTGGTTCTATATGGACCGCCTCAGTGCACAGTCTCTTGGTTCTATATGGAGCGCCTCAGTGCACAGTCTCTTGGTTCTATATAGAGCGCCTCAGTGCACACTCTCTTGGTTCTATATGGAGCCCCTCAGTGCAGTCTCTTGGTCCTATATGGAGCCCCTCAATGCACAATCTCTTGGTTCTATATGGAGCGCCTCAGTGCACAGTTTCTTGGTTCTATATGGAGCCCCTCAGTGCACAGTCTCTTGGTTCTATATGGAGCGCCACAGTGCACAGTCTCTTGGTTCTATATGGAGCGCCTCAATGCAGTCTCTTGGTTCTATATGGAGCGCCTCAGTGCACAGTTTCTTGGTTCTATATGGAGCGCCTCAGTGCACAGTCTCTTGGTTCTATATGTAGCCCCTCAGTGCACACTTTCTTGGTTCTATATGTAGCCCCTCAGTGCACAGTCTTTCGGTCCTATATGGAGCGCCTCAGTGCACACTCTCTTGGTTCTATATGGAGCCCCTCAGTGCAGTCTCTTGGCCCTAACTGGAGCGCCTCAGTGCAAGTCTTTTGGTTCTATATGGACGCCTAAGTGCACAATCTCTTGGTTCTATATGGAGCGCCTCAGTGCACAGTCTCTTGGTTCTATATGGAGCCCCTCAATGCACAGTCTCTTGGCCCTAACTGGAGCGCCTCAGTGCAAGTCTTTTGGTTCTATATGGACGCCTAAGTGCACAATCTCTTGGTTCTATATGGAGCCCCTCAGTGCACAATATCTTGGTTCTATATGGAGCCCCACAATGCACAGTCTCTTGGTTCTATATGGAGCGCCACATTGCACAGTCTCTTGGTTCTATATGGAGCGCCTCAATGCTGTCTCTTGGTTCTATATGGAACGCCACAGTGCACAGTCTCTTGGTTCTATATGGAGCCCCTAAATGCACAGTCTCTTGGTTCTATATGGACCGCCTCAGTGCACAGTCTCTTGGTTCTATATGGAGCGCCTCAGTGCACAGTCTCTTGGTTCTATATGGAGCCCCTCAGTGCAGTCTCTTGGTCCTATATGGAGCCCCTCAATGCACAATCTCTTGGTTCTATATGGAGCGCCTCAGTGCACAGTTTCTTGGTTCTATATGGAGCCCCTCAGTGCACAGTCTCTTGGTTCTATATGGAGCGCCACAGTGCACAGTCTCTTGGTTCTATATGGAGCGCCTCAATGCAGTCTCTTGGTTCTATATGGAGCGCCACAGTGCACAGTCTCTTGGTTCTATATGGAGCCCCTCAATGCACAGTCTCTTGGTTCTATATGGAGTTCCTCAGTGCACAGTCTCTTGGTTCTATATGGAGCGCCTCAGTGCACAGTCTCTTGGTTCTATATGGAGCGCCTCAGTGCACAGTCTCTTGGTTCTATATGGAGCCACTCAATGCACAGTCTCTTGGTTCTATATGGAGCGCCTCAGTGCACAGTCTCTTGGTTCTATATGTAGCCCCTCAGTGCACACTTTCTTGGCTCTATATGTAGCCCCTCAGTGCACAGTCTTTCGGTCCTATATGGAGCGCCTCAGTGCACACTCTCTTGGTTCTATATGGAGCCCCTCAGTGCAGTCTCTTGGCCCTAACTGGAGCGCCTCAGTGCAAGTCTTTTGGTTCTATATGGACGCCTAAGTGCACAATCTCTTGGTTCTATATGGAGCGCCTCAGTGCACAGTCTCTTGGTTCTATGTGGAGCCCCTCAGTGCACAGTCTCTTGGTTCTATATGGAGCCCCACAGTGCACAGTCTCTTGGTTCTATATGGAGTGCCACAGTGCACAGTCTCTTGGTTCTATATGGAGCGCCTCAATGCTGTCTCTTGGTTCTATATGGAGCGCCACAGTGCACAGTCTCTTGGTTCTATATGGAGCCCCTAAATGAACAGTCTCTTGGTTCTATATGGACCGCCTCAGTGCACAGTCTCTTGGTTCTATATGGAGCGCCTCAGTGCACAGTCTCTTGGTTCTATATAGAGCGCCTCAGTGCACACTCTCTTGGTTCTATATGGAGCCCCTCAGTGCAGTCTCTTGGTCCTATATGGAGCCCCTCAATGCACAATCTCTTGGTTCTATATGGAGCGCCTCAGTGCACAGTTTCTTGGTTCTATATGGAGCCCCTCAGTGCACAGTCTCTTGGTTCTATATGGAGCGCCACAGTGCACAGTCTCTTGGTTCTATATGGAGCGCCTCAATGCAGTCTCTTGGTTCTATATGGAGCGCCTCAGTGCACAGTTTCTTGGTTCTATATGGAGCGCCTCAGTGCACAGTCTCTTGGTTCTATATGTAGCCCCTCAGTGCACACTTTCTTGGTTCTATATGTAGCCCCTCAGTGCACAGTCTTTCGGTCCTATATGGAGCGCCTCAGTGCACTTTCTCTTGGTTCTATATGGAGCCCCTCAGTGCAGTCTCTTGGCCCTAACTGGAGCGCCTCAGTGCAAGTCTTTTGGTTCTATATGGACGCCTAAGTGCACAATCTCTTGGTTCTATATGGAGCGCCTCAGTGCACAGTCTCTTGGTTCTATATGGAGCCCCTCAGTGCACAGTCTCTTGGTTCTATATGGAGCCCCACAATGCACAGTCTCTTGGTTCTATATGGAGCGCCACAGTGCACAGTCTCTTGGTTCTATATGGAGCGCCTCAATGCTGTCTCTTGGTTCTATATGGAGCGCCACAGTGCACAGTCTCTTGGTTCTATATGGAGCCCCTAAATGAACAGTCTCTTGGTTCTATATGGACCGCCTCAGTGCACAGTCTCCTGGTTCTATATGGAGCGCCTCAGTGCACAGTCTCTTGGTTCTATATAGAGCGCCTCAGTGCACACTCTCTTGGTTCTATATGGAGCCCCTCAATGCACAATCTCTTGGTTCTATATGGAGCGCCTCAGTGCACAGTCTCTTGGTTCTATATGGAGCCCCTCAGTGCACAGTCTCTTGGTTCTATATGGAGCGCCACAGTGCACAGTCTCTTGGTTCTATATGGAGCGCCTCAATGCAGTCTCTTGGTTCTATATGGAGCGCCACAGTGCACAGTCTCTTGGTTCTATATGGAGCCCCTAAATGAACAGTCTCTTGGTTCTATATGGAGTGCCTCAGTGCAAGTCTCTTGGTTCTATATGGAGCGCCTCAGTGCACAGTCTCTTGGTTCTATATGGAGCGCCTCAGTGCACAGTCTCTTGGTTCTATATGGAGCCACTCAATGCACAGTCTCTTGGTTCTATATGGAGCGCCTCAGTGCACAGTTTCTTGGTTCTATATGGAGCGCCTCAGTGCACAGTCTCTTGGTTCTATATGTAGCCCCTCAGTGCACACTTTCTTGGTTCTATATGTAGCCCCTCAGTGCACAGTCTTTCGGTCCTATATGGAGCGCCTCAGTGCACACTCTCTTGGTTCTATATGGAGCCCCTCAGTGCAGTCTCTTGGTCCTATTTGGAGCGCCTCAGTGGACACTCTCTTGGTCCTAAATGGAGCCCCCGAAGTAATAGAGTGCCATTACGATATTGCCCTGCTTACATAGTTGATGTAGCGACTGTCATGGAGTATTAACTTCGGACACGATTACAAGTTCAACTTAAATTAGAGACACGTTATTTGT
The DNA here is from genome assembly GCA_021962125.1 of Bulinus truncatus. NCBI lineage: Eukaryota > Metazoa > Mollusca > Gastropoda > Planorbidae > Bulinus > Bulinus truncatus. The sequence goes on along the minus strand of JAGDYQ010000090.1, from coordinate 2,123,239 downwards.
ACTTAAACTCATGGCGTCACAAATTTAGTATTATAATTATAGTTAAAAATGTCTCATAACTGTAGTTAAACGTTTAAGTCAAATTAATAGTCACTACGTTTTATTGAAATATTTCTCATAAGTATATATATATATATATATATATATATATATATATATATATATATATATTACATATTACCTACTGAAATATATACATGGTATACAAAATTTGTAACCGGGACAAAGAAATGGACTCTTCGTGAGTTTTTTCGCCTTTATCATTTTTAGAGCATTTTCGAAAAAAAATGCTCTATTGTCCCCGTTTTGTCTGTCTGTCTGTCATCACCCTAGATCTCAACAACCATAAGTCCTAGACCCATGATGTATATATCATTTTGTAGGTCTTGGCCTGCCAAGAAATGACTTTTTCCATTTCGCGATCTGACCTCTCAGGGCCATAAAAGAGGCCTTAGTACCGTTTTTTACTATATAAGTTATATTAATAAAGGAGCGCTATATCTCAGCAACTATCAGTCCTAGACCCATGATGTATATATCATTTTGTAGGTCTTGGCCTGCCATGTGTACATCAGAAGTTCATTTCGCGATAGGACCTCTGAGGGCCGGGCTTCAGGGCTCCTAAGGGGCTTATATATTATATATATACACCTTGTACGTTCAATAACCCGTTCATTTGGTGCGAAATACTGCAGCACGTAGTTTCACAAAGAGTTATTAAGAAACTCATCAAATGAAATAGTAAGCTTGTGTTCTGAGTTTAATTGAAAGTATCAGAGCTATGCAACAATTGACGGAGTTTTCGGACGATTAAATGACTATAATTTAGAATTTTTCAATTATGAGTCCTATTTCAGTAACCACAAACCACTTGTAGTTAGATTTAAGAGAAAATATTTTTTTTTCAAATATAAAGAAACGTCTTTATAATTTTTTTTTTACAGATATATGCATTACACAATTGAATTTATAAACATTTCCAAAATTTACAAATATTTACTGAAAGATAGCATACGTTCTGATACATAACATGAAAATGCGCTAACACGTCCTGTGTCCAGAATGGAACAGGCTTAATTGCTTGTTTTATATGTTTTATCTCAGCGATCCCACAGTTATAGTTACTGTTATTTTTGCTCTGTTGCAAGACAAAGTAACTTAAGTATTTCATTAACTTCACCTTTTTGTTTTCTCATTATATTATAACATCGTGCTTTTGTTATCAATCAAAGTATACTATCCGCTGCTGTGAGCGGGACCACAAGAAAACCAGAGTTCCGGGCATATAACAGCAGATCCCACACGAATGCAAATACATTCTTAGGGATCTGGAGGTCTCAAGACATAGAGTGAATATTTGGAGGTACTAATCCAGTGGTCCCCAACCCCCGGGCCGCAGACCGTCACCGGTCCGTGGAACGAATGTTACTGGGCCGCCGAAGAAATATTGAATTATTGCCTTTTATTTATTTATCTAGTGATTGTGTGACTTTCCATGGACGAGAAATAATCAGCCACCCACTTCCCGTGGGCCGCGGTGAAATTATCAAACGCTGACCGGTCCGTGGCGAAAAAAAAAAGGTTGGGGACCACTGTACTAATCAATTTATAAAAAAAAAAACAGCAGGCAACAGTTATGGCCCCTGTAGCATCCGAAGTGACAGGAAGTAGTACTCAAAAAGGGGAGGAGCTCTCTGGCAATCCATAAGAACGTCTTTTGCCACCAGTGGACTGTGATAATGAAACATTTATATTAAACTTGTTTTTGTAACATTTGTCGTAAAACTCTACAAACTGGGGATTTCCCGCCTTTTTTAAATGCAGGTCTCTGATTAAAATAATGATACACCCCACCCCCTTGTTAATGATTAGTTTAGTTATTGACATAAAGCCTAACAAATGCATGGACAAACCACGACCCACAGGTAAAATTTATGAACCCAATGTGGCCCGCGACGCAAAAAGTTTGCCGACCCCCTGGCCCAACTAGTATTTTGGACTTTACAATATAAAAAGATATGCCCTTGAACTTCGACACATCCAAGAAAGGTTGCATATCGCCAATATCAGTTTAATTAAAATTGGAGCACATCGCATATATCAGTCTAACTAAAATTGCTGCAATCAATGAATAATCATAACACTGCAGTCAATAATCAATGAATTAAGTTAATGGTAATTACAACATAAATACACTAAGGTTAATACCAGCCTAATGACACCAAGGTATTTCTTAAGATAGAAGAAACCTAGAGGAAATGATGCCCGACCAGTAGAGCCAGGGCCGGCCTAACGAATTGCGGGGCCCAATTTAACGGATGCTTGCGAGGCCCCTCTTCTAATTTTTTTTACTATAACAACTATTACTGTTAATGCTAAATGTAAATTGCGGGGCCCAATTTGGAGCAATCGGTCAAATCGGCACAAGGCCGGCCATGAACAGAGCTGTATCTAGCTATGAAGGCGCCATATGCGAGTTACAATTTCGGCGCCATGTGCAAGTTACAATTTTGGCGCGCTCCTCCTAGTATGAAAAGTGCACAAACATTGAACAGAGCTATTTCGGCGCCCCCGTGCGGTCCGTAGAACCCGCAGTGCTACTAATTATGGGCCTAAGATAAATAGCGTTACCTGTTACTAAATTTAGTTCAAAGAATTATATTTTAATTTTTTTTAAAAAAAAGATGAGCGTTATGTCCCCTTGACAATTTTTTTTTTCTTTCTTAGTCATAAAATTAATAATGTTTATTTGTTGATTTAATAATGAACATAGAAGTTCAGTTAACAACAAATACAAAAACCAAAAGGAGGCTCATAAAACCCAAAGCGACCCTTCTTTTGTAATACTTTAAAAACAATAGTTTCATTGTTACTTCTTAAGAATATTCTAGTACACAAATACTAGTAAACATTTTATAAATTGCAACAAAACCGTTCATATAAATAGGTAAACTAGACAACCTAGCTGTCTATTAAACCAGATGCTACAAGAGGACACGTCAGGCACTTGTCCTAGTGGCCCCTAAATATATCTGAAATCCCTGGCCTAGGGCCCTCCAAGACAGAAGTACGGCACTGTCTATAAATCACAATGATATATTTACCTTTCAAAAAAATGTGCGTTAAAATACAGATGACGTCAAAGCTCCACCTCGAAGCTTACCATATCACTCAAAAAGTGCCAGCTGCGAAACTGTGGATCGAAAATGAATGAATGGCTCTAAAGGCTGCTATTTATAGCAACTCGCGCTGAAAGGAATCTACCCTTAACAGCAGTCAAGGAATAGAGAGTTGTAATACTAGGAGCGCAAGTGGGGGAGCGACATTTTGTTCCATTAAAGTTTAAATTAAAAGTTTGTATTTTTAATATAATATTTTTTTTAATGTATTTATGTTTCCTTTTCAATAGGATTCCACAAAAAAAAAGAGATGATAGTTTTATATAGTACACTTTTTTTTGTAATTTATTTCTTCAGAAACTGCAATATCGGATAATTTAGAAGTCGAATATTGTTGGAGAAAATTTTCGTTATCACGCAAATGAAGAGATCTTAGGAAGGGTGTGTGTGTGTGTGTGTGTGTGTGTGTGTGTGTGTGTGTGTGTTGTATTTAATAGACCCATCTCAAAGAAAGGCAAAGGTTCTTAAACTGTATAGACTTAAAGCACTTTTATCGTAGTCACTAAAGAAAATCATAGTTTTAATTTATAAAAAAAAATCAAACTTTCCAAAGCAAAAAAAAAATGACAATGTCTAATTATTAAATGATCTTTTTTTTGTAATGTTATTATTACATTTAATTTTGACACAAGTAGATTTAACAGAATGGGTATATGGCGCCCAAACATCAGAAGGGGCCCCACTGAACACCAAAGGGAATAGCCTGATTACTTATCTTTTCATTATGTATTTTTTAAGGGGCCCGAAATCTCCTATTTGGAAGTGCACGCCGGATAACTAAAATATCTGGATAGTTCAGTATTATTTAAAACAAGTACTCTCTGCTCTACCCAAATTTAAATATATTAAAATGCTGCCCAATCAAAACATGTATATCAGCTCGGTTCTTAATCGTGAAAAAAAAAAGTGGCAGGGGCTGAGGCGTAACAAAGAGTTATGGGCCCCCGGGGAGGCCTTGAACAATATCATTCTAAATCCAAAAAAAAAAATAATAAAAAAAAATTAAGTGGTAAAAAAAATGCAAACCACCCGAATGGTGGGGAGAGTAACTGACGTAGGGAGCGGAACGCCACCTCCCCCCCACCCCCCGTCCCCCTATAGTAACGTCCCTGGGACTGTGCACTTTCTCTCCCTGATGCTATCGAAAATAGGAATCATATCAAGAATGTTTTAAAATGACACGGTGTCTACTCATTTAAAAGAGAAATGCTTTTGCTAGGACAGCGGTCCGCAAACTCATTAGCCAAAGAGCCAAATATGAACATTATAACAATTTAAAAAAAAAATTGGGAGCCAAATCTGCTTGTTTAGTAAACTTTTATTTCACTAAATTTCATTACACTAAATAAGTAGTACATTAAATAAGTTGTATACTAAATAAAACTAAACGCCAGAGCCGCACTTAAGGAGCCAAAGAGCCACATGCGGCTCCGGAGCCGCACTTTGCCGACCACTGGGCTAGGATAACCAAAAAAAGAGAAAGTTAGTAAGTATTCAATATTTATGGGCCTACAGTGCAGGATCTGCGTATAAACTAAACAAGTATAGCTGAGGGCCCCCACTTTTTTTGGGGACCCCCCCAAAATAAATATTATAAGAATTAGCGATTGTCATATATACTTAAATATTTGGCACTGACATATAATATCTGAACTTATAAAGGGACCCCATATATCAAATAGCTTAGGGCCTTATCAAGTCAAAATCAGGCCCTGCGGGCCTATAATGAAAGAGTCAGAAGGTCACAATAAACTAAAGACCATCCCTGATTGTAAAGTTTGAAAAACTGACAAAAAAAAATATAAAATTAGTTAAGTCCAATATTAATGTTAGATATCTCAGTTATAACCAATCTGTAAATCTAAGCGATAAAAGGTGTGTGTGTTTTAACAAAAATTCTGAAACTAATTAGTTACTGTGTAGACGCTGATAAGAAGTAAATGATAATGAAAAGGTAAACGACTTTTAGTGGACATTTTTTCTTCCCTAATATCAAGATCCTATTATCAAGACTTTTCATTCAGAGAGGGAAAAAAATGGACTCCGTTTTACTTGGAGGCATTGTTCAGTTTATTAATAAAACGAGGCTCTGTCTGGGTGGGAAAGACGTCACTTACGTAAATAGAACTGTTCATTTGGTAGTTTATAATAGAAAAAAAAAACCCGTACTATTATAATAGTACACAATATTATTAGCAAAGCTTTTGTTTTTGTGAAATATTTTTTTTGGTCTATTTATTGTTTGTTTGTTTTGTTTTGTTTATAATACTATACATTGTGTAAAATTTTGTTTAATAATGTATTTACTACTAATGTAAGTCAAAGTAAGCTATTTTACTAGTAGTATGATCATTTACACCAACATACCTATTCTTGAGTGTAAGGTGAGTGGTTTGGGGGTGGGGGGGGGGGGGTTATGTAGAGAAATATAAGAAAAAAAAAGGGGGGGGGGGGCTTAGCCAAAATTATTACATGTCGTTGACATTTTAGCTTCCAAATTAATTAAAATCAATACTTTAATGGATTTCAAAGATGAATATAATTCCTTCAAGAACACAACAGTTACTAGGTAACACTGGTAGGAATCTATGTATGCACTGCTCTATATAATTACTATATTGATTAGCAGACGACATGTGTATTTTTAAGATTTTGGATGTCGAGTATTTAGGTGGGTTTTTTTCTAGCCAAATATTCAGATAGCTTTGAATGGATACATAAATAGACAGACGAGTAGACTTACAGACAGACAGACAAACTGACTAAGAGACAAAGAGACAGGCCAACAGACTGACTGACCGACTGACGGACGGACAGCTAGACAGACGGACAGCAACAGACAGTCCGATAAACAGACAGACAGACATATATATATATATATATATATATATATATATATATATATAAAGATAGATAGATAGATAGATAGATAGATAGATAGATAGATAGATAGATAGATAGATAGATAGATAGATAGATAGATAGATAGATAGATAGATAGATAGATAGATAGATAGATAGATAGATAGATAGATAGATAGATAGATAGATAGATAGATAGATAGATAGATAGATAGATAGATAGATGCAGCCAAATCACACATGACTAATAGATGAATCATTAAGTATTTCATGGACGAAATGAACACCTACAGCTTGCACTACATGAATAATATACAAAGACAAGTTGTAAATACCAAAAACAATACGAAATAAAAATGATTACAAAAAAATGCCAGAGACATTTTTAACTGCTGCTTATGTATTCAGTTGACACCGGTGGAAAGAATTAATCACATCGACACCGGTAGAAAGAATTCATCACATCGTTTTCTTGTTTCGTTAATACCGAGGAATGATTTTGGATTCTAAAGGGGGGCGGGGCAGCCCTCGTTTTCAATTACAGTTTTCAGAGGATTGTCTTCTCTTCTCTTCCAGTAGGGAAAACAATAATCCATGGCAGGGATTACGTCAATGATTCATTTCACCCTTCCATGAATGCGAAATTCGTAGCACAATCGATGCTACTGGTGAAAGATGTTTCGCTTTTTGTTTAACAAAACTTTGCAAGGTGGTGCGCAGTAATGAAAGACCAACGTTTTACCACACTACTAAGGCCTATGCAATAAAATCAGTGCCGCCGAGAGGGGGGGGGGGCAGGGGGGGGGGTAAATGCCCAGGGTCCCGGCGAGTTTTAGGGTGAGTTTTAGGGGACCGGACTGAGCTGGCCAATCAACTTTTGAAAATATTATTATCAGCAAGGGGGGGGGCGTGACAGCCCTGCCTAGGTGCCCGAAATTTCTGTCGTTGGGCCTAAATAAAACTACACACTTCTCTTCAGACATACAGATGGCTATTGGTAACAGCATTCTGAGCCCCGTACAAATCTCATTCGTTGGTGCCCCTAGCATAATTGCTGTACTGATATAGATAGGTGAACCATGCTAACGTTCCCGTATACATTGATACATACGAAATCTATTTCTATCAACGGACATTTTGCCTAGACAGTGGCGAACTAATGTCTTTAGGGACCCCCTGGGCTAAGAAGAAAATATTGGGCTCTTAAAAATAAAGGGAGATAATCAAGAAGGGTATAATGTAGGGTTTGCATTTATGAAGCAGGGCTTTGCACGGACTTTCATGAAGCAGGGCTTTGCTCGGACTTTCATGAAGCAGGGCTTTGCTCGGACTTTCATGAAGCAGGGCTTTGCTCGGACTTTCATGAAGCAGGGCTTTGCTCTGACTTTCATGAAGCATGGCTTTGCTCGGACTATCATGAAGCAGTGCTTTGCTCGGACTTTCATGAAGCAGGGCTTTGCTCGGACTTTCATGAAGCAGGGCTTCGCTCGGACTTTCATGAAGCAGGGCTTTGCTCGGACTTTCATGAAGCAGGGCTTTGCTCGGACTTTCATGAAGCAGGGCTTTGCTCGGACTTTCATGAAGCAGGGCTTTGCTCGGACTTTCATGAAGCAGGGCTTTGCTCGGACTTTCATGAAGCAGGGCTTTGCTCGGACTTTCATGAAGCAGGGCTTTGCTCGGACTTTCATGAAGCAGGGCTTTGCTCGGACTTTCATGAAGCAGGGCTTTGCTCGGACTTTCATGAAGCAGGGCTTTGCTCGGACTTTCATGAAGCAGGGCTTTGCTCGGACTTTCATGAAGCAGGGCTTTGCTCGGACTTTCATGAAGCAGGGCTATGCTCGGACTTTCAAAAAGCAGGGCTTTGCTCGGACTTTCATGAAGCAGGGCTTTGCTCGGACTTTCATGAAGCAGGGCTTTGCACGGACTTTCATGAAGCAGGGCTTTGCTCGGACTTTCATGACTAGGGGGCCCAAATAGAAACGGCACCCTGTCTATTCAGACATTAAAATAAATATTTAAAAAAAATTTTAAAGAAAATTTTGAACTTTTATTAGACTTAGTTTATTTTGGAAAAAAACTGATAACATTTTTAACAAAAAAACCGAATGCACTGATTAGAAGTGCTTTTAAGTATTGTATTTGTTGTTATAAGTCCATACATTTAATCGGTGTACCCAGTGCCGCCGAGAGGAGGGGGGCAGGGGGCAAATGCCCAGGGACCCTGCGAGTTTTAGCGGCCCGGACTGAGCTGGCCAATCAACTTTTGAAAATATTATTATCAGCACGGGGGGTCCGTGACAGCTCTGCCTAGGTGCCCGAAATTTCTGTCGGTGGGCCTGGATGTACAGGATTTCACGAGGAGGCCTGACGCCAGCAACAGCTGACAGTTTCAGTTGCAGTTTTAAATATCAACCACATGATCCATTTTAATTATTTGTTAACAATCATGCAATTTGTGCTAGGAGTATTGCAGAATAAAACAAAGGACCACTGGCTGAGCTTGCTAACAAAGCTTATTAAAGACTCAAAAATGAATTATAAATAAAAAAATTTCTTTTGATAAAATGGGAAGCAATCCAAAATAAAGATGAGACTAAAGAAATCTTCAGTTAACAAACATGCCAAAAATGAAAATTGCACCAATTCTAGAAAAAATACACAAGTGAAAAAAGACAGTTTGACAGTCTTTTTTGTAACTTTATAACGTTAATTATATAAAAATATGTATTGATGATTTGGCCAGGTGGGGGGGGGGGCGGCTCATGCCCCCCCCCACCTGGTTGCGCCACTGCCTAAATGATATACTGATTTTATTTTAGATAAATATGAGGCAGTTTACCAATCTCACCCCCTTTAAATACTCTTGTCCACCTGTATACGCTCTATCAACTTTTATCTACCTGGACATGTTTTTAATAATATATATATTCATTCTTATTTTTTTTAATTGTTAAATAACGATTTGCTTCTGTGCACAAATTAAGTAGTTTTATCTAACAAATTCATTTCCTTTGGGTGAGAAAAGTTTCTAGTAACACGTCTAGTAATAATTTAGGAATTATAAGACATCATTGAAATTTTTTACTATTAAATTTCACAGTACAGTCTAAAAGAAACTTTATAATGGAATCAATATGAACTCGTAAAGCTGATTATACTTTTATTTGTATGAATATTTATATTTTTGAATTTTTTTTTATTTTCCTAAAAAAATTTTTTATAAAAATCAATACACAATAAAAATGGGTCAAACCACTCATTCATGATGGTTTCAGGTCAGTAATTGCGACTTAACATTTGAGAGCAGTGGGTTTTTTTTTTTGTTTTTATGACTCGCCTCTGTAACTTCAAAGCTAAGTTTGGTAATTGTAGTTTAAGTCGATATTTGTTATCAATTACAATCATGATTAAAAAATCAAACCCTCAGATACAACGAATTGTAATCTACAGCAAATATTCTCACACAAGTAATGATTAAAACTAGCTGTACCCTGCAAAACCTTTCCATAGAGTTATATCCCCTTAGGCTTGATCGGCAGGCTAGGTTATTTTTTTGTTTCGGGCAGATCCGATTTTTTTTTCATGATTGTATTTTAAACTGGGAATACTCAGGGCCGTAGCCGGGGGGGGGGGGCCAGGGGGGTTTCGCCCCCCCCAAGTGAAAAAGTTTGCCCCCCCCCCTGAGAATTTTTTTAAAATATTGTTTATTTCCAAGAAAATGTTGAAACTTTTTTAATTAAATAAAAATGTTTTTTAAATTTTCTTGTAAGTCTAAATTTTCCTAACAATTTTCGATTTAAATAAATTAAGTTTTGAAAATAATTAAAATTTTTTTTACAAAATCAAGCGGAACATCATTGCGCGAACTAAATTTGCTTTTTTCAGAACCAAAAAACATGAACGCTTTCAATGAGAATTTGCGTAACCGCCATTTTGGTTAAAACATGACATAAATAATATTAAAAATGCGGTTTAGTTTTATTACTTTTTTTATATTTTATACATTATTTTGTATTCATGAAAAATATATAGTTTTAAATACATTTAACCTTTAGAGTACCATATCCCCCGGCATCGCCCGTTACCTCCTAGGCCCACATCGCGCGCGATCGCCCGAGTTTTATAAGCATATATACATAGCAAAAAACTGGGTTTTTCTAGCAGCAAATCTTGGTTTTTAATTGCAAATAGGGTATCAATAAAAAGTAGGATTCTTCTTCTTCCGTTTTCTGTTTACATCTTCAAAACACATTCAAATGTAAGAAAGTTACCGATTTTTGAAATCAAGGCTTAGGGATTAGTTTAGCAAGCTATTTCTTTTGAGTATATTACAATTAATGATGATAATGATTGATTTTCTGCCGATTTTCTTAAGTACTGGTGAAGAGTCAAGTGATATGGATAGTTGTAATGAAGATACTGATTAATGATAAATGGAGCTTTCATACCGAAAGGACTAGTCAGCTACGACCCTCTTTTTCACAACTTTTAACGTTTAATTATTTTTTTCTTAGTGTTTCATTTAAATAAACCATATGAATTATATATCATTTTCAAGCTTATTCATTTTTCTATGTAATAGTATTTTTTTCATTAAATTTCATGTTAATGTAAGCAAGCTAATGTCACTTTATTCAAAGTCACTCTATATTTCAATAAAAGTGATCTCCCTTTGCATGGTACTTAAAAAAAGTTTTTTAGGCAGCAGTATGGTACTCTAAAGGTTAAAACGATAAATTTAATTGATATTTTAAATATTAAAAAGCTTGAGCAATTGCATTGAACCAATTACTTGCATATCCTCCTTTTTATTCATTCATTGGCTATTCATATTTTGACTCCATTTTTGTTTTAGAGTGTTTTTTTCATTTTCGTTTTTTGTTTTAAAATGGATCGTTTTGTAATAAGAAAAAATCAAGAGATAAAATTAATTTCTATTAACAAACATAACGATGGCCAATCGTGTAGTCATAGTTGTGACGAAGAAGAAGATGCTGCTTCTACTTCTGCTACATCTGCCTCTACCAGACAACATCAAAAACGGCTCTTTTCAGAGCCACTCTCAACAACTAAGCAAAAACAAATTAATGATCTAGCAAAAAAGGATGAACCTATCAAACAAATTATATTACCTACCTATCCTAAAAATAATCAGAATCGGTCTTTCAGGTCAGAATGGTTTCAATATTTCAAGTGGTTGGAATATTCTCCGTCCTTGGACGCTGCATTTTGTTACCCATGTCGCTTGTTTGCTGCATTTTGTAAAGAGGATACCTATACGAAAACCGGTTTTAAAAACTGCAAAAGTGCATTGGATAAAACTAAAACTGGATTTTACAAGCATGCTTTGTCTGAAACTCATGTACAGTCTATGTTATTATGGTCCGAAAGAAATATCAGAGTTGAATGTAATAGGTCTGTTTCAACACTAGTCAATGACAGTGTGCTTGAAAAACATAGATATTACATTTCAAGTATTTTTGAAATTATTCAGTTTCTTGTCATTAATGAGCTTCCAATCAGGGGATCATATAACATAGAAGAGCATTTAGAAGAAAGCTTATTCATAAACTTATTTGAATTTACATTGAGAAAAGACCCAAAATTAGCTGATTCTTACCAAATTATTCCAAAAAATGCCACATACCAATCCCCAGAAATTCAGAATGAAATAATTCAAATAATGACTGACCTGGTTAAAGAAGAGATTTCTAATGACATAAATAATTCAGATGTTCCATTTTTTACTCTATTGGAGGATGGAACAAAAGACAAAAATCATAGGGAAAACATTGCAATTGCTGTCAGATACGTTAAAAATGGTGAAATTTTTGAATCTCTGCTGTCAATAGAAACAACAGTTCTTTTGGATGCTAAAACATTTACACAAAAAACATTAGAAACACTGGAAAAGTATGGTATAAATCCAAAAAACATGCTGAGCCAATGTTATGATGGTGCCTCAGTGATGAGTGGTAAAAAGGGTGGAGTTCAGGCACTAATTCAAGAAAAACTAGTGAAAGAGATTCCTTATGTACATTGCTATAATCATAAGCTTCATTTGGTTATAACAAAAGCTGTTTCTGTTTTGGCAATTGTTAATGAATTCTTTAGTCAGTGTGGGCAGTTATATAATTTTTTGTCTCGTGGCATTGTGGCTCTTATATATAAAGGCAAAGCTCTATCGCGCTTATTGGAACAACGATGGTCAGGTCATCTTCATTCTTGTAAGATAATTTATGAAAATTACGACCATATATCAGAAACCCTAGAAATAATATCTTTAAACCAAGGAAAACATTTTAACGGAGATGATGTAGCTCTATGTACCGGTCTCTATATTGTGATAAAGAAACAAGAGTTTGTATTTTGTCTGTTAGTAATGAAACAAATTTTAGAAATTCTCTCACCAGTTGACAAGGGATTACAAAGCCATGATATTTCTTTGCAGCAGGGTTGTAGTTTGGTTTTTGCTGCAACATCTGCAATAGAAGAACTAAGAAATGAAGACAGTCTAAAATCTATACTACAAGAAATGTCAAATTTATGCAAAGTACAAGAAGTTGAAACGAAAAGAAAAAGGAAGTTCAACTCTTTACTGGACAATTACATAACAAGTGAAACGACAGGCAACAAAGATTCATTCAGCAGTGACAGTAATGAAAGCAATGAGTTAGGTAGAATATTTTATGAAATTTTAGATGTAATACTGAGTGAAATAAAGAAAAGGTTTCAGAATAATGATGACATTTATATGGCAATATGTGCAGCAGAAAATTTGGATTATGAAAACGATAAGTTAAATTATCTCAAAAGATACAATATCATTATTCCGAGCAAAGAAGAAATGAAAGTGGCCAAAAACTTTTTTGAGAGAAATAAAATTGAAAAACATAATGTCTTCAGTGAAGTGTACAAACATAAAAGTGCTTTTGAAGACTGCTATAGTTTGCTAGCAGCAGTAAAAACTTTAGCTTGCAGCACAGCTATGTGTGAATCAACTTTCTCAGTTCTAACACGTATTAACAGTCATCAAAGACTTTCTATGTCCCACCAAAGAATGTCTAACCTAGTATATATGGCCTTTGAACAGAAGAGAACGAAACAACTAGAAGTAGAAAAGGTCCTGAGAAGATTCAACTCACTGAAAAATAGAAAAATACAACTCTACTAGATAAAGGTTGAAAAGTCTTCTGACCAATTAAATTACATACTTTTCTTTTCATGTTATATGGATAGTTATTAAATCTGAAAAACATTTAACAAAAAGTTGTGTAATATTTTTTTATCTGAAAAATTATATCAAATTGTGTAAAACTTGCATATACTATAATATATATATATATATATATATATATATATATATATATATATATATTATATATATATATATATATATATATATATATATATATATATATATTCGTTAATAATATTGCCCCTCCAAAAAAAAATCTTGCCCCTCCATTCTAGAAGTCCTGGCTACGGGCCTGGGAATACTGTTGTATTAATTCTTTACTTTCGATTTAACGCAGCGCCCAATCGCTTTTATATATATTATATGTTTGTGTACCTGCCTCAAATCAGCTCGCGTCCATTCGTTTGAGAATCACTAAGTTAGTGGAAGGAAGTGAAAATATTAATTTGGAGATAAATACTTTATGCATAAATTAAAGACCACATTTTTATTTCATTGAGTAATCTTTATAATCGGAAATCAATTCGTTTTCGGTACTTCAACCAGGAAATTAATGTTACTTTGAGTGCTCAACGGCGCTTGAGTTACTCTACGCTCTATCCATGTGGCAGGAAATATAACTCATTGCCTTGCGATTTTTCAGCCGATCTGCAGTACACACACACCCTTATTTTTCCTGCCATCCCTGCAGATGTTTGCGGGCACACTCACCCCGCCATCCAGCGTGAGAAAATGTTTGTTTGATTTGAAAACCTCAGTGAAATGACAGCATGGTATTCAATACAAATTTTTTGCTTATTTAATCTTTCATGTCAATGAGTATCTACGCTTTCTTTCCATACAAGAGGTAGCTGGTAAATTAGGTGACGATTTGTCAGGTTTCAAACAATAATGCACATTAGGATTGCTGTCAAATGTGTACTTTAATTATTTCTCCAATGGAGAACGGTTGGGTTAGAAAAATATCAATCCTACAAATGTATCTAATTTTATTTAGTGTAACAATTTGATGGTGTTCAATTGATGCATAAAGTAATTATAAACGAAATATCTCACATTCATATCTCTCTGTCAAGATCGATGAAGTGGGCTTGCCTATGACTTCGAACATCATACTTCATACTTCAGGACCGTTTAAGGTTTCCCTTCTTTTTGTTTCACCATGAAGTTTGTCCGACGTAACATTTCTGTTTATTAAGGAGCGGAACTGTGCACCAGTACGCCCCACTAGACCATAAAACGTAACAGATATGAAATCACTGCATTGGAATAACAAAATGGTATTCAATTTATGCATACATTATTTACCTGCCATTTATTCACTACATTATCTCTCCTTGTCTACTCTACTCAGAAGTGTTTGACATAATTAGTTGTTTTTTTACATGTCTGTTTGATGAAGAATTGCTTCATCTGGTCTGTTTGTTGAAAGTTTGCTCCATTTGGTCTGTTTGCTGAAAGATTTTCCTACGCGTTCAAGGCTGTTTCTGCTGGCCTAAGGATTTGAACCTTAAAAGGCCTAATTCTGCTAACAAAATGACAAATGTGAAATGTATCAAGTCATTTTTTTCCATTTCTTAGACAAGTAAAATAAATGTATCCAAGATATGCAAAGAGTTATTCAGATCTCTGCTGTTTTCTTGGATGAAGTTAGCGGAAAAAAATTCATGGTGAAAACTTAAAAACTGATAAACGAGGGACAATGTTTGTTTTGTTTACAGTGTCTTAGGCTATAGCCTTATTAGCATGAAAGGTTAAGCCTTGCCTATTGGCGCCCCACTCTCCCCCCACCCTCACACCACCACCTATACAATCTAGGCCCCCCCCACAACCTCACTGCTAAGGATTACGAAAGGGGGGAGGGGGTGGGCTGTCGCAAATTTAACTGGGGTTGTAACCCAATAAAAAAGTTAAAAGTTTAATCTTTTATGTATAAAACAAAATATAGTGCCCAATTAAAACAACCTATTGTAGAAAGTCACGTGATAAAATGACTTGATAGTTGTTGTTGTTGTTTGTTTGTTATTGTTTTTTTTTGGGGGGTGGGGGGCGGCTAGAGGGAGCGCACTTGTCACAGACTATTACCGAGCTAAATATTCGTTTGCTGTAGCCTTGACAGGGATTTCGCCTAGAGCCCCAAAATGTACATAAGTCAAGGACCCCCTAACATGTTTTACCGTTGTTCTCCAAATGTACATCATCATGGGGCCCCCAAATGTACATCAGTATAGGGCCCCCAAATGTACATCAGCATAGGGCCCCCAAACGTACAACAGCATAGGGCCCACAAATGTACATCAGCATGGGGCACCCAAACGTACATCAGCATAGGGCCCCCAAACGTACAACAGCATAGGGCCCCCAAATGTACATCAGCAAAGGGCCCCCAAACGTACAACAGCATAGGGCCCCCAAACGTAGAACAGCATAGGGCCCCCAAATGTACATCAGCAAAGGGCCCCCAAACGTACAACAGCATAGGGCACCCAAACGTACAACAGCATTGGGGCCCCCAAACGTACTAAGCATAGGGCCCCCAAATGTACATCAGCATAGGGCCCCCAAATGTACTACAGCATAGGGCCCCCAAATGTTCATCTGCCACGTAACATACAACATAAATTAAATTAAACTAAGCCAAAACCTCATGGAGATTATCGTAACCATAGTAAACAAATAAAACCAAAAAAAACATGTTTACAGCACATAAAACAAGAGCAGTGGCTTCTAGAGATGTACACCCCAGAAAGACTTAAAGATGAACACAGTTGGGCGCCCGCCCCCCCCTATTCCACACACCCCACCCCGACAGCCCCCGGTGTTAAATTCACATGTTTGTCAGCGTGTACATTAAGTCACGTCCGTTGTTTAATGACGTATAGAGTCAAAACAATTTAAAATCTTTTATCTCAGCAACATTGATTTTCATTGATTTTATTTCCTTTATTATTATTTTTTTTTAAATGTTACATTTTTTTTAAAATTTACTGTGTCGAAGAAACTGAAAAACAAAATATAACAATACACAAAAATAACAACAACAACGAAAAATAGAAATACATAAACAAAACACAAATATAATCGGAACACATGAACGAAACAAAGAGCAAAAGATAGGAAGACAAGAACGAAACAAAAGATAGGAGCACAAACAAAACAAAGAACAAAAAATTTGAGCACCAAAAAAAACAAACATCAAACGATAGGAACCTATAAACCAAACAAAGAACGAAATATAGTAACACATAAACAAAACAAAGAGGACAGAGAACCAAATAAGCCTGCAGAAATACACACACATACAGACAATTCAATCAAAGGTGACTCTTAGTTGAAAAAGGTAGGGACAGCCCCGTAGCGTGAAAATTTTACAGCAGGGGCCAGGCCAATAGTAGGAGGGCAAAAAAGCAGAGGGGTCTAGACAAAACGCAAGGGGGGGCTCGGCCTCCCCAGCCCCCCGCCCCCGCACGCTACGGGCCTGGGCGGGGAGAGATGTCCATTATATAAAATTGTCCCAAGTGCGGCTCTTAAAAGTTTATGTTTAATAATGTTACACATGGGGGGGGGAGCATCTCGTCGACCTAGCGTGTAGCATCCCATAATACAACATACACACACACACAAGCACATATCACACAGATGGAACTGCTGATAAAAAAAAAATCAGAAACGATTGAGCAGTTCGATTCTTAGAAACAAAACCAAATCTAATTTAGCTGTGACATCTCGATGGCTAATTCTATCTGGCAAATCAATAAACTTTTGGTTGGTCTGTCTTTCTGAACCCCCCCCCCCTTTTTTTTTAAAAATCTCTTCACGAATTTTCTCGCTATTCACAAAGTTTCTCTTTCTCTTTGTATTGCAGTGGTTCTTAAATTTTTACGCGTCGCGACCCACTAAAACAACAGTTATAACTTCACGAAATACTATTTGTATTCGCGATCCATTCGCAAACAAGAATACAATGAAATAAAGAGAATAAAAGCGTCAAAAAACTATAGATATAATCACCCCCCCCCCTTTTTATTGTCCCGTTTTGTCTGTCTGTCTGTCTGTCATCACCCTAGATCTCAACAACCATAAGTCCTAGACCCATGATGTATACATCATTTTGTAGGTCTTGGTCTGCCAAGAAATGATTTTTTTCCATTTCGCGATGGACCTCTCAGGGCCGTAAAAGGGGCCTTATAAACGTTTTTTACTATATAAGCTATATTAATAAAGGAGCGCCCTATATCTCAGCAACCATAAGTCCTAGACCCATGATGTATATATCATTTTGTAGGTCTTGGCCTGCCATGTGTACATCAAAAGTTCATTTCGCGATAGGACCTCTGAGGGCCGTGCTTCAGGGCTCCTAAGGGGCTTATATATTATATATACACCTTGTACGTTCAATAACCCATTCATTTGGTGCGAAATACTGCAGCACGTAGTTTCACCAAGATTTATTAAGAAACTAGTTGCAAGTACCCGGCTTTGCCCGGGTTTAAAATAAGGTTTTCTGTTTACCTTCTGTTTTCTCCCTACCCCCTCTCTCCCTTCCTCTCTCTCTCCCTCCCTCCCTCCCCCTCTCTCCCTTTCCCTCCCTTTCTACCTCCCTCCCTCTCTCAAATCTCTCTCCGTCCCTCTCCCATCTCCCTCTCTCCCCCGTCCATCCTCCTCCCTCCTCCTTCCCTCTCTCTCCCTCCCTGCCCCCTCTTTCTCTTTATCTCTTCCCCCCATTTCTCCCATCCTCTCCCTCTCTTCTTCCCTCCCCTCTCTCTCCCTCCCTAACCCCTCTCCCCCTCCTTTCTCCCTCCCTCCCCTTTCCACCTCTCTCTCTCCCTCCCCCTCTCTCCCCCTTCCTCCCTCCCTCATTCCCTCTCTCTCCCTCCCTGCCTCCCTCACTTTTTATCTCTCTCCCTCCCTCCCCTCTCTCTCCCTCCCTACCCCCTCACTCCCTCCCTTCCTTTCTCTCTCCCTCTCCCCCTGCTCCCTCTCCCCCTTCTCCCTCTCCCCCTACTCCCTCTCCCATCTCCCTCTCTCCCCCTCCTTTTCTCCCCCTGTCCACCCCCCCTCCCTCCTCTCTCCCCCTCCCGCCCTCCCTCCTACCCTCCTTTCCTCTCCCTCCCCCCTCTCTCTCTCTCTATATATATATATATACTTATTATTATGGTTTCACACTTCTTCTAAAATCCTTCTTCATTCCTTTACCTTCTTTACGGCTTGTAGATTTTTTTTTAATGTTGATTATAAAATAAAAAAAAAAATAATTAACCCAAAAAAAAAATCACTTTACAAAAATATGGTCAAAGAGAAGTAACCGTTGAACAGTTTTGAAATATTTTTCCAGTCGCAGTTATCCTAGTCTCCAACCCAAATGTTTGCAAACAACGCATAGAACGTGCATGCGCTAATGCGGTCAAAGAGAGATAACCGTGGAATTATTTTGAAATATTTTTCCTGTCGCAGTTACCCTTGTTTCCAACCCAAATGTTTGCAAACAATACTTTAAGTTGAAAGTTTGATGTAGGAAGTGCTTGTTTCCGGTGTTAGCCTGACCAAAATTAATTCCAGTGACAAGTAAAAGTGGGTAGGCATTGTACTAGCGACACAATCACAAATAGGATATTGACTGCGGCTATTGAAATCATATGTAATTGATCTTAATTTTTGTGTACAATTTTTTTCTGTTTTCTATTTGTAATATCAAGTTCTATCCGATGACTATAGCATCACTGATAAACTCTACGTATTGTGCCTCAATTGCATACTTTGCTGACATAGCAATATAGACCTACTATAGTAGTAAGAATACATTAAACGATTAAACACATCCAGTAAATTATTTTTGTTATACCTATTAGCAAGTATGTACTCTCTAGACTTTAATTAAAACTTTCAGCAGATGTATATAAATCGACTTCCCAACTCTTGCTAGAGACATTCTTCAAACCAGTTATAAAATTGTGTAAGATATTTAAATCTATTTGGCCCATCTTCCTTTGGAATTATTTTGATTACACTGACACAGTTTTTTTATAAATATATGTACATGAATTGGGAGTGTGATGATATTCAGAAATGAAATTATTGCTTAGTATTTTTTTTTGTAAAAAACTGATATTTTACAGGCTGTAAGAGACAGATATTTTACAGGCTGTAAGAGGATTTTGTTACTGGATAGATTGACTTCATAGATATAAAGAACTAGATCGACCACACTTATCATTTAAGTTCTTAAGGGGGTACGGTACCTAGAAAAATTCACTATGTCTAAAAAATTTTTTTTTTTTTTTACATTTTTAGATACTAAAACATATCACTATGAATTGACTGTATTTCAGAAAAAATATATTTAGATCACTTAAAATGTATTTTCAGAATGTTACTCATTCAAAATCTTCAATAATTTAAAAACTTTAAAGTCATTTTTCTCTGAAAAAATATTTTTGACATTTTGCTTCACTAATGCAAGAAAATCTCAAAAACCATCAGTCAGATTTTGATGAAACTTCTAAGTTATATTAAGAAGAGGTGTGTTTATAGAATGTTTATAGAATGTCTGAGGCTTTTAAAGAAATTCTGAGTACTTTTTTTTTGGCAATTTTTTTAATTTTCAAAATTGGCATTTTTGGCCTATTTTCACCATACAAAATTTAAAAAATTCATAAAAAATTTATTTATTAAAATATCAAAAAAGTACTCTGACATCCTCTAAAGCAAGCTTTCCTGATCATAAAAATGTACATTTTATATGAATCAGTCTATAAATATCTCAGAAATATTTGACACAAAAAGGTCTTAAATTTCAAGATGGCGGCATGCCTCGCCCACAAATACCAATATTTTAATTATTTTTTTTGCACAAAATTATTTTTAAACCTACTATATCATAACTATGATATTAAAATGTCTTAAACTTTAAAAATAAAAAAGTTTTTTGCCAGACCCGGGTACCCCCTTAAACGGAAGTCGTTCATGGACATACTTCATGGGCCACCGCCATTTAATTTGGTGCTCATATAAAGTACACTGACATACATAACTCACATTGATAAAACAAAAAAATATTTTACGGCGATTTTATGAAAAATAAAATCGAACATTATTTCTCTGAACTAAGCAACAATGAGACCTAGCTGGACACTAACCAAATTAATATGTTGACGAGACGTTTTCATAATATATATTGTTGCATTGAAAACAGGCTTCCTTAGAGACTTAAACTTTCAGCATTTTTTTTAAGCTAAGCACAGATAAAATGACGCTTAATTTTTTAAAAGTTAAAGTAAATTATGTCATTTCATTTCATTATAGACAGGCTGTCTATAGTATATGCAGTGACTTGTCAGGACCCAAGTAAATTATGTTATTTCATTTAATTATAGACAGGCTGTCTATATTATACGCAGTGACTTGTCAGGACCCCATGAATGTAAGAGGGTCCCGTTATTATGCCATAATTTATGGCTTGGCAACTTTAGCGACCGCCTATGATCATCACTCCCATTACGCCCTTTTTAGATTTAATTCCTATAAAATATAATGCTATGATGGTACCCCTCCACCCAGACTAGTCAATTACATTTGCTTATACTTCTGACTGAAAGGGACCCACTTTAGTCCATAATATGGGTCTTCATAGCATCCTCCGGTTGGCCTGTGGGTCCATAATGCTGTTTAGACAGTATGCAGTACTGATTAAATAGGCATAACGTGTATATCACACTGCAGTCAGTGTGATTACTGTGTAGAAGTTGTATGTATTTTTCTAAAAATATTTGCAAAAAGAAAACACATGTCCATTTTTTATTAATATACTAAAATATGTCTTGTTGTGTGAAGTCCCTGAAAGGATGAGATGAAATCTCTTAGATCCTATAAACCACTAATGGGACAGTTGTTATGGTGCCCTTCTTTCATCCCCACCATAGCTGATAGTGCAATGGCCATGGAGGCACCACGGGAGATATATCGGGAACTTGAGCCAAGACCTGAAAAATTTCCTTGGTCCTCACCAGGGATCGAACCAGGTACCTTCAGGTCGACAGTCGAGCGTTCTACCGCACGACCATACGTTCCATAAATATGTCTTATCGCCATCTATTTATCTTCTATAAAGAGCAAATAAAAGTATAACTGTCTTGACTTAAGCATAGTTGGTCTATAACATCATGCCAAACATTTATTTTAGCTTTGTAAAAATTTGACATAGGTATTTTTTTAGGCACCGTCAGTTTTTATTGTAATGTTACATTGGTATTAGACTTTTTTATAACAATTTAAACTATTGTAACTAATTCAATGTAATGATAACAATATAACATTTTATAACAATTTAAACTATTGTAACTAATTCAATGTAATGATAACAATACAACATTTTATAACAATTTAAACTATTGTAACTAATTCAATGTAATGATAACAATACAACATTTTATAACAATTTAAACTATTGTAACTAATTCAATGTAATGACAACAATACAACATTTTATAACAATTTAAACTATTGTAACTAATTCAATGTAATGATAACAATACAACATTTTAATAAACAAAGCAAAAAAAAAAAAGATAAGTCAAAATACAATTTAGATATTTTAATGGTGATAAAATATTTTTTTACTGTAATATCAAACAGTAGATATGTGTAAGTTGTCCTATTTTTTCCTGTACAATGTATACAAATCTAATTGCATGAATTATTTAATTAACAACATTTACATTATAAAAAGGAAAAACAATTATAATGAAAAAAAGTAAGTACTTCTCATATTAATCTTAGTCTTGTAATGATAGAAGAACAGTTATTCATATCATCTGTTTCATATAAAAAAAAATATTGAATCTTTCTAAATGGTTTTTTCTTTTTAAATAGTAAATATTTTAAATTTGAATCATGTGTTATAAAAAAAAAGATCATTATATACAATATTCTAATATTTAAAAAAATTTGTGACATATCATTCTACTTTATAAATATAATTTAATGAAATAAACTAGCCACTTTATTATATTTCAACATTTATAAAAAATTTGTGACACATCATTCTACTTTATACATATGATTTAATGAAATAAACTACCCACTTTATTATATTTCAACATTTCAATAGACATGATCATACAAAGCAGCTTAATTAAAAAAATAGCCAATTGACAAAACAATGTATTTCTTGCAAAACGTGGCTGGAAATTTACACTAAACAAATTTGCTTTCAATAGTCAGTTTTTCTGAAATAATATAAAAAATGGGTACATATCTTTTAAAATAGTATTAATAATGACAATAGTTATTAATATACATAATATTAATAATTTTTAATGATAGTTACATGAACTATATAATTTTCTTTCTAAATACATTCATTCATGCAATAGTAAAAAACATTCTATCAGATATGGTATTATTGAAAAGTGCAGCCTTAATTATTGATGGCAAGATAGTGCATCACCCTAAAATGAAATTTCTTTAAATTAAATACCAGTACATTTAAATTATATCTAGCTTTACCTTTTTAAAACTAATTTTATTTTGTGAAGTTAAATGGATTCAAAAGTCATGCAAATTTTTGGTTTCTGAATATTACAGTTCTACTGAACTTTAGTCTAATACTGTTTTTTTTTTCATTGCTATGTTGGATATAGTGTTGCTGTATGGTAGCATCTTAATTTAAAACTTCACCACAAATAAGTTTTAGAAAAATGTGTACATGAGAGTCAATACCATTGCTCGTTTCTAAAAAAAGTTCAGTTAAGTCTAAAAAGTTGCTAGTAGGCAGTGACTGCATCATGAGCATTACTGTAACTTTTTCTAACTGCTGAAAATTAACTTTTTTTTTTTTAAGTAGTGAACTAAATAATTTCTCACAATGATGGTTAATACTGTTGCTGAATCATGGACATTATCTATTTGTAGGATAATTTCAATTTTTAAAGATAACATGAGATAAAAAAATGATAAAAGATTTCTTTGAATATTTAAAACAAGTAAGCTTAGAGTGTTGAATTAACTGGCTGACTTTATGATTGAAAATTTGAAAAGAAACAATTGACAATACAGGCTAAACGCTTTTTTAAGTATTGATAAGACACTGCAGTCGCTACTTGTCAAAAAAATGTTTAATTTGTCTCAGTTTGCTGTTATTTTTTAATGTGTTGTTTTACTGAAAATAATTGAAATAAGAAAAAAATTATTTTTTTAGTAAGAATATTCTTGCAGCATCTTGTTAACCAAAATAATTTTTTTTTTTAAACTAGGGTGAATAAACAACAACAGAAGAGATGGAGCGAACTGAAAAATGAAACAACTTGAACTAAACTGCAAGTGCTATCATCAACTTTTCAGGTAAGATATTTCCTGTTTTCTGTATATTTATATTTTATCATTTAGATTTTTATAACTCAAATCGACTAAGCCATGAACTTCTTTTAATAGACTAACCCATGAACTTCTATTGTTTGATTAGGTCAAAGTGAACAAATTCCATAAGATGGTGGCCTCACACCTGGAGGGTAGCTTGAGGTTGATTTCTGTGTTTCCAACTTGACTTCAGTGAACATTAGAAAGCTTTGGATTATCATTTTTGAGGACAAGCTTAATACAGATACAACTTACACAAGTAGACAGCCGTACTGTTTTCAGTTCATATAATGATTGTAAAAGTCTTCAACAATATTCTTATGTTTGTAAAATTTACCTTTAAAACTAACACTCATAAAATGGTGAATAACATTGATAACTTAAAAACGATGTGTCATTGTGTTCTTTTCATATACATTTTTTTATCTTAATATAGTAATAAGTATGGATTATTTTTGGGTCTTTTAAAAACTCTATTAGTTGGATAAGTTTGTTTATTCTTATACAGTTTAACATATAGATAATGCAGTGGCTACGGTTTGGTCCGACCGAACCCGTATTTGTTTACTTCGGGTACCAGCCATAGATAATGTTGCTCCACACCCTAACCCTAATCCTGAAAAAAGAAATGTATATAATACCATGTTCCTTATACCCTAATATAATCGTTTTGCCTGGCGCCGGAGCCACTGTGTATAGATAATATCTTAGAATTGTCAATTTAACACTAAAATTCACTGAGGAAATAACAGAATTGTATTTATGTTTATTTGTTTGAGGTACCTGTAAATGACAAAGATTTGGGAGATAAAATTTTTTTTAATAATACTAATATATGTAGTATCATTGGTAATGAATTTGTATACACTAATGCATTCAATCACTGCTTGGGCTCTTTGTGCATTTAATAATTATTTTCCAAATAAATAATGGCATGAACTATATTGTAATAGGACTAGATTAAATTTACTGAAGAATTTTTTTTTTAAGTTGCTGTAGCCTTAAGAAAGGGGAGACGATTTTCATTACCCTAAAGTATTTCACTTTATTCTTTAGCTGTATTGTTGTAACAAAGTTAACAGATTTTTTTACAGTTTTTTTAGTTTAGGGAAAGTCAGAATTCAGAACTAGACCTGAACTTTTTTTTTTACACTGCAATAAACAATGCCATAACTATACAATTGCAGAAAATATAGTTTGGTTAAATAGTTATTAAATTGTGAAGGGTAGCGTTTCCACTGATTGTGGTATATCCCTTAATTAGTTATGATTATTTTAAGATTCATATTTTGTTAATGATAAAAGAAAATTAATCACGCGTTGTTATAGAGCAAGAACATGTCTGCAAAATTTAAAGAAAATCTCTCACTAAAAAGTGCCTCGAAAATTGATTAAAATTTTTTCCCAAACAAATACTTAATCTAAGGAATTAATAAATAAAAAGACAGAAGTTTCGAGTTAAGAAAACGTTTAGAAAAATGAACAAATATTTATGAGTAAAAAAAAAATTATATTTTTATTTGAACTTTACTTTTGAGATCAGGAAAGACTGTTCTATATATATATATAATATATATACATTCATAAAAATATATAGTATAATTTGTCAAAGGGATATCTTTTGATTTCAATAAAATGGATCACTTTGCATAAAAAAATAACAAAATAAACTACATGTGTTTTGTTTGTATAAATTCAACAAAAATACGCCGCATGTAAAGGAAATCGAATAATTAAAAAAAAAGAAAACATTTTCCCCCCAAAGCGAATAAATTTAAATTATACAACATACAACATTTGTTGCTGGATGAAAGAAACAAACAAAAAAAAAAAAAAAAAAAGAAACACACAATAAAGAAATAACAAAATATTTACAGCAAAAAAAATTAATTCAACTACCAACCATCTGATCAATTGACAGCTAATGAAATTCTCAAAGAAAAAAAATTGTTTTTTTTTTTTTCTTTTTGGCTTGTAGATTGTAGTCCAACTTGTATATGTGAATACAGGGACAAGGCATGAATGTGTATAGCTATAAAATGGTCCTGTGTTTATTGAATATAGTTAGCATAATCATTCATAATAAAATTACTACAAGTTTAAATATATATACATCAGTTATATATAAATCATATATGTTGTTAGTCTAATAATTTATACAAATATATAAATCTATTTTCCTTGGTGCTTTGTATACAGCATAAAAACATCAATACATTTTTCTTTAAGAGTTAGACCGGCAACACTCACGCCTCGTCCCTTTGGGAATAGAATGGAATGTCCAGTTTAGTTTAGTGGTATAATTCAATCTACCCAAAATATTAACTATGGCAGACTTTGTAGGAAGTCTTAATTCAGGCTCATGGGTTTTAAGCCAGTTTATGGTTATTAATCATAAAACTGAAAAATAAAGAAAATATTTACAATGTATGTTCACCATAAGAAATGAATTGCTCCAATTTTGCAAATGAATTTTTCGCAGTAAATCCACTTAATTTTAAGGGGAAAGTAAAGTAAATTTGAGTTTGAGTTGTCATTGTACATCGAAGACAGGAAGGAAACCTTAAATAAGACTTTAAAAAATTTACAAATGACATCCTTCAACTAAGAACTTGAGCCTAGTAGAAATGTCATAGCTGACATGAAGGTGTGTCATAGTTGACATAAATGTGTGTCATAGTTGATATAAAGGTGTGTCATAGTTGACATAAAGGTGGCTTAAAAACTGTGGAAAAGCTCTGTAAAAAATCCAAAGAAATCAGAAATTAATGCAAATGTTTTTCAAAATCCAAAGATTACAAGTGAAAATAATTTTTTTTCTTATTTTTTTTCCAGATATCAGGTTATTTGGTGGTCTCACTAAACATGAACTTAAATCTAATATTCAAGACAAACAGTAGAATGTATTCAATACGTATTCAATAAATAGTTTCAAAAAATGTTTTTGCTTTTGTAGAGAGGAAAAAAAAAAATACATCCATAATAAATGCTGAATGAAATTCACAATAATATTTACATTGGCTCAGTTATCAATAAAAATTACTTTATATTTTATCTAGAAAGGAAAGCATGTAATAAATCACAACCGCATTCAAACTAAAATACTTCCACACATTAGAAAACATATAACTAAATTAATCCACCTTTTCATATAAAAAAAAATGAACACTCTTCTTATAAAAAGTAGTTTTCAATTTCAACAGCTAATAGATGTAGTTCATTCTGAACGTCTTGTAAAAATGAAAGCGAAAACATTGCTTGATATATTACGATTCACATTTGCTGTGTTTTTTGCTTACATATTCACTGTTGTAAAAACTAATAACTATGCATATTTTGAAAGCTAATTGTATTCTGAAACAGTTCTCAGTTTCAGGTGGAACTACAACCAGAAATAATTATTATACAGCCTTTGGAAACTGTTCAGAAAAGAAAAAAAAATGCCTGCATATTACAAACAACATGATGAAATATATAAAGAAGTGTACATAAAGTAGAACAAAAAAAGTTTTGATTATAACAGCATTTTAAAAAATTATTACAATAACATTTTTTTTTTTGAGATTATTAATGATTAAAATAAAAAAAAAATTAAAAAAACAATTCTTTCACTATAAATCTGAGCGGCATTTAAGTTTGTGCCTTTTAAACCGTCCAAACAAACAAAAATTGACAGCAATCAAAACATCAATTTTCAAATAAACAATAAATAATGGCAAGTTTCTGAAGTGTAGTACTTTAAAAAAAAAAATGTCCAGTTTCCCTAGAAGTTCTCAAAATGATGTTCAAACAAAGCCTTGGTGGCTTTACTGGTCTCCACACATGCCCTCTCCACACCTTTGGTCAAGCCTGGAGGTCCGCAGCTGAAGACTCCAACTTTTCTCACCTGAAATCAAAATCACATTGTAAAATTTAAAAAAAGTAATATAAATAAATACATGTATAAATATATAAAATAAAAACAATCAACAGTTTAAAATATTTTAAATTCCCATAAACTTTTTTTTAGTGTCGACATAGGCTATATTTGATACAATTTTATATCATGTTGAAGAATGAGTGTATTATATAGCTGTTTATTTATTCACAATATTTATTTCTTTATCATCACAAAAACACAAAAGTTTTGTTATATACATTTGATTAATTTTGATGAATTAGTTCATTATTTTATTTGAAATACGATTTATTTTCCAAGCATGTCAAATCAAGAAATATAAACACAACATGCATCAGAAATTGGAGGGATTAACAAAGACTGGTATAACATTTTAAAAAAAAATTCACTCTAACCAATGTATGAGCCCTGTGCACAGCATCCATAATTTTGCTCATCTGTGGTCGGCCAAAGTGTGTTGTGGCTTTCAAACCTGTAAACACACTTTTACCTCCGTTCATTCTTTGGAAGTGTTCTTCAAAAATATACTGCAAAGGAACAAATGAAATAAGAAAAAAAGTTTTTTTTGAAAGAAAAAAAAAAAAAGGTTTTAGTTAGTTCAAATTATTACAATAAATGGTGTGTGTGTGAAGTCCCTTGTATGGGATGAGATGAAATCTCTTAGACCACTAGTGGAACAGTTTTAATGGTGCCCTGTCTTTCATCCCCAACAAAGCCGATGGTTCAATGACCATGGAGGTGCCACGGAAGGCACAGCAGGAGCTACAGCGGGAGCTTTCATCATGACCTGAATTATCCATGGTCCTCAACTAAGCTTTACCCGCACGACCATCTATCCCCTACACAATAAATGGTATCTTAAGTGAATTTGAATAATTATGATTAAAAAATTGCATTCACAAGAGTTTTTTTTTAACTTATACACTGTACAACTTTAATGATTGATTTTTAAGCATGTTCATCTTAAAATGTTCACCTTGGTGCTCATTACTTAAATTTATATAACAATTACAATATAAAAATATACAAGATTCAACTGTTTACAGTATTTAGCAAACAGTTTCATATTGTATTGTTGTATGTACAGCTCTGGTGATACGAGGCCTGAACAGCCAGATGGGGATTAATGTCGAATGATACCCTAGGCACACAAGAAAACTTTGTGTCCTTAAAAAAAAACAAGGGAAAAAAATAATACAAGTGAAAAGCTGTGGGATTTGCGATGCTCTTTCAAAGTCTGGGACCAAGGTGCATGCTCAGTGGGCCCGTTGTCTACGGTCAGAGTAACTGGATATCTATATATGGCATACATGATGTCCTACCTCAGAGAGGACTGTGAATCAATGAACTGAATCATATGGGCACCAACCGATTACAGAAAAAGAAAAATGAGTTTTTTTTATTTCCACCCAAGAAAGATCTTAGGGAAAATGTCAGAAATAAATGTTTTGTCGGTACTCACCAGCAAAGATGTCCTGAGGTCAAAGTTCTGGAAGAACTGCGTGATGAAGATGTCAATGGAAACCATGCCCTGTGTGTCAATCTCTTCCACTTCCTTCAGTATGTCAATCAACCACTCAAAGTGTCGCTGACTGCCGGTGATCCAGATAAAGTATAACTACCGATGAAAGGGAACAAAGTTAATGAGCAAAACAGCCGGCAAAAGTACTGAAGTAAGTTAACTCGCAACTAAGTTATTTAAGATATACTTTCAAAGATTTTTTTTTTCACAATGATGTCATAGATTGGTGTATTTAAACGTCTTTTGCTCATGAACAGTTTTAACTTCGGCAGATAGAGACTCGACATGAAAATGAAAAACAAACATAAACACTTATACATTTCAAGTGGAAAATAATTGATACTGACCTTTTGACATTTGACCTTATATCTCATATTGATGGAGGCCATATGGACAAAGTCCTTCAGGATGGAGGCATAGGGCGTGACTCCAATACCAGCCCCAACCAGCACACTGACATCATACTGGTACCAGTCCTGTTGTCCAGCGCCGTATGGGCCATCCAGGTACAGCTGAGAAATAGACAAAAGGAATTTATTACTTTCAGATTTATTAGCATCAACATAGAAGATGGTGAGAGTACACCACTTTCTGAAATCAAATATTATTTTTTTTTGTTTAAAACGTAGAAAGGTAATATATGACTTCATTAAAATTTAACAGAAAATAGATCCACACATATTTTTCAAACTTTCATAAAAAAATTTTTTTTTTCTTAAATATCTTGACATTTCCTATCCACATCCAAACGAAATCTACTACATGTAAGCTGTCTGAATTTCTGCTTATGCAGCATTAAATTAAAAAAAAATCTTTTTGTTCAGACTTTATTTCAGGATGTGAAAATTGTCTCGTCAAGACTATTATATGTATCCCGATAAACTGCTACTTACTTTGGGATAAGATTTGACGTTCTTCACGCTCTCAAGTTCAATGATGTGCCTCAAGTTCCAAGTCCAGGGCCCCAGGGCTCTGATGTGCAGCTTGAGCGTGTCCTCGTGTGGGGCTGAGGTGAGTGTGAAGGGGTGGTACTCGTCCTTGCCCTGCGCCAGGCAGGCTATTCTCACCCACTGTCCCGATTTGTACTCAAAGCGAGGCGGCCTTTTAAACTCCAGCATGGTGACATCTGTAGTTATAAAGAAAAATACCGTTAGACTTGTTAGTGGATTTTTAATTAGTCTAATATCTAAAAAAATTATTTGTACATGTCTAACATAATTCTGTCAGACGTTTTCCGAATTTTCTTTTATTTTTAATAAGTTTGTTTGACATTACTGCAAGATGAGAGAAAGAGATTGGGGTGAGAGGGCTATCTAAAAATAACTTTGTCAACCTGAAGGCAAATTCTTGGCGTTTATAACGCACAGCTCCGTCTTTTTCCTGCTGAGAGAGACGAGCTTGTCAAAGGTGAACAGGATTGCTGGGCCAGCAAGGTAAGCGAAGAACAAAGGCTTCTGGACCACCACGCTGGCGCCGTGGATGATGGTGAGGACGTAGAGCAGGATGAACAGCTTGTGGGTGATCCAGAACATGTTGAAGATGTGCCTCCTGGCTGTCTGGGTGGCGAACACGTACAGAATACACAGGATCAGAACCAGAAGGACACCAGTAAAACCTAAAAAATGAAAAAAAAATAAAAAATGATAGGTCAATATTATATTTCAAACAAGTCAGCATCGATTTAATCAACAATAAAAAAAAAATAAATTCAAAACCAAAAATTTTTTTTTAATAATTTAAAAAAAAAAATTCAATTTTGATTGTTGACTTAAGTTAAATCCCAGGCCTGTCAGATTAAATTTGAAGTAACCTTTTATTAGATGGATAAAGGAAAGACAGTTGGCCATTGTGATGGTCAAACTATCGGCACTTAGCACTACTACAAACTGATGAACTCTTAATCTGACCTAATGGGGCTTAAACGGATCTAACATTTTTTTTTTCCTTTTGATGAGAAGAGTAAATAATCTCCATTAAAATTACATTGCATATTATGACGTAAATGAAAGGAACAAAAGGCTGATACATGTAGCACTTAGTGCCTTGGGGAATATTTTTTTTAAACACCTATAGAACAATGGACATTTTTTCCTAACCTGGCAAAGTTGTAAACACCCACTGCTGGAATGTGTAAGGCATCTCTGTCCTAAACAATGGAGACGAAAATCAAATTAAATACAAACCATTGGTGGCAGATAAAATACAAATTTGAAACTACAATTTTTTTGTTGACAAACATTTAGTTAAAACTTCTTAGCTCCATATAATATATTCTATTTTAAGTGCCATTTTCTTTAATAATTAGCGGACATAAAAAAAATTCCCCCAAAACAAAAATAAAATACACACACCATGGTGTGAAAAAATACGAAATGATTTAGAATTTCACTAAATAATAATTTAAAAAAAAAAAAAAAAAAAGCTATGCATGTATTAAAGAAAAGCTCCTACCTGAAAACAAGACTTGTAAAAACACACAGAAACCTCGTTGGTTCCGACACCAAATGGTAGAAGTTGAAACTGTAGCCAAGGACATGTATGGCTGTCAAAAAAAAAAAAAAAAAAAAAGAAAGAAAATGAACAGCAGAGAATGAGGACAAATACATGCATTCATTTCTATTAAAAGGGAAAAAATATGTAGCTCTAGTCAACAAATATTTGCTGTTAAATTTAGTTACCAGAAAAGAAGAGAGCTGTCCAGGCAACAAGTTTGTGAAATGAAATGTGGGAATCGAAGGGGATAAACTGGTTAAGACGTGTGGACCTCAGGAATGTGATTGTGTTCCGGCACATCGTCAACAGCAGGAAACTTAAAAAAAAAATATAATAACATAAAACAAAAACACATCAGCATTACTATCACATTATAATAACAGATCAGATCGTATTGAATGAAAGGAATTATTATTAAGAGAAAATCATAAATTTATGGTAAGTGAAAATGTAATTGAGAATTTCACGCTAAATTGCCATCAGCTATTCAACCCTGCCACAATTACAAAATTGCCATTCAGCTATTCAACCCTGCCACAATTACACAGGCAATGAAAAGTATTCTATTTGCATACCAATACAAAAAAATAGATATACCAGAATATGATTATTATATACAATGTATTTGCAGTGAAAATTATCTTATTTTCAAACTCAAATACTTTATCTTCAATTTTTTTCTCTCTTAATTGGCATTGTAAACTTTTACTAAGAGAGCTATTGATGTGTGTTGATTTTATATTAAATCCAACAATCATTCGGCCATGTTCATGTATTTGTAATTTCAATCTCATGAAAAAAAGGACTGATGTTTTTTTTTTGACCATTTGCAGCAAATAAACTTTTGGTTGGTGTTTTGCTCAAATTCTGAGCATTCACAATGCCCAGATGTCGCTGCCAGTATTATTATGTACCTGAAGGTAAACGACATTGCGGCCGCTCCTCCCCTTGTAAAACTGATGCCATAACTCATTAGTTTTCTGAATCCTTTGTGTTCTTGCTCCACTGTATAATCTGGAGGATTAGTGATAAATTTAAGTCAACTTTTAGTATAATTTTAATAAAAGCCCCCCCCCCCCCCCCACGGCTTTATGTTTTAAAATTCTTTTACAGTGCAGCATAATTGTACATTTTAGAATTAGAATAAACCTGATGAATAACCTTTAGTTCTTCCGGTTCAATGTTTTTTCACAGAAATGATACATTGTAGGACTATATGTAGTCTATCATTTTAAAAGGAATTTTTTTTTATAAAAACAAATTGAGATGTAATTAAAATTACACGGGTTGTCAGCCTTGAAACTAACAATTGATTTGAAACCATATAATTATATGTACAGGAATGTACTGTTTCTCCGTTATTGGTGCGGATTTGAAAAGGATTTCATGCTATGTTCATAAGGACATGAAAATAAAAATATGAATGTTCCTATATGACCTAAGGTGGGACGGATGGCAGAGTGGTGTAGATACTCATCTGTCAACCAGAAAGTCATTGGTTCAATCCTTTGTAAGAACCATGGAATTTTATCCAGGTCTTATTTGTCGCAAAGCCGCCCCACAAGTCCACCCAACTTTAAATGGGTACCTGACTTATTGTTGGAAAAATAAAGGCGGCTGGGCGTTGTGCCAACTACACAATCCCTTCATATGCAGAGGTTATAGGAACAGATGAATTCTACACTTCATCTGCCCGATAGGGCTAAGGGAACCTAAGCTCAAATATTGAGCATTATTTTTTAATCAATTTAATGTTCATAATGTTAAAACTTCCAGAGTTAGGGCCCTTCAAAATGTACTTCTGACTAGTGCCACGAAAACCTTAAAAAAAGTCTATGAATGCTGTGCAGGTGTGAATAAAATGCTCTGTGCTGTTTACAACATTGTTTTAACTATCCCAGCTTCAACATAAAATCATGAATTGAAACATGTTTAGATTTCATACAATTTTGTGTCACCCTCATAACTGAAATTAGGTAAGATTTCCAAAAAACTGAATGTGTGAACTTACAGTAAAATCTCTCTGCAAACAAACCCACACAGATGCCGAAGAAAATGATCAAAAAGAAGATGTGCTGACGGTAGTTCTCGATGAAATGTTTCACAAGCTTGACCCTGGCCTTCAGAGGTGTGTACTTCTCACGGACAGCCTCAAAGCTGATGTGAAACTTGGAGCCTCCGTTCTCAAAACCAGACAGTGATGCAACTGAACCTCTTTTGCGCATGCTATTCTCACCACTGCAATTTAAATTTTAGCTCAGATAAATTATTGACCATTAGTAGGTTGAGGAGTGGCACAATAAATTCTTGACCTTTAGTAGTTTGAGGAGTGGCACAATAAATTATTGACCATTAGTAGTTTGAGGAGTGGCACAAAAAATTATTGACCATTAGTAGTTTGAGGAGTGGCACAATAAATTCTTGACCTTTAGTAGTTTGAGGAGTGGCACAATAAATTATTGACCATTAGTAGTTTGAGGAGTGGCACAATAAATTATTGACCATTAGTAGTTTGAGGAGTGGCACAATAAATTATTGACCTTTAGTAGTTTGAGGAGTGGCACAATAAATTATTGACCATTAGTAGTTTGAGGAGTGGCACAATAAATTCTTGTCCATTAGTAGTTTGAGGAGTGGCACAATAAATTATTGACCATTAGTAGTTTGAGGAGTGGCACAATAAATTATTGACCATTATTAGTTTGAGGAGTGGCACAATAAATTATTGACCATTAGTAGTTTGAGGAGTGGCACAATAAATTATTGACCATTATTAGTTTGAGGAGTGGCACAATAAAATCTTGTCCATTAGTAGTTTGAGGAGTGGCACAATAAATTATTGACCATTAGTAGTTTGAGGAGTGGCACAATAAATTATTGACCATTATTAGTTTGAGGAGTGGCACAATAAATTATTGACCATTATTAGTTTGAGCAGTGGCACAATAAATTCTTGTCCATTAGTAGTTTGAGGAGTGGCACAATAAATTATTGACCATTAGTAGTTTGAGAAGTGGCACAATAAATTATTGACCATTAGTAGTTTGAGGAGTGGCACAATAAATTATTGACCTTTAGTAGTTTGAGGAGTGGCACAATAAATTCTTGACCTTTAGTAGTTTGAGGAGTGGCACAATAAATTCTTGACCTTTAGTAGTTTGAGGAGTGGCACAATAAATTATTGACCTTTAATAGATTGGGGAGTGGCACAATAAATTCTTGACCTTTAGTAGTTTGGGGATAGCACAGTGGGAGATAATATAAATATTAAAATGATGATTGGGTGTTTTTTTTTTTTTTAAATAAACAAAATATGGCTAGCGTTTGTAATCCCCCCCACAACTTACTTGTTTCCTTTCTTGGGCGATTTATTTTTGTGTGGCATAACATTTGACAATCCTGAAAAAAAAAAAAAAAAAAAATAAGGAATAAATGTATTAACAAAATTCACCAATAATTAATTATACAATTAATATTTTAAAAAAAAAAAAATGGCTTACAATACCCTAACCCCAATTGCATGCAACTAAATACTGATTTTGACAATTTGATACACAGCTAGCTCTCATGCTGTCAATAATAATTTTGTGGGGCAATGCAAGAGAGAGATAGACAGCAGCTTTTTAAATTGTCATCTAGTGAGTCAACTTTTAAAGACACCCTTACCAATACCAAAACCCACATTAAGTCCTCATTATTAGGGAGAAACATTTTTTTTAAAAGGTACAGAGGTCAGATAATCATAAGCTAGATAGTGTTGAGTCTAGTATCATAGATAGTGTTGAGTCTAGTATCATTCATTTAAAAACTCACATTTATTCATATAAAAAAAAACAATCTTTTTTTAAAAAAAGAAGAAACATTTTGGCTTATCACAAAAAAAACGACCACAAAAAACCAGTTTTTAATTAAAAATGGTTTGTCTGAACCAAAAATCAGGTCCTACTATTGATTTCAAAGTTTATAAATTTAATGGCTGTTGTGAAAAAGTGAAACATTTTTTTTCTTTGTTGTTTTTTAAAAATTAAAACCAAAGCAATTCTTTACATCTTATATTTTTTTTTTTTAATTTTTGAAAGGTTCAACAAAGTCCTTAAATTTTCAACATGGGAAACAAAAAAAAATTCACCTTTCCAATCAAACGATGCATTCCACAGTTTATCCATTTGGGGCGACAGGAGCTGGCAGAAGTCTTCAAAGGAGTACCTGTCTTTAGAGCGCATGCCTGACTGACTGGAGATGGAATCTACCAAAAGATCAACATTGTCATGGTCAATGTCACTCTGGGCCAGTTCTAAAAGTGACCTGAAAAAAAGAAAGAAACGTCCAAGGAATTAACATTGTCTAAATTTTTTTTTTCAAAGCTTAAACTGATTCAATTTTCTAAGCAATTACATTGGAATAATATCAGTTTTACTTTTCAGCAATACATTACCTGAACATCTGTCCAATCTGCTTCTTACTCATGAAGCCCGAACCATCAATGTCATACATATAGAACATGGTCTGAAGTTTCTCTTGCAGTGTACCTAATTATAAAAGTAAAAATTCATTGTTTTGTTTTTATTATTATCAGTGCCCTGTTTTAATTTCTTATAAAAAGGAAAAGGAATGAAAAGAAAATAGAAAGGTTAATGATGATAACAGAATAATACCAAAGCTATTCGAAATGATATCGAAACATTTGCGTTTATCAGGAATGGTATGATATCTCCTACTTTGAGTAAAATGTCTCTTGGGTTAGTTTGAATTATTATTTAAGAAGTGCTTCAAATTTTATGCGTAAACACTGGCTAAAAAATAGTAGGATTCTTCATGAAAATTTTAATGAACAGCACCTAATATAACAGTAGAGACAATGTTGTACTTGTATCATTATTTACTAGCTGTTCCTAGCAAAATCTTTGCTAAATGTGTGTAGGCTACTGACTACTGTGTGTATTTATTCTGTGTCATGTGCAAAAATGATAACCTTCCTAGCTACTTTTTTTTACTTACCATAACCCAAAGGATATTTATAAATAAAAAAGTTCTTAGGGATAAAAAAAGATATTAGTAGGAATCAAACCCAAGTTGCAAGCATCTGATAGACCACTAAGTAATATTGATGAAATAAAAAAAAAATTTTTCAAAGTAGTATTTAATTTAATAATATATTTAAAATAATTTGATAATTGAAAATTTTATTTATATTTCGACAAGTTTCTGCAAATTGTTAAATCTTTTAATGAGGCTGAATTTTAAAACATCTTTTACTATTTTTATCAATAAAATTTGTCACGATGAGAGCAGGTATTTTTTTTTATTAACACTGATATGTATTTAATTACATTTTATCAGTTTTATAAGTATAGACTATATTACTGAACTATTTCCAAAAAATATTTTTTATCATGTCATATTAATATTTGTATCATGTGTTTTTCATGTTGTTTATTTTTGAAGCCAAAATTATCTCAAATGAAGTGTGGGGGCTTGCCAAATTTTTTTTTCATGCTGGAAGGTTAAAGGTTGAAGCATTTTTTGTCAAGCTCGAGGCAAACTTCTTGTATATTACATGTACATGATTTTTCAAATGATTTTATTTCCTATGACATACAGCATGAAAACCCTCATTTAAAATTATCATAATTCTTTACATTTCTATTTTAAATAAAATAAAAGAATATGCAGCTTTGAATTAATGCCTTTGAGAAGTGAAAGATGAAACAGTATCTTTGAGAATTATAACTCAGTTAACTGACCTTTAGAGAAAAGCACCACAGCATTCAAAAACTCTTTGAATGAGATGTAGCCATTCCTGTCAGAGTCAATGAGACTAAAAAAGTGTTCCACAAAGTCAGAGTTTGGCTTGACAGCCATGGCTTCGGCAAATTCTTCTTTGGACAGTTCCACCTTTTAAACACATATATGTATAATAAAATATTAGCATGGTAGATTTTTTTTTCCCCATCATGTCTATGACGGAAGACTGTTTATTATACATGTACTTGTATATAGAATGGTGGACACAAAAATATGTAATGCTGTCTAGAACAAAAAAAAAATCTGTACTTGTATTTATTCAACATATTTTCATTTGTAACTAAATACATGAAAATAAATATCTGAATTAAGGATGGAAACATTTATAATCCTCAGAAATGCTAGATGTTTATATAAAGACATTTTAGGACTATTTTATTCATGTGCATGTACAGTGTATATAGACAAAAACTATGCATCAAAAAAAATTAAGCAATAATAATGTAAGGAGTGTTATCTCTGGTTATTCTTGCATAATATTAGAAACTATATGACTCATAATAAAAGTATAACTCCTGTACCTCTAAAATTTCCTGACTATATCTCTTCATGTCCAGTTGGCTGCTGTCCAGGCTAGGGTCATAGTCCATCTGGAAGGCCTGAAATATGACATTTAGTGTCAGTGAATCCGTTGAATAAAAAAAAAATTCATATACAAGAATTTTATAATAATAAATGACATGTTACTATTGTTTGCCATTTTCTAAATGTGTAATTTTTGATTAACTACAAAGTGGTTAAAAAACAAAAAAGCAGTGAAAAAAGAAAGGAAATTTTATTTTTTACTGATGCTGGTAAAAATTTCAACAATGGGATGGAAAATCATTTTAGGGAAAGGGATAAAATCCAAAAAACAACATATAAACGCACCGTATACATTAAATCTACCAAGAAATTTACCTCTGAGAAAATGGTTTTAAAGAATTTTTCCAGCATTTTGTTGCGTTTTTCCTTGGTTGTGGCAGCACAGTACAAATCTTGGAGCTTGATTTCCATTTCAGAAACGGCCACACCATACTCTTGAGCAAAGGTGCACAGCATAGAGGCGAACTCATTCCTCATTGGCTCAGATGAGAACTCAACCACCTGAAACAATTTTAATGATATAAACAACTCATGGATCTGATCACTGCAAAATTATTCTTTTTAAACCAAGATCAATGTTTGACAAGAGTAAACAACTGACATGAATTAATTACATTTAATAATAAAGCAAACATTTGCATAACGAAAATATGGAGATAAGAAAATTGTTATAATTATAGACAAGGTGAAACCGAAGTTATTACCAGTTCCTAATACAATTACCAACTCTTTTATACATTACAGTTTCTGATGTGTAGAATTCATAGACTTTTTTGGAAAGCTCACCAAACAGGTTAGAATTGAATGAGAATACAGAAGTTGGGTAAAATTTTCCAGATTTCAATACCCCATAAAGTTTTGATATTATTATTCCCCATTCCAATAAGAACTCCTGTCAATTGTCATAAAGATGTGTTAATCAAAAGAGAATTAAATGCATAGGTACTAACCAAATCATATTCCCTGGGAATCATAATGAACAAAACATTCCTTTTCTTGTTGGAGCTGAGCTTAACAGCCAAAGCGGACATGGTGCTGACCTTGATTGATCTAGAGTGGATGGACAAGACAATGAAGGTATTCAGTTTGATGAAATTGAAAGTAATACATGTTCAAGTATTGTTTTTTTCAGCAACAATATGAGAATTAAAAGGCATTGGAAAAAATGTATTTTACTATAATGCTAAAGCTAAATAAGAAAAACAGCAAGAGAATAATGCTGTGAACTCTCTTCAATTACACAAACGGGTTAAAGGTAATTTTTCAAGTCCCTCCACCATTCAATTGTTCCACTAAATTTCTATTCTTACTGCACTGCTTCCCAGTTTGCCTGTCAAATGTCACTCGATTTATTTACTATACTTAGACAGCCACAGTCTCCACAAACTAAAAAAGTAAACATACATTAACTTGTTTAATACACAACAAGTGTAATGTAATAAAATGAGTACACACAATCCTATCACAGGTGCAGGAGTGACCGATACTAAGTGAATAAATATAACAGCCAGAATTTCAAGATGAATAAAAAAAGATTACCAATCTCTTTTTAAAAACAGGTACTACATACAATTTTTATTTTTATTCCCAGGTAACATCCAAGTTTGATTTTTAACACTTCATACTTCACTACTACATATACATGTATTATCAAATTCGATTACAATTACACTCTTTTAAAAACAAACAAAAACATTTTTTTTTCTTTTTATGATTATGTACATTTGGAATACTCATGCTCCAATATATCCTACAAACATTATACACACTTTAAGTCAAAGAAAAAAAAATACTTACATACCTGATATGAGCTCCTGATGTGCTGAAAATCTCCAAGCAGCCTTTGTTAGTCAAGTGAAGCTCTACAGGCCTGGAAATGATGTGATTTCCGCGCCACTCCATGGCATCATGAACTGCAAGTACATTTATAATTCATATTCTTTTTTGGTTAATTTTTGTCATATTCATATGATAACAAAGAACGAACAGCAAATATAAATGATGATTATACTGATTCTTATGGTAAAGAATGTTTTGGTC
Organism: Bulinus truncatus; assembly: GCA_021962125.1. NCBI lineage: Eukaryota > Metazoa > Mollusca > Gastropoda > Planorbidae > Bulinus > Bulinus truncatus. The sequence goes on along the minus strand of JAGDYQ010000090.1, from coordinate 2,083,304 downwards.
CGAAAAATGGCAAGGAATACAACAATAAATTTAACAACAGATATCTGTGAACATTTTTTTTTACCAGACACACTGCAAGAAATTGTTCGTCTTAAAATTCTTTTTTTCTCTTTTTCTACTTTCAGCGAGTTCATTTGTTTCTGGTGTCTCCATTTCTTACACTTGGCCAGGATGTAGGCCACAAGTATACAAACTGTAAATATAAACAATGAGTTGTTGAAAGGTCCAATGTGTTAATACAAACTGTAAATATAAATAAAGAGTCCTTAAAAAGTCCAATGTGTTAAGAAGGTAGTCGCGCATTACGTTAAATTGCATTTAACTCAACGAGTTAAGTTTTGAGGTGTCACGTACGTAATGGCAGTAATCCTATACATGTCCATACGATGATGTAAGGTATCTCACTGCCCTCGAAGAAATCTTTCTGAGAGTTTTTGGGGCATTTCTCTAATTCAGAGGCATTGAACATAAGAGGGCCACAAGGATCACCTGCAATAAGACATGAACAGAAGATGGATTTCAGTTATTGCCATTAAATAAAGTATGTTAACATTTTTTAAAGTCTTAAATTATAACATTAATTATTTTAACATAATCCTGGCAATTGCTGATTTTTTCAATATTTGTATTAAAACTGCTCTCATTCGATAAGAAAAATGTAAATAATTGTAAACAAAAAAAAGAGAGAGAAAATTAACAAAAATAAAATTTTAAAAATGTTGAATTATTGGACTGGAAAACATTTTAGTTAACACTGTTTAAAGTTCATGTATGTATGAACCATGAGTCTGAAGTAAAAATACAATTGTTTCCTAATGTGTAATATGGTACCGAAGGTTAGTGGTCCTCAAAGTGTGAGTTGCGGCTCGCTTCTGGCTTGGACAAATTATACGTGGTTCAAGAAAGTTCTAAAAATCTATAATTAATTGAGCAAATATCTATGTGTGCTTAATTACATGTATATTACAAATCTAAAAGTTTGTTAACTCTTAATCGACGGCAGGTTTTTGGCCATTTTTTATTACCCAAACGGGTGTCCTTACATTTTGGACTATATTGTCTGTTTCCTTTATGGTCCATATATGTGTGATATATCATTTTTTTCTACTTTGGGTAGGCTTTAAAACTGTGCAGTTTATTTTGTGAAAATGAAACTTGTTAATGTTTGAAAAAAAAGAATTTAAAAAAATTTTTTTTTTTTTTTTTTTTTTATAAACATGTACAAACACCAATAAGACAAAAAATAAGTATTAAAAACAAACACATTTTTTTAGACATTTTATTAATCTACATTTATTTCTGTAAGGAAATACTCAGTTTTCAATCAATTTCTTCAACAAATAAATGTTTGGTGACTTTTTTTCAAATATGCATATTTTCCTTCTTTATTCACATAAAAATGGCAAATTTCAATTTTTTTTTCTGAACATTTTTTTTCTTCTCAGTATACTTTAAAAATATATAATTCTTTTCATAATTAAATGGTAGTTTAATTAAATCAATATTTAATCATAATATTTAGATATTTTTAGACACTGATTTCAATTTATTGATAATTCTAATAACATAAAACAAAGTTATAATCAAGTTTGAATGCCAAAAAAAAAAAAAAAAGATATACATGTATAATTAGTTAAAATGTTTGGTTTACATAAACTACTACTTTAAATGCTGGATCAAAAATCTAAATTTGAAAACAAGGGCATTTAGAATTATTTATTTTTAAATAAATTTTATTATCTAATTGTCACTTTAAAAAAAATTGCGAACTAAATCTACACAGCACTCTTTTCCACTCTTTCCTTGATACATGGACTCTTTCCTCCACACTTGTAGCTTTCAGATCTTTCTCCACATCAATGAGCCAACTGTTTCTTGATATCACAAATTGTTTCTTGGTATCCCAAATGTGTATAGGGAAAAAAATAATAAAATTTAATTTAAATTAGCTTGTGATACTGTGACAAACAATTTCTATCTTTCATAAAGCACAAAAACATATCACACACACTACACTTGACATTTGTTCTTCTCAAAACCTTGTCATTTGAGTAGCACAATCTACAGTTACCACGTTTATTTACTATTATTGGGTCTATTGCATGTTTAAAAAAAGGGGGTGGCTTAGTCGCAAGAGGTACTGGAGCACTTTCTGAAATGTTACCCAAGTCTCTAATGAGTTCTTCAGAAAAATGTAATTGTCCATAATTATTAGGTCTGTGTAACTCTTTAAGATTTGGTTTTTTACTCCTCCAGTCAAGAAACAGTATATAGGCATTTACTCTAGCAATGTCTAATAAGTGGAAAAAAATTGTCTTCCAATATTTATTTGTTTTTCTAAGTACATTATATTTATTTATCAGTTGGTCACTTTTGTCAACCCCATTCATATATTTATTATAGTCATTAATAATGCTAGGCTGTTTAACTTCTATATTCTTAAACTGTCCATTTACTTTAGTTCGTCTGTAGGCTGTCTTGTAATTATTTGAATCATGGAAATTCGACATTACAGAAATTGTTTTATTATCCCTCCACTGAACTGTTAATATTTGATTATCTCTTACCCATCTCATATCCCCTCTTTCAGATTTCTTTTCAAAATCTTTAATATTTTTCAGACCAGCTGGAAAACCTTTTCTATTTCCAATACCTAACTGCCATAGATCTTTTAGTAGCTGAACACTAGTATAAAAATTGTCAAAAAATAACTTGTAACCCTGTCTGATCAAAGATTTAACTAACTTTATTATTACCCCATAAGCTAATCCATTTGGTCCATTCTCTTGTTTACCTAAATAAATATCAAAATTATATGTGTAACCAGTTGATGAATCAGCTAATACCCATAATTTCATCCCCCACCTTGTTGGCTTATCTCTAATGTATTGTCGAAACGAATACCGTCCCTTATTTCTAACCATTCTTTCATCTATAGAAATATTTTCATATGGTTGAAACAATGTCATGCATTTCATTTTTATGTATGTCAGTAGTGTTCTTACTTTACATAATTTGTCATTAGGGTCTTCATTTTCGGGATTTGTAACTTTTAAGAAACTCAAAATTGCTTTAAATCTGTCACGAGGCATAAATGCACGAGCCCACAATCCATTATAAAGGGACTTTTTACTCCAAAATCTGTTAATACTAGGGGCTTTAACTATTCCTGCATACATTAACAGTCCACAAAAGCTATAAAATTCCTCTGGTGTAATATCAAACCAATCCTTGTAAATACTTACTTTTTGTGGTCCATGAATCTTTGCGTAATCGTTGGTATACTGGCATATGTGAGTTACTATATCCAGTGTGAAGTATAGTTTGAAGAAATCCATGGCATGTAAGAACTTCTTTGCACTATCTCTTGTCCTAACTTCTTTCAACTGAATTCCTGGAACCCTTTCTGGCAGAAATGAAGGAGGTGACTTTGGATAGTGTCTTTCTCACCATATCCATTGAAGCTGTGTCAAATAAAATAATGTAATTATAAATTAAGTATTTTCTTTTTTTTTGTGCTATAAAATAATGTTTTAAAGGTAATAATAAAATATATGAACTAAATATGAAACAAAGCAGAAGACTATAGTATTATATTAATGTGCTCTCCTATCAGTTGATTTTTGTTTATCAATCAGCTGAGAGTAAAAGATTTATATAGTACCATGCTTTAAATTGAAAAATAAAATATTTAACATGTATTTCTAATATTTTTTTTATTTTTTAATACACTTACAATAATGGTCTGCTAAAATTTTATAACTAGCGTGATATTAGGTGATTATTTAGCATATAACAGACCGTAAATCGTAAAAAATAAAACGAAAAAAAATACAGCATGTTGTTGTGAGCATTGGTATACTTACACATGAGTATTAGATGCATTCAAACTTCCATTGAACGAAACATTTTCATCATCTGAAACATCAGAAACGTCGGTTAGATCCCAGACTTCATCATCACTTGAATCTAACTCGGAATCAGGCTGATAAGCTGAGTCAGAATCCATTATAATGAGCAGGACGAAGTGAGCCTTGACTCTGCCGGCTTTCAAAATGGCGTTCGGAGGAAGTGTCATTATCGGCTTTGTTTACGTTTTTAAAGTTGCAAGAATTTATATTTATTATAAAATTTCGTAAATATTTTTAAAATTTTAATGTACCAAGTCCATTTTATTACAATAAAATAACAATTAAATTTTAAAAAAATAAAAAATAATATTATTTGTATTAAGTTAAAAAAATTGCCAAAAACGGTTCATTTCTTTGTATGCCGTCGTTTAAGATTTAATATATATATATATATATACAGTGAAAGGGGAAAAATCTACTTGTAAAAAATATCTATAAGTAATCAACATATATATATATATTTAGTCTCTTCCTTTTCATTGTAACTTACAAAAATTATAAACAAGGTGGAAAAGTTTGAGACCTACTGATCCAAAAACAAACATTTTTTTATTAATTAAACTATGACATCAACAGATCAACAGCTATGAAATTCAAATAAGTAAATCACTACAGCAATGTCACTGTACCTTCTTTGACAGTAAAGACATCCGGTTGTATCATTTGATCATCAATCACCATGGCAAGTTTAATAACTTTGGCCAGAGTTAAATTCTTTATTTCTTTAATTTCCTCCGAGGTTAAAAGTCTATGAAAATTGGTAATGAAATTAAAAGAAGTTTTTTTTTTTTAATAAAAAAGAAATAATGCATAGCTGTAAAATAATAGCGACTGATCAACAAGCAGATTGAGATCAAGAAAGGTGATTAGTAGCCAGCAGTAAAATACATGGTCCGCAAAGTCAAAGGAAGAAGGAAACAATTAGCACAGCCTCATATGTAGGTTTGCTGCATGACTTATGTCTGTAT